>QLOH01000625.1:0-579415 GCA_026901365.1 Sesbania bispinosa
CATGTAACTCAATTTCAAATTCAAACCTAAACATCAAGAAACTAGGAGAAGGAAAGTGAAGAATCTGTCCAAGAATTCAAGACATGAAAAACGAAATTATAACCTCAAGTTCCTTTGTGAATTCAGTAGAGAAACAATCCTTGAAGCTTAGCCTTCCATTTCCATGGAGGAGAAACTCGAAAATTGAAGAAGATGAAGAGAGGAACCAAATTCGAAAATTGCAAGAAGAGAGAAAAGAGAGGGAAAGTGGAGAGTCTTTTTTCTAAAATCTGAAAAATGAATGTAAAGTGTTCAAACTACTCAACAACACACCTATTTATAGAGCCTAAATCACTAACAATCTGATTAGGCCTTAATTGGGCCGAAATTAATTAAAACAGGCCCACAAACTAATTACAAAACTAATCAAATTCGGACTTGTGTCAGACAGCAACAGTAGGCGATTTTCAAACAGCAACTGCTCCTAATTGCTTCATGGTAATATGGTCATATTGGATATCAAATTAAAGCCCCGGAAGTTAGCTTTCCAATGCCACTGGAATCTCTCAAATCGGACACCTATAGCTCCAGATATCATCAAAACAAGACAGGTAGGTCAGTAGGCTTAAAAATCCGAATTTAACAACATTCACAATTAAAGCCCAATTAAGCCCAATTTGGTAAATTCCAATTAAAACAGTGGATTTAATAACAATTATAGTCCAAGCAAGCTAAGATTAATTATGCAAAGTGTGAATAAAAATGTGTTCATCAGACAGCTCCATGACTGATGCCTCCACCAAGCTGGAGATCTGGAGGGATGTTGCGGGTGGCAAGACCCGAGGCTGTTGTTATGGCACCGGGGACTTGGCCTCCAACATTCATCCAAGTGTGACCAGCTTGACTCAGGAGTCCCCGGGCTCACCCGGGCGAGAGTACTGACGGGTTCGGGTTATGACATTCTAGAGAGGAGGCGTTGCGCCAGGAAGTCGAAGTAGAAAAGGAGCAGTCTCGGCAAGCCATAGAGAAGGCTGCAGATTTGGAGGATCAGTTAGCACGACTCCGACGACAGATGCAACCCGCTCAGGCTGCAGGTTAGGCTCCAGCTCAAGCTCCAGCCAAGGCGCACCCCATTATGATCCCGCCATGGATGACCAATCGGTGGATGATGAGGACGAGCAACCTGCCCCCACAGCCCCAACGCCGCCGCCGCCATTGATTCTTTATGTTTATGTTTTATTGTATTATTTTTTAACAGAGTTTGTGTATGTTTATATATATATATATATAAGCTTTTTTTAGTATTATTTTTATAATTATAAATTTAATAAATAATAAAATACATAATAAATTTAATAAATTATTAAAATAAAATAAATAATAATAAATTTCATTAAATAAATTTAATGAAAAAAAATTACTCTTAGCGACGACCATTTTTTAGAGATGGCTTAAGAGACGGCTGACGTCAGCCATCGCTACTGTGTTTACGACGAGCCACATAGTGACGTCCACGTGGCCGTCTCTAAGTCGTCGCTACGCAACCTGTAGAGACTTCTTTTCTTGTGTAGCGACGGCCGTTGCTAAAAACGAATTTTCTTGTAGTGAACCGTGCGAAACGAGGAGATTTAGGATATTAGAGGACAAGCTCAAGCATGATAAATGGTTCCTATTTTAGGCCTTAATTACCAGACGAGTAGGTTCATGGCGTGCTACTGGGGTGATCGAAAGTGAGCTTCAAGTTTTGTTTTTACCAAATTTTTAGTTTTCTAAATAACAAGTTAACACTATTGTTATAGAGGACAATTTTTAAGAGTAATATTTTATTAAAAAATTTATGTTACTATTTAAAATTGTACCTAAATAATAATTTTAAAAGCAACAGTTCAAAAGTATTGTCTATTATTAAAAAAATGTTACAATCTAAACTGTTCCAGATGAAGATAAGGGAACAGTTATCAAGTGTTGCAAAATATTTGTTGTTTAAACCCTACATTTTCATGTAACGGTCGGGTACAAAGTGTTGTCTATTGTATGTTTAGGCTACATTTTCCACCTCTGAGAAAAATGTGTTGCCAGAAGACAAAAATGTTGTAGTGTGAAACCATTTCAGTTGTATTTAGTAAGTTAGCTTTTTTGGGTAATTACTAGCTTTTCTTGAAAAAGCTACTTGAGGTAGCTTTTTTATAAAGACTCACATTTTCAGCTACTAGCTGAAAATTTATTACAGGTATATCCCTCAACCACCTCAATCATTATTATTTATATATAAATGATATCCTTGTATGTTATTTTACTTATTTCAGCTAGTTTTACTAAACACCTTCAATCAAATCAGCTAGCTTAATAAATGTGTTATATTGATTAAAATATTAATTATTTTTGTTAATGTGTGTTATAAATAAATTAAATTGGAGAGAGTACAACATTCAGATACGAAATATACTTACAATTTCTATATGCATCCAACAAAAAAAAAGAAAAAAACTAAACTCATCCAAGGATCAATTTATGCCGGTGGGTATATATATCAAACTTAAACTATTGGTAGCTTTGTGTAGTACAATGGTGATTTTGAACAAAAGACTCTCGTTTGTGATAGTTGCAAATTTTCAAATTTTTAAAATTTTAATTAAATTTTCACAACTTAATTAGAACTAAAAACGTCTGTTTTCAACATAATTAAATTTTTGAAAACAAAAAATTGAAAAGTAACAACCATTCTAAACAGGCCATAGATAAATTATTTCACCTTGGAATATATGCCTATAAACTAATTCAATCAAATAAAATATATAAAAAGGTTAAAAAATTGAAAATAAAATCAATTAAAAAGTAAAGTAACATATTGATTCTTGACTTTTTAGGGTCATGCAATTTAGTCCCTAAGAAATGAAAAAACCCAATATAATCCTCGACTTTTTGCTTTTTCTGTCGCTATAGTCCAACTGTATGTTCCCCGTTAATTTTTTTATGACGTGTCATGTTTAGTGTCACAGTGTCACACTATTTGACATCGGAGCACAAAAATAACGTCATTAGGGTTGAGACCTTCCAATGAAAGAAGATGAAGAAAAGAGAAAAGCGGAGAGAGAATAGGGAAACACACGATTATTGGAATTGAAATCATTCAAGCTATAAATTTGACAAAATCACGTTGACATTTCTGTGTCACAGTGGACATTATAGTGACAAATAGTGTGACACAATGTCACTAAACGTGACACGTCATAAAAAGAATTAATGAAAAACACACAATTGGATTACAATGACAGAAAAAACAAGAAGTCAGAGATTATATTGAGTTATTCTATTTCTTATGGACTAAACTGCATGACCTTAAAAAAGTCAAGGACTGATTTGCTAGTTTAATTCAATTAAAAATATGAAGAACTAAAATTTTTATTAAATTAGATTTCTTTTTTAATTTAATTTTAAAAAATATTTCAATCAAAACCAAATTTATATACACATGAATATTTTTTTTTAAGTTTCTCAGTTTTGATTGGGCTCAGGATAAAATTATAAAAAAATTATTATAAAAAATATTAATACTTTCTATTTTACTTTCCTTTAAATGAAATGTATATTTTTGTAACAATGGATATTTTTAGTAAATATGTCAAAAGTAAAACTATTTACTTCTATCTATTAAATCAGAGTTTTGATATATATTATATGTTATATTTTTTAGCTATTTCAAAAGTATTAATAAAATAATAACATTATTTCATGCAATACAATACACATATGGTTTAAAATGCTAGTATTTAAATAAGCAAATATAGTCATAGTTTGTTAGATGACAAATTTTTATCAATGCACCTCTGTATTAAATTAGAGTTCTCACTATTTTACGTGTGAGATACTCTTATTCATATTTAATCACACGACTTTTAGGAAAAACTTATATATGACCTCTTTTATTTCTTAATTATAATCTTCATAGTTTGAATATAAATTATTTTATTTTAAATTTAATCCTCATTTTCATGTAATTTTTATAGTTGATCTAGGGGGTATACCTTTGAGCACCAATCCACGTTTCATTGTCAAAGCTGCTTCCTCTAATAATATTTTCATTTGTGTTGTCAAATAAAATAATGAATGTAGGTTTTTGACACCCATGCATCCTTGTTAATGATTAAAAGTCACATTTAATATTGTACATTTAAATCTAATAGATGTACATTTCATCATGTGGCATTAATTTTTTTTGTCCAAAACCCTCTACTTCGAGCACCAGTTAATCCAAACAAGCTAAGTAAAAACTATTTACAATGTTTGATTTTTATTAAAATCACATTATAAATATGAGTCCGGACTAACATAAATTCGGACTAATGCTACTTAATAATGTTAGACTCAATCCATATTTGTAATGTAATAATTTTTATGAAAATCAAATACAGACATAGAGGGACAAAACATGTGGCATTAATTTGTTGTGGAACAAAGCATAATTTAATAGCATGTAAAAAATTCTCCGTTTTGGTCCCATATTTACATTTCAATAGCTCCCTAATTATTACTGGTTGTAGTAACTAATAATGCAAAGGCAAATGAACAAGAACGTGAACAAAATAACCCTATAATCCTAGATGAAAGTTAATCATTCCATTAACAATGTGCTGAATTTCGCGCATTGGAACTTATGAAAATGGACAGATTTTAATAATGTTGAGCTACACAATCGAGCGACCTGCTCTAGAAAGACAAATTACACAAGTATACAGGGATGGATTCACCAAAGATGCCAAGATTCTATTTTATTGAATTACAAGATAATTGGGATGACGTAACTATTGTTCACTGTACAATGAGGCAGCTGAGTTCCACTCCTAGCTTCTCAGACGAGCTTCTTGGAGAAACATTGACAAAGCATCTTCATGAAACCTTCAATCCAACCTCTATGGCTATATTGAAGACAACACGACAGAGATGGATGGATGTTATAGGTTCTCAGTGGGAAGAGAAATACCATTTATTAGATTCAGAACATTTATCCTTTTACACATCAACCTCCAGTAGGGTTAGAAGCCGCCGGCACTTCACTTACGTTCGAAGGAGGAGTTTGAGGTGCTGGTGGGCTCACGTGAGTCATACAATGGTCTTCTTGAACTGTATACAGATTATTCCATTCAACACTGGCTGAAAATGTGTCAAGGATTATTCAAACAACAAAGACAGGATTTTCTTTCGAAAAATGGAACTCCTTAAACCCTCCCCTCCAGGTGTGTTTGAGTGTGTGTATTATAAATGGAATGTAATAAAGGCTAAGATGCCCAACGAGAGGATACGTTCTGTTCTCCACATATCCGTTATGCTAACATCAGCATCAGATAAAAGCCAGTAATCAGCATCACTCTGCATAAATTAGCAAAATGAAAAGGTCCTTTCATTGAGCTACAAGAATTTTTCTTTAATTTCTTGAGTTAGACACAACAATAAAAACTTCATGCATCAACTGAAACACGCATGAATTGGTTTGTGTATAATTTTTGAAAGATAGCATTCCGGCAACTTTTGGAACTTTCTTGCAATAAGATACCCTCTTCCTCATAATTTGCAAAATTTTGTATCCTTGTCTTATACTTGCAAAACCATAGAACAAAAATATTAAAACTGAAGTCATACTTACATCAAAATCTGAAGGAACAATCTTCATGATCCCACTCACAGAGTCCTGTGAAGTAGGAAAATCTAAACTAGGCCCATGAACATCTTGTTCCTGTATTTCTAGGTCCTTCCCTCTATCCTCTGAGCCCACTATTGATTGATTTTTGTTAGACTCTGGACTGGATGAAACATTGGGCGCCTCATCAACACCATTAATCTCCTCAAACTTTTCTTCAAATTGACTAGAACGGCAGGGAGAACAGAAGAGATCAAGAATGCCAAATTTATTGCATTTTCCAAGCATCAAGATCATTGACTTGACGTAAATGAGTTCAGACCCACAAAAAAAGTAATCATACCTAATAAGGTATACATCTATTGGGCCCATTGTGCTTCTCAGGACCATCCTGTATCTCCTCTGGGGATAATCAACAGCCTGATAGAATGTGGGGAATTTACATTGAGAAAGATGTATGTAAAATTAAAAACTTCTATGCAAGTCTTCAAAGTCTCTCAAATCACCTCATCAGGATCAGGGACCTCCAAAGTGGTGCAATGTGGAGCTTTAATTGCTATCAGGGTTTCATCCTGACAAAAGAAGGTCTTAAGTTGACAATCAAAACAAAATTATATTTGAGATGCAAAGAAAACATAGAATAACCATATTAAAATATTTATCAAAATTACTCAGATAAGAAATTAACCTTGAAGCAGGGCAAGCTCTTTATATCTTCCTCAGTAACAAAAAGATATCTATGATGGAGGAAATAGATCACAGAGAGAACCGCATCAAAAAGGAGTGAACATAAATTTGTCAGCAAAATGACCCAAACCAAACCAAAGGTCAACATAAATATTACTTTTGATTATTTTGATCTTCACTAAGATCCCTTAGTCTTTCTTGAACCTCCCTGCAATATTTAAAACATTTAAGCTTAGTTAATAGATAGGAAACAAGCATTCAATAATTGAATAAAACAGAATCAGCAAAAGACAATAAAACCTTGTTTGTTCATCTAAACGGTGCTCCTCTATTGTAAGATTTTCAACTTCAGCCTGCAGATGATAAAAAAATATTACCTTTAAGGTCTTCTATCTTAAATGAATTACACAATCCTGTATGCATTCCCAGTCACACATGCCAAAGCAAATTATGTGATTATTGAAATTCAAATCAGAAGGTCTGTAACTATCTCAACAAAAATAAAATAGAAAACATCAGGTTCACCAGCCTGTCTTACATTTATGACATGGTTGTAAGGCATTACATAAGTGGAGGATAAACTAGACTTGACACGAAGCAGGGAAAGTTGTCATCAAGAAAATATAACCTAGAAAAAATAATGCAGGGAAAAAGGGAAAAACTTTCAAGATCAAGAACTCCAAAGACAATCATGACCATAGGGATTAACTGCAATTAGAATAATTCCTTGCCTGTAAACTGGCAAAACTAACATCAGCCTCCCCTGGTCTTGAAACATCCAGGCCCCTGACCAATCTCAAAAGAGTTGGTAAAAAAATTTCAACACTTGGGATAACATAATATGACAGGAATGACAGGAGTATAGAAAGCACTCCTACTTCCATTGAATTCTGTTTTTAAGCTTCTTTTCTATAAGGCCAATCCCTTCAAGAACATTCGTTATATCATATATTCTCCTCTTTTGTACCTGCAGATACAAAAGCACCTTCAAGTAATCAAACTATATACCATCGAATCTTTACACCAGATAGAAAAATAGATAACCTCTAATGTGTCAGCAGCTTTATTCAAATCAAGAATACCATCCTCCGCTTGTTTGATCAAATTGATGAACTTCTTTGTCAACAGACCTAAATTTAAAAATATAACAGAAAAAAGATATAAAGGATAACTTAAAAGAATATATACTCATTTGTGCCAGTAAAGCACAGAAAGAAATGAATTACAATAAAATCTCATGATTGAAATCAAATTAATGAAGACATGGAGAATGCTGTGCCACCTAAAGAGCTGTCATAACGACATTGACCAGCAGGAGTGAGATTATTGCCTGAAGAAGAACCTGCCAAATTATAGGACAAAATTTAAATATATCTAAATTATTTGAAAGCCAAACCTACAAGAAAAGTAAGGGTGTTTGTTAGTTGACAACAACCTAGTTGCCATTTGGCAACCAAAATACTTTCACCTGAATTTTCTTTCAATATGTATTAAAACCATAAATATAGCATACTATACAAAGTCTGAAAGATAATTCTCACCTATGTTTGAGCCTGGGGTTTTTGGTCCAAATCTGTTGCATTTTGTAAGTCTAGAGGCTTTGCTTGATTTCCTTGTCTTTCCTGATATAGGTGTCTGAAAAAGACTATTAGCTGCTTCAGTGGATGCAAGAGTCATCCTATCACCAGAATCAGCTTCAAAATCAGCAGTGTCATTCTTTCGCTTTAATTGCTGAAATAAATAATTTATTTGAGATAGAGAACAAATGGGAGTTGCAATAAACAGAAAAAAGCATATAACAAATAAGTTAGAACTGTAAATAGCTGCATTTTCATGAGAAATTCATGTATGATGTATCATAATCATCTGACCATACTGGCAATCTTTGCATACTTCAATCATTACTAGAAGTAAGTGCAAAAAGAACTTGAATTATAATATAATATATCCACAAGTGACAATGCATGCATAGCTCATAATATTTAGAAACATGTCAGTAGTGCTCAATGAAAGCTGAAGCAAAAAGGCAGCATTCTGCTGCATTTACATGATTAGACAGGCAATACATTGCTTTAGGGCTCTAGAGGCACCAAACCTCTAGAGTGCCCCAAGTGAAGGACGCCACCTTCTGCTCTCCAAGGACATTGCACTCCCTGTAGTACTGCACTCTATAATTACTCTTCTTCCCATCCATCCCAGGATGCCAGAATCCAGACTATGAAAACCACGCACCATGGCGACACACTTTTCCCTCTATATCAAAAAGACTCCCATTGCTCTTGGAGGGCTTGCTGCCTTGCTGTGCGTGGCCCTAGTTGCTAAATTGCCTCCCAACTCAATTCCCTTGACACAACTACAAGCATTTGGTTCCATCATCACTATTCTTCGAACCAAGGAACTCTTGTAAGAGTTTGTGGTCTTTCCCCCGCTATGCACCCTTATTCTTGCTACTGCCTGGTTCTTATCTTCTACCATTTGACCCTGCTCATCATTTTTACTAAATTTTGGGGCTTGTACAACTTCATTTTTTATTTGACTTCTTCCTTTAATCTATTAAAAAAGATACCCATTAGGCATTCTTGTTGAATCCCTCATACAGGTCCTATATACCTCAAATTTCTCTGAAAACTTTGCTACAGAATCAGTCTGCTTCAAACTCGAGAACCCCTAAGGATTCTTGGCCATTTATGGCTGAAACCTCTGTACAACAACGGTTTTAAACCCCTCTCAAGAAGGGTTGGGATTGCAAGATTCCCACCATTGGAACCAGCTAGGGCTCTACCTTCCATCACACCATGACAGCTAGGTGCTAGCATTCTATTGGTCTATGAAGAAAATTTTTCTTAATCCACTTCAACATGATTACAAGTCACACATAAATGTCTAATGCCCCACAAAAGAAAACATCGACGAAAAGGCCTTGTTTAGTTAAACCAGGTTATAATTCAGCTCCAATGTCACCCGCAGAACTAATTCACATACTAATTTCAACAAATTAGCAACTAATTGACTGCTTAAAGCCCTAATTGAGCAGATCTCTACACAATCGCTAGATTATTAAACTGAAAACCCACTCTGAAAAAACAAAAAAAGAATCACCAACCACTATTAAAAAAGTAAAATAAAATTAAATAACTACCCAAGCAAAACACGAGCGGAGAATTAACAAATAATTAGAAGACTGACAGGGAACTTGACGACAATGGCTTCGGCGTCGTTTTGAGGTGGGCGGTGGTCGGGGGAAAAGCGATGATACTCTCCGTTAGGTGGAAAGGGAGGCCTCATGGAAGAGAAAGGAAGTTGGCGCTTCATGGAGTGTATGATCGAGATTGATTGGTTGCGGAGATCTGAGTGTTTGGCGAGTGAGAAAATAAAAAAGCGGAAGAGAGAAAACGAGGGAAAGGAAAAGAAAGCAAGGAAGAAGAAACAAAGGAGGGAACTTGGTTCGGAACTTCGGATATGGATGTGGAGGGAAGGGAAGCACTTCTCAAATAATAACAAAAAAATAAAATATTTACAAATTACAACTCACTCTAGTCTCGTTCTCGTAAACCGTAATATATAAATAAAAAATATTTTTTATTTTTCTAAAAATAATAAAAATTTAAGGAAATGCTCCTCTAACTCTAACGGTTCCGCTTCGATCGGTTCGGCTTCGGCGCCAACATGATCCCCTCCTAACCTGCCTGCAATGCATTTTTCTTCTATTTATGCATTTATGCATGTATCGTTTTTTCTCAAATAATTTCCCTTTTAAGTTTCTCCCAAAAACCATTACAAATTATTTTAATCTTAAAATTAGTTAATTTAAACAATTATTAAACTCAACTTCAACTACACACTTCCATTTTTATATTGCTATGAAGAGGTTAGATTAGAGTTATGAGTCATTCTTTTCTTCCATTTTCTAGCGTTTATTAATTATTTCAGAATCGCATAAATAATGATTTATCATCTGAATATAACTTATTTGTTTCTTCCCTTGGTTTTATACCCAGGCAACATGAGAAAATTTTGGATAAAAAATATAAGCACTTTTACAAAGAAGTGATTGAAGAGTGATGTGGCAAGATATAACTTTTCAAACAAAAATAGAGAGAGATCTCGGAGTCGCAGTATTTTTGTCTTTTTATTCTTTTTTAAAAAATAACTCAAATATACTGGAATAGAAATTTATATTTAAAATTTTTATGATATTTTAAAGAAGAGAAAATCGAAATCCTTAATTTTAAAACCAAAGACACCTCATGCTATTTGATGACACCTCATCTTGCAGTAACTTTTGGTTATGTATATAAGATATCTTGGATAATGTTTTAGTTTTAGGCTTTCAATTTCTGAAATAATAGTCTTAAACATCTTAGTGGGATAATACGTGTACTCCTCCAACTAAAAAAAGTTGCAGTTTTGACCTTTTCTCTCCTCTGAAAAAGAATTGGTAATGAAGGTCAATATAATGTAGGTAATTTTGCTACCTTTTTGAAATGCTAGTGTGAGACAACTATGAAGAAGTACCAGCACGAGTTGACATCGCGAACAAATATGGTGGTGCTGATCAGTTCGTGAAGATGACACACAGAGTAGGGGCATCCTGTTAAGTTGTACTGGTCTCTATTCTGTACCTCAAACTAGTCATTCGTGACTAGATTCCCTAATAAGAGTCATTTGCGACAACATGATCATGAAGTAATTCACCACAGTGAGAATATGAATTTCTACCTTCCATTTTGATAAATAAAAAATAATAAATAAAAATTGCTTTGTGTTAAGAATATTGCAATCAGCAACAATTAATATCTATCTATATTATTACATTTGAGAATTTTTTTTTTCACTTTTCATTGGGGTCCCTTAATTTTTTTTATGGCCATTTATGGAAGGTATCGTGTTGCTTTTTCAGACATTAGCTAAATCCTTAATTTTTTTATGGCCATTTATGGAAGATGTTGTGTTGATTTTTAAGATATTAACTATTGCAATTTTTGAAATGACTAATTCTTAATAAATTTTACTTGAGTCTTGGAAAAGAAGTTTTGTCACATTGATAGGTAGAAATAGCTTTATATATGATCTCATCCTTCTTTCATCTTTCATTATTCAAAATTTAAAATCAAATTATAAAGTTCACCTATGCATACTCATCTATAATATTTTTAACAATTCATTGATTAAAATGATATTTCATTGTTTTTTATTCATTTAAAATAATATTTTGATGTTATAAAAAAATAGATTGAAAGAAAAATAAGGTGTGGAAGGTTTTGTGTTAGTGTAACGTCCCAAAATTAGGATCTAGGAAAATATAATGGAAGCCTTAGGCGGGCAATCCGACCAAGGGAAGGGATTAGTTAGAGAGATATGTTTTAGTATTTTAATTTAAGAAATGATCTTAAAATAGTCTAGGAATGGTGAGATTATAGAGATTAAAGGGAAGGTAATAACAATTTTAGGATAATTATAATATTTGAATTTGAGTATGTATAACTGTATAAGGATCGTACAAACGAGGATAGTGCAGTATCATGGATTATAAATAATTAAATTAAGGAAATTGGATAACACTGCATTATAATAATAGTAATATTAGTTAAAATAATAATATGTTAGAAAATAGGTCAAATAGTGAGTTATAAAACAGGGTATATATTTAATAAAGATATGATATCTAAACCTTAATTTTAGTCAAGTGTTCATTTCACTTTATCAAAATAAATATAGTTTATCTTTAAGAGATAACAAATTAAGTGCGCCCCAGCCCACACTTAAGTGCGCCCCCAGCGCACAATTGAGGGAGCTCCAGCGCGCACGTGCAGGCTTAGTTTTTTAGCCTCGTGCGTTCCCTCTTTCTCTCATTTTCCTTTCTTCTTCTTCAGACCGAGTTAGAGAGAGGTTAGAGGGTTTAGAGAGAGAAATAGCTAGGGTTCACAAGGGAAGGAGAATTAGAGCTCACCTCCACCATTCTCAAGCTTGGGAGCACTTCCATTCCTCTAACATCTCCAATTTTCCTCCTTGCTTCTCCATTCAAGTGAGTGTGTTCTTCACCCTCACCCCCTCTATGGTGTATTTCTCTATAAATGTTCCCTATTCTCCTTTCCTTGCTTGCATTGTATGTTTATGTTGATTTGGATTGATGTTTGAGCCATGGATTGTGTTGGTTGATGGATATTGAATGTTGGGTTAAATCCTAGGGTAGAGAAAATTGGGGATTTTGGTTGTCTCTTGATTATTGGAGATGAAAATTGAATAAAAACTTACTCTCATGTTATAAATGCTTTGAGGATAATATTGTGCCTATTCATGAATGATTCCACTCATCTTTTTGAAAGTAACTTAAATTGGGTCTTGGAAGTCTCATAGTGTAAGTAAAATATTGAATGTGGATCCTTGGCCTTCATCTGTAATTGAGGTAATTGGGGCCTTGGTTCTCATGCATATAAGAGGAAAAATATGTGTTTGAATCTATCACAGTAACGGGGTAAGGTCCCTGTGGCCTTCAGGGACGACGGTTCCTGTTAGCTTGAGCTCAGTCTAGCCTTCACAGATAAGCGGAAAGACCCCTTGGGTGTTGGGTTAAACACTTCATGTTCCAATATTCATTATGTCATGGATAGTACTCTTGTTGCATGTTATCATTCATTGTGGTTGTTGCATTACATTTGTCGGTTCCTCCATACACTTCTTGTTTATATACACTCACTGGGACTTTAGTCTCATTATACGATATTTGGGTTTAGCTCCACAGGGTTCCAGGCCGGATGCATGATTGGACAAAAGATTTTGATGTCATGATTGTTCCATGTTATTTTGGGGATTTGTAATACTTTGGCTGATGTATATATTTATATATGTGACTTGTTATTTTGTAATGGGATATTGTAGTACATGTAGAGCCTAGTCGACATTGTGGTGATTGTTACAGGTGGCATGTATCACTGTATCCCATTTATATGGATTTTTAGTTGTATTTGGTTGGATGCCCAAGGTTGGCAATGACTAGTTAATTGTGATTGTCTATCATATTTTAGCTTATGTAAGTTGTTGGATTACCTAAGCGTTTATTTGATGCTTGTGGTACTTAAAATGCGCGAAATAATTTCCCAAATTTGTAAATAGTACTTCCAACAGGTATTGTTTCCAAATTAAGAAATTAGGACGTTACATTTTGGTATCAGAGCAGTTCAATCGAATTGGACTGTGGAATTGTTTGTCTTCTAAAGTTAGCTATTTCTTTATACATTGTTATGAAATTGAGAGACTGATCACCTCGATATTTTATTAATGATGTGTAGAGTTTTATGGCTGGCGGAAGAAGAGGCAGGCCTAGGGCTAATCCTTCGGCTCCTCCACCTCACGGTGCCACTCCTGATCTCGTGGCGTCAACCATACAAACCTTGGCACAAATGATGGGGGAAAAGAATGCCAATAATGCTGCAATGCTTCAGGAGCTCAGTCGGAGACCAAGAGACACACCACCACCACCCTTGAATGTCGTTGACCCGTTTGTTCAAGGGTTGGCGGAATTCATAAAGCATCACCCTCCCGCCTTTACCGGAGTGTACGATCCCGAAGCTGCCAACTCATGGCTCAATGCTATGAACAAGATTTTTGAGGTTATGGTATGCTCTGATGAGTTTGAGGTGCATTTGCAACCTACATGTTGCAAGGGGAAGCTGAGAATTGGTGGAAGGCCGCCAGGGTTGGTTTGACTCCTCCAGGGACACCGCCCACTTGGGAGATGTTCCGAGCAGTGTTCCTAGAGAAGTACTTTCCGGAGCTTGTGAGGCAAAGGAAGGAGTTGGAGTTTCTACAATTGAAACAGGGGGATATGACTGTGGGCCAGTACGTGGCAAAGTTTGAGGAGCTCGCCAAGTACCATTCCCTTCTCCAGGCCAACCCTAATGAGGGTTGGAAGTGTACTCATTTTGAATCGGGCTTAAAGACCGAAATTAGGAGGAGTGTTGCTATTCTCCAATTGAGGGAGTTCTCTCGTTGGTTACCAATTGAGGAGCGTATTTCCCCACCTTCTACTCCTTCGATTACCGCCTGTCCTAAGTGTGGTAAGGGCCACAGAGGTGAGTGTCTGATTGGCCAAAAGAAGTGTTACTATTGTTTTGAGGTGGGCCACTTTGCTGGGGAGTGTCCAAAGAAGAAAAGGGATCAGTCCAAGCCCCAAGCTACCGGAAGAGTCTTTACTCTTAGTGGGGAAACAGCCGCTAAGGCTAATAATTTGATGCAAGGTATGTGTACCCTTAATGAGATTCCTTTGATTGTACTTTATGATTCCGGGGGCAACCCACTCATTTATTGCTTATGATTGTGTGGAACGATTGAAATTGCATGTGACACCTTTGTCTGTTCACCTAAATGTTCTTACCCCAGCCAAAGAGGCGATTCCCACTTCCCTTGTTTGTTTAGATTGTTCCATTGTAATACAAGGAAAGTCCTTTGTTGTGGATTTGATATGCTTACCCTTGCATGGCATTGATATCATCTTAGGCATGAATTGGTTGTCCCAAAATCAGATCATGCTTGATTGTTTCAATAAAGAGATTATTTTTCCAAGTCTCCCTCTTGTTCCAAGGGAGAAGCCTGCATGCTTAGTTTCTAGTCATACTCAAATTTCTGAATTCCTGTCTGATGGGAGTCATTGTTTTATTTTATTACTTTCCTCAACTGTAGAATCCAAACCTGACTTGAATAGTGTAGCTACGGTGAGGGAGTTTCAGGATGTTTTCCCTAGTGAGGTAACCACCTTACCTTCGGACCAGGAAGTTGAGTTCTCCATAGATCTGTTACCGGGCACCGGACCAATCTCCAAAGCCCCCTATAGGATGTCACCACTTGAGATGAGTGAACTTAAGAATCAGTTGGAAGATTTGATTGAGAAAAAGTTTATCAGACCTAGTGTGTCACCTTGGGGGAGCACATGTGCTCTTGGTTAAAAAGAAGAATGGGAGTATGAGATTGTGCGTAGATTTTAGGCAGTTGAATAAGGTAACCATCAAGAATAAGTATCCTTTACCTAGGATAGATGACCTTTTAGATCAACTTAGGGGAGCGTCGGTTTTCTCTAAGATAGACTTGAGGTCAGGGTATCATTAGATTAAAATAAAGAGTGAGGATATTCCAAAAACTGCTTTTAGAACCCGGTATGGGCACTACGAGTACTTGGTGATGCCTTTTGGATTAACCAATGCCCCTGCAGTGTTCATGGATTACATGAACCAGATTTTCTGGCCCTACCTGGATAAGTTTGTTGTTGTGTTCATCGATGACATCCTTATCTACTCCCAAACCTTAGAAGAACATGAGCAACATTTTAGAATTGTGTTGGGAGTGCTGAGGGAAAAGAAGTTGTTTGCCAACCCTGAAAAGTGTGAATTTTGGATGGATAGGGTTCACTTTCTAGGACATGTCATTTCCAAGGAAGGGGTGTCGGTTGACCCCAGCAAGATAGAAGCTGTGGTAGAGTGGGAGAGACCTAAGTCCGTTACTGAGGTGAGGAGTTTTCTAGGTTTAGCCGGTTACTACCGGAGATTCATTAGGGGATTCTCCCAATTAGCCTTGCCTCTCACTAGGTTGACCCGCAAGGGTCATGCTTTCGTTTGGGATGAGAAATGTGAGAAGAGTTTCTTGGAACTCAAGGAGAGATTGACTACCACCCCCATCCTAGTATTACCATATTTGTCTAAATCCTTTGAGGTTTACAGTGATGCATCAGGGAAGGGCTTAGGTTGTGTGTTGATGCAGGAGAGGAGAGTGGTGGCTTATGCCTCCGGGCAGCTTAGGCCCCATGAGGAGAATTACCCCACCCATGACTTGGAGTTAGCAGTTGTGGTTTTTGCCCTCAAAATCTGGAGGCATTACCTTTATGGAGTCAAGTTTGAGGCTTTTAGTGACCATAAGAGTCTGAGGTACCTTTTTTACCAGAAGGAGCTCAATATGAGGCAGATGAGATGGATGGAATTCTTGAAGGATTATGATTTTGAGTTGAAGTATCACCCGGGGAAGGCCAATGTAGTGGTGGATGCCCTGAGTAGGAAATCCCTCCATGCATCGTCCATGATGGTGCGGGAGCTAGAGTTGTTAGAAGAATTTAGGAACCTCAGGCTTGAGGTGAATTTTGAGGGGGGGGGGGGGGCACTGCAACCTTTATAGGTTAGAGGTTACCAGTGAGTTAAAAATCAAGATTAGGGAGGCCCAGGTACTGGATTCTGATCTTCAGGCCCGTAAGGGGCAACCGGGATTCACTGAGTCGGGTGATGGGACAATTCTTTTCCAAGGGAGAGTCTGTGTCTATAAGGGGGTTAATCTTAGACACGAAATTTTGGAAGAAGCCCATAGGAGCAAGTTTATGGTACATATTAGAATTACCAAGATGTAACAAGACTTGAAAAACATGTTTCGGTGGGATGGCATGAAAAGAGAGGCAGCTGAGTATGTTTCCAAATGTTTAGTATGCCAGCGGGTCAAGATAGAACATCAGAAACCCTCAGGAACACTCCTACCCCTAGAGATCCCCGAGTGGAAGTGGGAGGCCATAACTATGGACTTTGTGATGGGGCTACCTAGAGTCCCTGCGGGCTTTGATGCCATTTGGGTGATAGTGGATCGACTAACCATGTCAGCCCATTTCTTACCTATTAGAGCAACCTACCCTTTGAGTAAGTTAGCCGACCTGTATATTAGGGAGATAGTGAAGCTCTATGGTGTACCCTCTAGCATTGTATCAGATAGAGATCCTAGGTTCACCTCTAGGTTCTAGGGTGCTTTACATCAAGCCTTCGGTACTAAACTTAGGTTCAGTACCGCTTACCATCCGCAGACTGATGGGCAATCTGAGAGGACCATCCAGACCTTAGAGGACATGCTTAGAGCTTGTGTGTTAGAGGAAAAGGGAGGCTGGGATAGGTACCTGCTCCTCATAGAGTTTGCCTACAATAACAGTTTCCATAGCAGTATAGGCATGGCACCCTATGAGGCTTTGTACGGCATGAGATGTAGGTCCCCGCTTTGTTGGTGTGAAGTGGGGGAGAAGAGTTTGTTAGGTCCAAAGTTAATTCAAGAAACCACTGAGAAAATCAAGAGGATTAGGGAAAAACTAGTAACTGCCCAAAGCCGGCAAAAGAGTTATGCTGATAGGAGGAGGGATCTAGAGTTTGAGGTAAGTGATCATGTGTTTCTAAAAGTTACTCCTGTCACAGGCTTAGGGCCTGTTTGGTTTGCATTTTCATTTCCTGTTTCCATTTTCTGTTTCCTGTTTCCTGAAATTTTACAAAGGAAAAACTGGAAATGCTGGAAAAAAAATTTGTTGTTTCCAGCATTTCCAGTTTTTCCTTTGTAAAATTTTAGAAAACAGGAAACAGAGTGAAAACAGGAAATGGAAACAGGAAATGTTTTCGTAAACCAAACAGGCCCTAAAAAGCTCAATCCCCGATTCATTGGTCCTTTTCAAATCTTACAAAGAATTGGTCCTCTTGCATACCGCATTGCCCTTCCACCTCACCTGTCCAATATTCATGATGTTTTTCATGTGTCTCAACTTCGGAAGTATGTTCCCGATCCTTCCCACATCATAAGCACAGAATCAGTACAATTACGGGATGATATGACAATCCCTACCCAACCTGCACAAATTATTAACCGGAGTGTCAAGACCCTACAGAATAAGACAATTCCATTAGTAAAGGTGATCTGGGCGGGTCAATCGCCGGAAGAAACCACTTGGGAGAAGGAGGACGACGTTTGTAATCAATTTCCAAAATTGTTTGCTTGAGGTAAATCTTTTCTTTTAATCCTTTCTCTTAGCAATTTTGAGGACAAAATTAATTTTTAGGGGAGTAGAGTTGTAACACCCTTTTTTAGATTTATATTTTTGCCATGGAGGCTCTTGTATGATATTAGTTCATTGTTAGAATTGGGTTTTCTAAGTTTCAGGATTAAGGAAGAAATTTGGAATTATCCAGTTTTTAGGGGAAACTCTGCCGAAATTTCGGTAGGGAAGTATTAAATTTTAATCACCTTAATATTAGTGAGTTTTTATAAATGGGGAATGGGAGAGAATTGTAGGGGGAAAACTTTAAGAATAGAGCAAAGAGGGTAGAAATGGGAGAGAAATGTAGGGGAGCTCTTAGAGTTGTGCGCTACAGCGCACTCCCCATAGGCTTCAGCGCCCATTTTAGTTAAAAGGATAAGCCAATTTTGGGCGCTACAGCCCTTGTGCCACGCGCTTCAGCCCTTGTGCCATGAGCTTCAACCTTTGAGCCGTGCGCTGCAACCCCCATTTGTTCCTTCTAGCGCACCAATTGTGAGAAAAGGGGGAGCTATCATTGTGTGTGCCATAGTACACTTCCTTAGCTTCAGCGCGCCATTCTTTTCTTCCTTAGCGCATGAGTGCGCCGCTTCCTTTTGGAGTTGTGTGCTTCAGCCCACAATTAAGTGCGCCCCAGCCCACACTTATGTGCGCCCCCAACGCACAATTGAGAGAGCTCCAGCGCGCACGTGCAGGCTTAGTTTTTTAGCCTCGTGCGTTCCCTCTTTCTCTCATTTTCCTTTCTTCTTCTTCAGACCGAGTTAGAGATAGGTTAGAGGGTTTAGAGAGAGAAATAGCTAGGGTTCACAAGGGAAGGAGAATTAGAGCTCACCTCCACCATTCTCAAGCTTGGGAGCACTTCCATACCTCTAACATCTCCAGTTTTCCTCCTTGCTTCTCTATTCAAGTGAGTGTGTTCTTCACCCTCACCCCCCTCTATGGTGTATTTCTCTATAAATGTTCCCTATTCTCCTTTCCTTGCTTGCATTGTATGTTTATGTTGATTTGGATTGATGTTTGAGCTATGGATTGTGTTGGTTGATGGATATTGAATGTTGGGTTAAACCCTAGGGTAGAGAAAATTGGGGATTTTGGTTGTCTCTTGATTATTGGAGATGAAAATTGAATAAAAACTTACTCTCATGTTATAAATGCTTTGAGGATAATATTGTGCCTATTCATGAATGATTCCACTCATCTTTTTGAAAGTAACTTAGATTGGGTCTTGGAAGTCTCATAGTGTAAGTAAAATATTGAATGTGGATCCTTGGCCTTCATGTGTAATTGAGGTAATTGAGGCCTTGGTTCTCATGTATATAAGAGGAAAAATATGTGTTTGAATCTATCACAGTAACGGGGTAAGGTCCCTGTGTCCTTCAGGGACGACGGTTTCTGTTAGCCTGAGCTCAGTCTAGCCTTCACAGGTAAGCGGAAAGACCCCTTGGGTGTTGGGTTAAACACTTCATGTTCCAATATTCATTATGTCATGGAAAGTACTCTTGTTGCATGTTATCATTCATTGTGGTTGTTGCATTGCATTTGTTGGTTCCTCCATACACTTCTTGTTTATATACACTCACTGGGACTTTAGTCTCATTATACGATATTTGTGTTTAGCTCCACAGGGTTCCAGGCCGGATGCATGATTGGACAGAAGGTTTTGATGTCATGATTGTTCCATGTTATTTTGGGGATTTGTAATACTTTGGTTGATGTATATATTTATATATGTGACTTGTTATTTTGTAATGAGATATTGTAGTACATGTAGAGCCCAGTCGGCATTGTGGTGATTGTTACAGGTGGCATGTATCACTGTATCCCATTTAGATGAATTTTTAGTTGTATTTGGTTGGATGCCCAGGGTTGGCAATGACTAGTTAATTGTGATTGTCTATCATATTTTAGCTTATGTAAGTTGTTGGATTACCTAAGCGTTTATTTGATGCTTGTGATACTTAAAATGCGCGAAATAATTTCCCAAAAATGTAAATAGTACTTCCAACATGTATTGTTTCCAAATTAAGAAATTAGGACGTTACATTAAGGCTTCAGCCATCACGGGTCTTGGACCATCATGTTCAAGTAATCAATGTACTTAATATTTAAGTGAAAGATTCATGTTAAGGCTTCGGCCATCACGGGTCTTGGACCAATCATGTTAAAACTTGGCTTCGTCCATCATGGTAACGGTGGCGACGTTATGTCCCCAAGGGCGATATCCCTTGTAGTTTGAGCTCAGTCTAACTGCATGGCAAGTGATAAGACCCCTGCTGCTGGGTTAGCAGTTCATGTTAAAATGATTTTCAAGCTATCATGTTAAACTTATTTTCTAAAATATCATGGTCATTAGAGTCTAGCATTGCATCCGGTCATATGTGCATCATGCCAACTTTCATGTTTATTAGCATTGATTATTTGATTTGAGTTGTTATCACATGTCACATTTATCTTGTTATGCTCACTGGATGGATGTCATGTATGTATGCACTGCTTTGCTCACTGAGGCATTAGTCTCACCCCGTTGTGGGTTTACATTTTAGATTCCCAGGCAGGTCGTGAGGATCATGGTACAGTTGCAGCTTCAGAATTCTGTTGGCTTTGAAGCCTCCTATTTTATTGTATTATCTTGAATGAATGTAAATTTATATCATTTTTTTGGAAGGATTTTCAGTACACGTGTAGTTCTTATGCTTCCGCTTGTTGAGGCACATGTATTGTAAAATCCTTCATGTGATTGTATGTAATAATCCATAGCTCATGTTTAAATAAACGTTGGATTTAGTTAAGCATGCCTGTAACATAGTTATTGATATCGTTAATGTCGCGAAAATGATTCCCTTAATTTGGAACTTATGCTTCCAACGGGAAAATTTTCTAAATTCTGAGAATTAGGACGTTACAGATGGGGTCCCGTAATTTTTTTTATGGCCATTTATGGAAGGTTTTGTGTTGCTTTTTAAAACATTAACTATTGCAATTTTTTAAATGACTAATTCTTAATAAATTTTACTTGAGTCTTGGAAAAGAAGTTATGTACACATTGATGGGTAGAAATAGCTTTATGACTCATCCTTCTTTCATCTTTCATTTTTCAAAATTTGAAATCAAATTATAAAGTTCACCTGTACATAACCATCTATAATATTTTTAACAATTCATTGATTAAAATAATATTTTATTATTTTTTTTCATTTAAAATAATATTTTGATGTTATAAAAAAGAAAAGAGAGATTGAAAGAAAAATAAGGTGTGAAATAAAATGTATAGTAAAGGAATGTGAAAATATCGTTCCAATTTTATAAGAGTATTAAAACTTTGAAAGTCAATTTTTTTTGTGTGAGAAATGTAAGGAAAAGAGAAATATAAAAAAAAATTAAGAGAGAGAAGGTGAACAATGTATGTAAAAATATCATTACTTTTTTTAATAGTAGTAAAAATTTGACCATCGATTTTTTTGGTGTGAGAAGTGTGTGGAATAAGTGGGTATAAAGAAAAAATGAAGAGAGTGAATGTCAAAGATTGAGTTCTTTTAAAATAGTAGTTTGATATGAATGCTTTTTATTATTCATTGATCAATGTAGTAACCTTTAAATAAGGGTATATTTGGAATGCTATAATTAAAAAAAACCAATGCATTAACCAACTTTCTTAAACGGTGTGAAATGGTTGGAAGGGTCTTACAATAAGGGATGAGGGGAGTATTTTAATGTGTTAGGTTTATTTAAAGTGATATTAGGAAAGGAAGAGAGATCGAAAAAAATGGTGTGAAATATAGTGTATAATAAAGGAATGTGAAAATATCATCCCTCTTTATTAATAGTCTTAAAATTTTGGCAGTCTATTTGTTTGAGTGTTTGGGTGTGAGCAATGTAGGGAAAAGAGATATAAAAAAATAAAATGAAGAGAGAGAACGTGAAAAATATAATATGAAAATATCATTACTCTTTTTTAAGAATATTAAACTTTGAGAGTCCATTTGTTTGAGTGTGAGAAGTGTGTGGAAAATAGAAATATAAAGAAAAAATAAAATAATGAGAGAGGGTGAAAGATGTAATATGAAAATATCATTACTCTTTTTTTAAGTGTATTAAAACTCTCATAGACATTTTTATGGTGTAAGAAGCGTAAGGAAGAGAGATATAAAAAAATTAAAATGAAAAAAAGAGAATATAAACGATATGATAGGAAAAAAAGTAACTGATAAATAAAAAGGAAAATTAGGTATGAAAACATCTTATATATTTTAGAATTAAACTAGCCAGTTAGTATTTTATATATTAAACAAACATTTTTATGAAAATAAAAAAATATATAACAAATAAAATCATTTTAAAATTTATATTTCCATATATTTAATAAACCACTTTAACTAAAAAATTTATTTTAGAAATCATTTATATTCATGTATTTGTTTAATATTCATTTCTATTTTTTTCTTTAAATTTTAAAATTAAAAATTGTTTATTAAAATTAAAAAATTCAATTAAAACATCTCTTCAAATTTAATTTAATTAACAAAAATAATTTTAATTTCAATACCATTAAATTTAAATATAAAAAATAAAACAGAATTTATTGAAAAATATTTAATATTGGTTTGTGTCATGTATTATTTTTCAAATTAGTTTTTATGTTTGTCTTTTCTTCTTTAATTTTATAATTTTTTTTATGAACAAAATTTAGGGTGAGGGGATGGTGCCCAGTCCAAGGCAGAGAAAGCCTTAGACTAGGGCACCATCCTCTCACCCTAAACTTTGTTCATAAAAAAATATATAAAATTAAAGAAAAAAAAGACAAACATAAAAACTAATTTGGAAAATAATACATACAAGTATCCCTTATATTGTATAGTTATTTCTATGAAGTATAAAAATTTGAATTTTAAAATTGAATTTGATTATTTCAATATTGTATTAATGATAAGCCATGCTATATATTTTTTTAGATATTATTTTTATTTATCTGTCTCCTTACATTTAAAAAGTAAATTAATAAGTAATCAATTAAGAACATGATCAATTGACATTAGGTGTCAAACTTTTAAAGTTACACTAGCTAATAATTTTTTTAGATATGAATTTGATTGATCCAATCGTTGAAATGTATTATATTATCTTCATGATCATCTATATCAAATTTTAGATAATTTGAACATTCGCAGATATGTGATTTAATAATGTACTTTTATTTATATTTTAAAAACATATTATATTTTAAAATAAATTAGTTTGGTGAAGAATTAATTAGTTTTTTTGTCTTTGACGGGTAATCCCCCACAAATATAGTTGTGGGTTTAACTCTCGGGGACTCCATGATTATAACCCCGGACCTTGAAAGTAAAGTTCGTTTGGAGTCACAGTCCATATCTACTGTGATCAACCACTGTATGGTATGCACTATTATTATTATTATTATTATTATTATTATTTGCATGTATAATTTTTTATTATAATTATTATAATATAATCTTCGTCAGCATGTATTAATCTAAATCTATTAATATGTGTACTAAAATAAGAACTAATATAAAGAATGTTATTATAAGTAACAACCTTTATGAAAATATTTTTTCAAAAAATTTTAACTTTTAACACATAGAAATTATTTAAGTAATGAATAATTTATTATCGAATTTAATAAAAAATTATGTATTTATAATTTGGTAACATATTCATATAGTTAGTCAAAAAACTTTATTTTATTTTAATACGTGATTAAATCAAATTTGACTCTTCCTCTTTTAAATAATTTTTTAACAAAAAGAATTGATTAGAAAAAAAAAACATGAATTAGTGGTAACATGAAAGGATGAAAATTTTATAAAATATGAAAAACAACTAATATTAAATTTTAAAAAAAATTGTCAAAAATATTTTAAGGTTACGAAAAATGAATTACAATATAAAAAATATGAGTACTTAATATTTTTATTTTAAAAATTTTAAAAATTCATTTCATTGATAAAAAACTTATTTTATTGATATTTTTCATACATTATTTTTCATATATATCTTTGTTTAAATTAAAAAATTTAATTAAATGTATATAATAATTTTTTATGATATAAAAAATTAATTATGAGATATTAAGATTCGTGCGTTGCACGGGTAGAATAGTAGTTGTATAATAATGTAGTAGTAATCATGATATCTCCAAAAGCATAATAATACTACTTTAAAATGGGCTTTTATAACAATGGTTAAAAAAAGCTTTTAATGACAGTTGTTGATTCGTCGTTAACCCGGACGTCATTGTTTATCCCATCAGAGCAGTGTATAATGGACATACCACGACCGTTGCAGCAAAGACCGTCGTGGAAAGTAAAAAACAACGACGGTTCTAGGAAGATGTAAAGAGATTCACCTTATATAAGCAGCAGCGACAACAGCAGAGAGGGAGAAAAATTGTGCAGTAGCAGCGGCACCAGCAGGGACGATTGGACGGTTGGAGCAGGATGGTGAGAGAAAGAGATGTGAGGGTTTGAGAGAGAGAGATACGTGAAGGGGATGGGGATGGGGACATTAGCAATGGTGAGGGTGACGGTGGCTATAGGGGGACGGTGGTGGCTATGGTGAGAGAGAAAGAGAGAGAGATGTGAGGGTTTGAGAGAGGGGTGTGGCGCTTAATAGAGAAGAAAGCACCCTCTACATGTATAATAAGGTAAACAACGACGGTTATGTATGGGACCGTTGTTGTTTGTCATTATTTTAGCTATTTGCACCATATTTTTCTTTTCCGCACCCCTCTTTTATTTTTTTAAAGACAAACAACGACCATTTAACGACGGTCCTTCTGACCCGTCGTGATTGTGACTTTTAACGATGGTCCACCAGGAACCGTCGTTAAAAGTAGGTCATTTTCTTTTTTTTCATGATGTTATTTAACGATGGTTCAGCTGGAGTCGTCGTTAAAAGACCTTCATTTTATTTTATTTTTTTTGTTTTTGCCATACTTTTAATGACAGTCAGTATAGGACCGTCATTATTTCTTGCTTTAAACGACATTTATTTGTTGACCGTCGTCGTTTCATGCACAGAAATTATAATTTTGCCACCACGTCCTTTTCTACGATAGTCCCTATATAATCGTTGTTGTTTAGGTGTCGCTAAACAGTATTTTTGCACTAGTGTAATAATTTCTGACGAGTGAAATATCAATTTGGTCTTGAAAGTACATAAGGTCAATTATATTGGTCCCTAGGTACTATATATATAAATTCAATAATTAATCTCTTAAAGATGAAATTGTCGACCGAGTTAGTTCTTATATTAGTTTCTATTGGTTAATGTTAACAAAGCGACTATGATTTCACCAAAAAAGCAAAGTGACCATGTGACTACTTAAGTAAGTGCCAAATATGTATCTTATATGACTAATTCAATGTGACAAATAGATCTTCTAGTGACTAATTTGAAGGAATCACTGAGTTATTATCCATTCCCCTCCCCCCAAATTATTTCCCCTAATTTCATTCTCTGTAAACTCTAATTTTAATTTCTTTCCCCTAGTTCTTCCATATTAATTTTCTTTAAGCAACAGAGAAGTGGAGTAAATAAAGAGATTTTGGGCGGAGGAGTTGAGAATACTCACATGGTGAATCCTCACAAAAACAGGGGTAATGAAGTTCAATTTTGCCATTATGGTACTAGAGTTGTTCTGCAAACCTCCAAAATTTCATAGAATCCAATGAGAGCTTTCTATACATGTTATCTAGCAAATGTAATGGTCCATACTTTGGTATAGAGATTCATATGTAAGTTAAAACCCATGATAACACAATTTTATTTTATTTTTTAAAAATTTTACAAGATGATGAATTCAATTGTGGCTACTTTACTTGGTTTGATGATGGGAGTGGCAACACTCAATTGTTGGGAATTAAAGAGAAATTTAGACGAAGAATATTGTTGGCGATTGGCCGATCTTCGTCAAGCTTTATGGAGCTCTAGCCAAAAATCGACCAATGGTATCTTGTCTTCTTTGAGACCCAAAGCCTCCTATTTATGTTATTATAATCCCTCATCAAGGGAATGGTTCCCTTATTTATGTATGGTTGTCCCCTTTATTTATGTCCCTCCATCAATTACCTTTTGATATCTTGGTCATGATCAATCCAGGACAATCCACAACCCTCCAAGTGCCAAGCCTTATAGCGTAGAGGGCTTCTAAAGTGTCTTTTCTTCTTATGGTCGAGCGCCAAGCCTTATAGCGCAAAAAGATTCTAAAGTGTCTTTTCTTTTTATGGCCGAGCTCTCCTTCTTCTAAGACCTCTTTTGTAACTATCTAACCAAATTTAATTCTGAGACGTTCATGTATTAGCTTTATGTGTCGACATTTAGCTTGAGTTTTGACTGACCAACCCAAGTCCAAGCTAATGCTTTGGTTAACCGGCCGAGCTTTGCATTTTAGCAAGGTTATCATGGGTGTTATGTTATTAAAATCGAATTGTACTGGTTGGTCCAACCGGTTCAGTCAGAAACCAAATCCACGGCCGGTCCGATCACGATTTTGGATCGTTTGTGCTATTAAATTGGGCCTTAAGCGGTTGAACCAGGTGTAAACCAACCAATCCAGTAAGAATCAGCCCGGACAGGTCAAAGTTAGATAGCGCATCACTCCTTATTAAAAAAAATTGGAAGGGGAAAGGAGCAACATGCAAAAATCGAACCTACAACCTTAGCACAATGAGGTCGTGCGCATGTGCTTTTCAATATATAAGCTCCTATTTATATATATATATATATATATAGTAATATAACAAAACAATGAACTAACTTGTCACTATTTTTTTTATTACAATTAATATTATATACCATAATATATTTATAAATTTATAAAATTTATATTTATTATGTTATAATAAATCATCATTACTTAATTATTATCAATTCATTTAAATTTATTAGCATGTTTATTTATATTATTTAATATATTATTACTATTTAAATACATTTATACTATTTTTTTAATAAATTTCAGATTTTAATATAAAATTTATGGGTCGTTCTAGGGTGTTTCACCTTACGGGTGAAATACCAATGTTCCACCTTTTTTAATATAAATAACCTGCTATAACAAGTAATTTTACCTGTTATAAAAAATTTTTGTATTTACTCTCAGGGGCCTCATTTCTTTTATTTTACAAGTTCTACTAATAAGACCATTCATTCACTAGAGCAGTCTCTGTCATGGCCACTCCCACCACAAGGGCCCCTTCTTCTCTGCCACCTCCATCTCCCAAGCCCACACATATTCTTCTCATCAACTCAATCTTTTTTTCCTGAAATAACAACAAAGCATAACATGTGGGTTTCAACATGGGAAACGCTCACCTAGTGATGAAATCCACAAACACCAAATCATCTCTCATAGAAACTTCCGCACCCACTTTCTCCTTTTCCATTCAACATACAGTAACCTCTGTTATCTGATTATCCCTTCTCTTCAACATCATGTTATTCCCCTTACCACCCTTATCGTACACCATCACTTGAACCGTTTTTCCCGCAAGAACCCCACCACCGTCTTCTTTTTTCAAGAATTCCAAGAAACAATGGAAGCCATTATCATATTGGACAGTATAATAACACTTTTTTTGTGGGATGGCTTCCATTTTTTTGGTGGGATGGCTTTTATGGTCACTTACACAAATGGGCCAAACATACCTTAAAAAAAAATTATAGTGCTGAAATGTCTTCAATGACTCTTTCCAAGTTCTTGCTACTATATTACCCTTTCAACTTATATCACCCTGTATTGACCAAAAAAACTTATATCACCCTGTCAAATTATATATATCGGTGACACTGAACCTATATCAGTGATAATATTTCAAGTGATGGATTAATTAAGGAAAATTAAAACATGTTGAATTCATCATATGATGTTGCTTCAATTTTAACAATTCAAAGTAGATAAACTAAATTCCATTTGGAAAAAACATGATAGTCAATGACTTAATGAACAAGTAGAACATAGATGTTTCTTTCTTCTCCTCATTGGACTTTGGACTTTTAAACTCTTTGTACATCATTTTTTTGTTGGAATACTTATTTAATTGGAAATAAATTTTTGTTAAAATAATTACTTTTATTTGGAAAAACAAAACAAAATAATTACTCTCTGTACAAAGCCAACACATGCATTTCAGCGTTTTACCATCGGTCCATTACGAAAAAAAGGACCAGCAGAAGTGTGGGTTAAGAAAAAAAATCTTCCAATGGGCCCAAAGATTATATTTCAAACTACTCACAGTGGTTAATTCACCTTTCTTCTACATATCAGCTTTCTTCTACACAGTGTTCCACGCACTCAGATTTCTAAATCCTTTTCCTGTTCCACGCATTCACCGTTCTTCAATAACACCACACAGAACAACTTTCTAAATCCTTATCCTCTCTTTTATGATTTCTACGATACCCTTGGCCCTCTCTTTTACAGTTTCTACAATGCCCTTATTCAACAATGGCTGCCAACACCTCCTATAGTTCATCCTCCATACATGGACCAGCAAGGTTCAGAGGCTTCAATTCAAGATGCACGAACAGAGACGAAAAAATAGCTTCATCTTCGATCTTCTCCTTGTGTCCATCGCCATTAATTTTGTTCTCATTTTCGTATGCAGCAAAAAGTGTTACACAAAACTTTATCAATCTTTGCTCTTGTGTAATGTCATTAATTAATTGGCCTTTCATGTTTTTGAAAATCTTCGTAAATTTTGTAAAGAACTGGCTCTTCTGTATAAGTATTATTATAAAAGTTAGAGGGATGAAATTGATAATATTTATAAATTTCTATCTACAGGTAACCAGTAATTAATCTAGACCATTCATTCAAAGGGTACTAAATCCTGCGGTTAAAAAAAGGTGGAACACCGGTGTTTCATCCATGAGGTGAAACACCCTAGACAAAGCCAAAAATTATATATATATATATATATATATATCGGTTCCACTACTGACTTGCTAGTCCGACCATTGACCCAATGACCCAGTACCCCGACCAAGTCAATAACAAGTCTGGTTTTTATAACATTGTATTGGTATATTCATCACTGAGCTTTGTGCTTTAGCTATGTTATCTTATGTGCACTCGTCACCGAGCTTGTTGTCAAGGTAGACTTTTTGTTTTCACTCATTGTGTTATAATGTTGTACATTAAGCTTTGTGCTTTGATGCCAAATACATCCTTGTGTGTTGAACCTTATGCTCTGACATCGGGTCCTCATGTGGCGAGCTTAGTGCTTTGACACCAAATACAACCTCGTGCGCTGAGTTTTGTGCTCAAACACCAAGTTTTTATGCGTTGACCTTAATGCCCGAATGCCAACTACATCCTTGTTCGCTAAGCTTAGTGCTCCAACATCGAGTCTTCATTTTCCAACATTGAGCTTAGTGTTTTGAAACCAAATACATCCTCATCCGTCGAGCTTAGTGCTCTGATGTCAAGTCTTCAAGCGTTGAGCTTAGTGCTCTGATATTAGGTCTTTGAGTGTCATGATTTGTGCTTTTAGATTTTATATTTTTTTGTCTCATATCTAGGGTGAAGTATGCGACTCTTTGGTAAAATATTGGTTACATGAGAATTCAGAGAATTTGGAAAACCTAAGTTTTTGGCTCTCTTTGCTTTTCCTGCCAACAAGAGGAAGCTTCATCCTAGAGTTAGAAAATGTATTTTTCTATGATACGAGCATAATGACAAAGGCTTCAATTTATTTAATCTGAAAAGTAGGGAAATCTTCCTTTCATCATAGTTTTAGAAACTCGATCGGACCAGCCGGTTCAACTGAGAACTGGCCTGGTGAACAGTCAATTAGTGGACCTCAGAACCGATAGAAAACTGATTGAACCAGTGCAGAAAATCAATTTGAATCGATAATTTTTTGAGATATTCAAAAAAAAAATTCTTTTAATTGCTTATTTAATCTAAAATATTTTTAAGATAAATAAAGACACATGTTTAAGAATTACACATAGATATCTTTTATTTTACTAATTTTCTATGTTAATTTACATTTTTATATATTTTATTTTTTATAATTTTTTTATTTTATTATATAATATTGAGTGTGTATATATATTTAATTATTACCAATTCGACCATAGTTCAACCATAGTTGAACTAATGAACCGTGAGGTGTATCTTATATTGCTCGTATGTTATCTTCCATGAGTATATGTTCTCATTTTATACAGTTTATCATTTCTTACTAGATACATTCATTGAAACTACTCCTCCAACCAATTTTTACTTACCTACTAATAGCAACAACTCCAACATAGACTACACACAAGTACCTCAACCCAACAATCCACATCCGATAACCCTTGTTCATATTTAACCAGCAAGACAATCAACCAGAACAAGAAGACCTCCATTATATCTACAAGATTAGCATTGTGATCTCACTTTCTCCACTACTACATTTAATCATCAATAAAACAAATATATAAGGTGTCCCTTATCTTCTTTACTTTCTTGTGATAATCTGTCCCCAAATATCAAGCATTCACTTTTAACATTTCCTCTACTATTGAACCAAAGTCTTACTCATAAGCTGTGAAGTATGATTATTGGACACAAGCTATAGAGAATAAGATCAATGTCTTATAGAAAATTACACCTGGGAGCTAGTTGATTTGCCTCCAAACAAAAATCCCATTGGCGACCAATGGGTTTATTGGTTTATAAGATCAAGTATAAACCAAATGGACTTATTAATAGGTATAAGGCTATATTAGGAGCCAAAGGATACACTCAAGTTGAAGGGATTGATTTTCTAGATACATTTTCACCACTTACCAAAATGACAACATGGAGACTCTTTCTAAAATTGGTTGCTTCTAAAAACTAGCATTAACACATCAACTAGATGTTGATAATTCCTTTCTCCATGGTGAGTTGTAATAGACAGTTTATATGATTTTGCCACAAGGGTTTCCTTCTCCTAAACACAATCAATTTTACTTGAAGAAGTCACTCTATCGCCCTAAACAAGACAACATGCAATGCTTTCACAGTTCATCGTTAACTTTGTACACACTTGGCTACAATTAGAAGATCATCATACTCTCTCCACAGAGTCTCTTGACTCATCATTCAAAAAGCTTTATTAGTCTACGTGGATGATATAGTTCCTACTGGCGATGACATGGCAAAAATCAAAATTGTCAAGTAGTCTACAAGATAAGTTCTGAATCAATGATATTACTAAGTTGAAATATTTCTTGGGGTCTATAAGTGGCTCGTTCTAGTACTAAAATCTTTGTCAACCAAAGGAAACATGTTCTTGATGTAAGGTCCAAGACCCTCTTGAGCAATGGTTTTAATGACAACAAACATTCATAACAATATTAATATTCTAAGTGTACTGAATATTTTGGTACTAATGAAGGTGCAAAAATCAAAAGCGTCTTTTAACAACATAACATGTGACTAGAAGCATGTTACATCAAGCTTTCATGTCAAAACCGATGCATTAAGTTCAAGAAGTAGCTTCTTAGTTTCAAGAAGCTAGGTCAAGACAATTCATCTAAGATCCCATGAACATTGATTGATTTGTTAGTTATTGTTCATACTTTGAATATTTAGGAAGTTATAAAACATATTTTGATAAACTTGTTTTTTTAACTAATATTTTCACATAAATCACATACATATAAGTTCAAATATTGATCTAGAAAGTGTGATTAAATTCTAAAACCATTTGGTGTTTCAGAAGCCCAATTGTTTAAATATGTTCATAGACTAGGACATAAAAATCATGATATGTGAAAGCATGTTTTTAAACTTATATTTTTACATGAATCACATCCATATCAGTTCATATACTGATCTGAAAAGTTTTATTAAATTATGAAATGTTTGGTGCTCTAAAAGCACATTTCTTGAAATATGTTGATAGACTTGGACATAAAAAACCAAATATATGAAAACTTGTTTTTAAACCTATATTTTTGCATAAATCATATTCATATAAGTTCAAACACTGATCTGGAAAGTTTCATTAAATTATGAAACTGTTTGGTGTTCCACAAGCACATTTCTTGAAATCAGTTCATTGTTTAACATTGAAACTTGGGGTACAAATTTCTAGATCTTTACAGACTCGACTTTAATTTGATTTAACTGTACATTCTTATTGTTCATTGTTTAAATATTTGATCTGGAAAGTTTCATCAAATTTCAAGTCCATTTGATACTTCAGAAGCATCATTTATCATATTTCATATTTGCAATCTGGGTTAAAAATATCAGATTGATATAAACTTGCTTCTGAACAACTTTTCTTATATAATATGACTAGTTATTGGTTAAATAAGTATTCTAAAAAGTTTTATTAAAATATAAACTCATTTAACCTTTCAGAAGCATATTTTAAAGTGTCAAGATTCATTGTCTTTTGTATAACTGCAGAAACATTATTTCATTCTTCTGAACCTTATTTAAGTTGTTTCTGCATTAAATACACCATTTGAAAGGATAAACTTTAGTGATATTAATCCTTGTGATATTGTTTTCCTTTAAGAAGATAGTTTTAATCAACTTAGTTGGCATACTACACTAACCACGTACTATCTTCTAGAAGTGAGGTATTCCTTGAGTAAAGATCGACAAATTTCTCAAAGTACTTGTAAATTGGACCAAAAGTTTTCAACGGTTACAGTTCAACCCCCTTTCTTGTGACCGTATGAACCACTTCACTTGAACTTTTATTCGATTATGGTCGCTAGCTGGGCAAGCAAACATGTCACTAGCCTGATGGATAACACTCAAGTTATCCAAAAACCATGATATTTTTCTCATTGAAATTGCTTCACATAGGACACTCATTGGGCAATTGATCAATTTATCTATATAACTACCACAAGGTCTGGCAATCCCTATATTGTGTAATAGTTGAGCCAATTCTTGGCCGCCTTAACTAACACTCACCAACAATAAGCTATGCGGATCTTGAATAAATTAAGTCCAACCTAGGGCTTCTTGTTGAGTCTCAAAAATATCATAAAGAGGTTTATGATGTTTTAAAGACAGAAATATTCCCAAGTTTTAATGGTTAACAAATTTAACTTAAAATATTTATCATAGATACATACTTAACTCAATCTCTTATCTATGATTTCAGCAAGAGCCATCAAAAGCATAATTAAAAAGACTAAGTGTTGAAACTGTCTGAAGAAGTAGAAGCTGTCTGAAGAAGTTCAACCTGTCTGATACATCAAGGCTATCTGAAGTCTCTTGATGACATGGCATCTCTTGTCTGAAGTTGTGAAGACCCATCTGTACCTTTTTGTTTCACGCACGTTCTCTGCTACAACAGCTGGCACCTTGTATTGCATTTTAAGCACGTTCTCTGCCACAACACGTCCTCTGCTACGCAGCAATTGCAACAGCAACAAAAAGCACCTTTTTGGCAGGAGCAAACCTTGTAACGTGTCAGAGAATGTCAGGATTGTCAGGGAATATCAGAATATGTCAGAGAATATTCTGTACTGCAGCAGGCTGTCTCATAACGGCTATCAACCCATTTTCTGAAGAGTCATGGAGGCTGAGCAATGAAGAATGGTATCTTGTGAGACAGCTCAACACAGAGTCTGAACTGTTTCAGAGAGATCTGGAAAGGGGAGCTAGGATGATGGGCTATAGGCCCCCTAGAACATGTTCCATCAGGCCCTCAACCAAAATCTTGGTGAAGCCTGATAGAATTGTTCCCAGGTATCCCTTGAAGGAAGGCAAGGATGAAAAGTACAAAGGAGCTAAAGTCTACTCAGTATCAGCACCCCTGTCTGAAGCTATGACTACATCAGAGTGGGATGCTTTACCAGATCTTATCAACTCTCAGGGAGGAGGCTTGAACCACTTGTTGCAAGATTGGATGTGGGCTTCTTACTAGAAGATTAGAGAAGATGTTGGATCTTCTTCTGGATCATCTGGTCCAGATGCTGAATCAGAAGTGGGACTTGGCAAATCTACAAATGTCCAGTACCATTATCTGAAGGATTACTTTCCCCCACCTGCTGACTCCTTCAATAAAGACTGGGTTTTGGTGAAATTTGTTGGCACTTTCTTTTGGCCAGTTTTTCAACCCTCTGTGTATGGTTTGAGACCAGGCTTTGGAGTTCTAAGATTCGTTTGCCCTTACATTCAAATCATTCTATTTGAATCTGAGCAAGACTTGACTGAGGAGAACTTCAAGCTGAAGACCAAGGTCAAGGATCTTGAGAAAAAGTATGCAACACAAGAGGAAAAGTCCAAGCATCTGATTGCCACTCAAGAGCAGATTCTTCATGAACAACAGCTTATCAGATCTGGGCAACAAGAGCTAAAGTTATCAGTGGAAGCAGCCATAAACAAGGCCAAGGAAGAATTGTTTTCTTTTCTGTCTGAAGCCTTGCTGAAGAAAAAGGATTAAGCTGCCTTGCCATTGTCTGAAGTTTATTTTCATTTCTTTTGGCAAGTGACTGATTGTCGGTTATATATATATATATCCATGAAATACAATCAGTGTTTTTATATCATATTTTGAGTGCATGCTCTTTGCTTTTTGATTATGTATGATATATGTATTGCACTGTTACTGTTTTTGCTCTGATTTTCCCTTTTGATTGATGAAAAAAGGGGGAGTATTAAAACTAACAAAATCTGGAGTGATTACAGGACTCAGGGGGGTATAGTCCACAAGCTCTAAGCTTTTTAAGTAACATATACCTTGAACAGAATCTGTTAAGGGATATGTGTATCGCAGAGGGAGTTGTTTCTATCTCTTAATCTTATTACAGATTTGTATATTTTAAGAAAATTTGTCATCATTAAAAAGGGGGAGAATGTTGAGTCTCAAAAATATCATAAAGAGGTTTATGATGTTTTAAAGACAGAAATATTCCCAAGTTTTAATGGTTAACAAATTTAACTTAAAATATTTATCATAGATACATACTTAACTCAATCTCTTATCTATGATTTCAGCAAGAGTCATCAAAAGCATAATTAAAAAGACTAAGTGTTGAAACTGTCTAAAGAAGCAGAAGCTGTCTGAAGAAGTTCAACCCGTCTGATACATCAAGGCTGTCTGAAGTCTCTTGATGACATGTCATCTCTTGTCTGAAGTTGTGAAGACCCATCTATACCTTTTTGTTTCACGCACGTTCTCTGCTACAACAGCTGGCACCTTGTATTGCATTTTAAGCACGTTCTCTGCCATAACACGTCCTCTGCTACGCAACAATTGCAACAACAACAAAAAGCACCTTTTTGGCAGGAGCAAACCTTGTAACGTGTCAGAGAATGTCAGGATTGTCAGGGAATATCAGAATATGTCAGAGAATATTCTGTACCGCAGCAGGCTGGGCCAATCATTTGGGTATAAATACCCCCAACCTTGAAGACCTCACAGAGAAAAGAATTTGAAAAAGAACAAAAACTCTGCAAGTTTTTAGCTGCAACACTCTGATAGAATTTATCATCTTTGTACACACATATTGTATTATCCTGAGCATACCTCAGTAATCTTTGTACATCTGTAATTGTTTAAGTCTCAAAACTGATATAGTTTGTGAGCTTAAGCATTTTCCTTTCTCTGTATTTGTTGTTGAGCCTGGAGAGACTTGTCTGAAAAAGAATACTTGGTTGTTGAGCCTGGAGAGGCTTGTCTGAAAAAGAATACTTGGTTGTAGAGCCTGAAGAGGCTTGACTGTAAAAGAATACTTGTAATCTTGAGAGATTTAGAGAAAATCCAATTGCTAGTTGGCATTGGGACTGGACGTAGCTCACAAATGGTAGTGAGTGAACCAGGATAAATTTTGTGGCTAAGTCTTCTTACCCTTATCTCTTGTAAATTCAGTTTTAAACTAATCAAGGGGCCTGAGTAATTTATCTAATATTTTAAAAGGCAAAACATCTTTTAAAATCATTTTTACAAGCCGTCTGAAAAGCTTCAGACAGCCCTCCAAGAGCCTGTCTGAAACTTTGCTTTGAGAACCTGTTTGCGAAAAGCTTTCTAAAATATTCAGAAACACTATTTAACTCCCCTTCTAGTGTTTCCCTGTGTTCCTACACTTCTATCACTGGTTATTGCATATATCTTGGCTACTGGGGTGACTACTCACCAACAAAGCCTTATGTGATTCCTACTGGGGTGACTACTTAGATAATAGAAAATCAATTACTGGTTATTGCATATATCTTGGCTCTTCCTTGATTTTCTAAAAATCCAAGAAGCAAAATACTACTTCTCGCTCATCCTATGGAGTTGAGTATATAGTTATTGCAGCCACTACATGTGAAGTTCAATGGATCACATACCCGCTTCAGGACTTTGACTTGCCTCTACAATCACCAATGCCTCTTTAATGTGATAACAAGTCTACTATCCATATAGATTCTAATCCATCCTTTCTTGAGCGAATCAAACTGTTAGCTACAAATTCTAAATTTAAGGTTCGAAGTAAGAAAGGAAAATGAAAATGATTTCATTAATGTTCGAAGGAGTTACAAAAGAAGTAAAATTTGTAATAAGTAACAGCTTCCTTCTTCGAGTCTGACGTCCTTCTTCGAAGTTGATTTCTTCTGGGCGTCTCCATCCTTCGAGCTTGGTCCATTTCTCGAAGAATGACCTTTGGCATATTTTGGTCCTCGAATGTCGAGGGTCGAAGTTGTTTCAGATCCTCAAAGCTGCGTTGTGGCCTCACCTTCCTCTTCTTCATCCTCGAAGGCTCAACAAGGTTAAATAAGAACATTAAGCTTAGTTGTTCCCTTAGACATGAGACTAGCATCATTGGGGTGGAAATAATACAATGTCACCTATAGGGTAGTGACCCTTCAATTTGGCTGAACTATTCGACCCGAGTCCAATACTAATCAAGCTTGAAGTGGTTACTAGTGTTGGACACCCTGTCGACCTGGCTACCAAAAAGATGGTGAAGAGTCAGGTCGAACAGGGCAGCCAACACCAGAGACCCCTCTATAAGAGAAATAATATGAGAAGAAGATTCCAAGTACAGATGAAGGTTCATCCTTTTATAGGGCCAAGGGTCATCAATGCATTAAGAACGCCACCAAGGTGAACAATGCAGAGAGGGTCACCGTTAGGGGTGTAATCGGGTTGGGTTGGGTTGGATTTGGGGTGACATCAAGTCCGAACCGATAGAATGGTGGTGGGTTGGGTTGGTTCGGGTTTGTATTTTCTGGGTGAGTAACCCGATCCGAACCAACCCGAATATATTCGGGTTGGGTTGGGTCATTGGGTCATGAACATTTTCCTTTTTTTTTAAAAAAATGTGGAAGATGACATGAAATTAAAATATAACATGAAAAAAGAAAAGAAATAGGGAAACGTAAAATGCGAGGAGCAGATGAAATAGAGTTTGGGGAACCACCACTGCTTGTGTTGTCGTTACGCCTATTTTTATTCTCTATGGGAAGGAAAATGAAATAAGATTAAGGCTTCTTTTCTTGGATTGGTTTGGTTCGGGTCTATCGGGTTCAAGATAGGCAAATCCGATACCCGAACCAAACCAGATCGGTTTGAATGTCTGAACCGAACCCGAACCCGAACCGAACCGTTAAATATCCTTCGGGTTGGGTTGGGTCAATCGGGTTCGCGGGTTGGATCGGACCCACTTACACCCCTAGTCACCGTTACCACATTTGAGATGGCCGGTGGTCAAGAGCATTTACTATGGACGACAGTTTTGACCTAGGGTTTTGAATATGAAGGAAAAGGATCGAAGTCCATTCTGAAAGGAAGAATCGAAAGGGCCAGAGGTAAGCTCAAGGAGGAGTAACATTCAAAGGAGAAATTATATCCATGGCTCGAGCCTCGAAGTAGGCTAATAACCGTCATCAGCTCGAGGGGGTTAATTCATATTCCACGTCTTCAGTGGCAGTTATCAAAGGCTTGTTGGTGCAGTTTGCAGAGAACGTGGGAACGTGGAAGTTCCAACAACGTGCGCACGACGGTTATGCTTCCAAAAAGACAGTTTCAAGGGGTAGCTATAAATAGCCCTACGAGGGAAGAGACAAAGGTCGGCAACCTGAACACTAACAACACCCTAAAAGCCATGGCATCCGTCTCTGAGATCACAGGCACTCAGTTCGCAAAGAGAAAGTAGGGAACATGCAGACCGCCTTTTATTTTGTGCATTTCTTTTAAATGTTTTCATGTATTCACAGTTCTATATTGGTTTAGGGTTTAGGGTTTAGGGTTATGCTTCCAAAAAGACAGTTTCAAGGGGTAGCTATAAATAGCCCTACGAGGGAAGAGACAAAGGTCGGCAACCTGAACACTAACAACACCCTAAAAGCCATGGCATCCGTCTCTGAGATCACAGACACTCAGTTCGCAAAGAGAAAGTAGGGAACATGCAGACCGCCTTTTATTTTGTGCATTTCTTTTAAATGTTTTCATGTATTCACAGTTCTATATTTCTTCTCACTATTAATGCAAGATTTGAGCCATCTCTGGGGCCTCTCTACATAATTTGCCATTCCATTCAACATTTTTCTACTCTGTTCTTAGAATTAACACCTAAAGAACCCTTAATTTTGAGGATACGTATCTCATCCCAGATAGCTTTCAGATACATTTGTTTGGACAAAATATTAGGACAAACACAAACACATAGAGTTAGATTGTCATCTAGTTCGAGAGAAGACTGCCAATATTCTAATTCATCTATTGATGGGTTTCCTGGAAAGTTTATCAGTAGTCCAGTAGTTTTAGAGTAAGTAAGATATCGTATCCACATAGAGTGGTTGTAATTTATATATTGATAGTGATTGTACTTCCAATACACACGGTTTTCAAAAGAGTTTGATTGTAAGCAATAAAATAATAGAATAAAATAAAATAAAGATAACGTGAGAAGAATAGTGTTTTGGACTAGGATTTGACTTCGTTTCATCTCCCCCTTGTGTACGTGAATCCTTTCCCTTATTTACGATCGTACTTGTAATAACCTTACCATTGTTTATTTACAATAATTATAAGGCATGCCTGGTAATTATCGTACCCGCAAATTCCCCTATAACATCATAAATAAACGCCAAAAGCTATTCTCTACAGGCATTCAAAGTGGCATTTGGCGACCCCAAACATTCCCCGTATTTTGCAATCAGCGCTATCGATTTAGCCATACTTTCATATAAGGCACCTATGGAGGGGTGTGTCACTCACTGAACCTCCAATCGTTAGAATACAGTCCTTATACTACGATATGACTAAACTGGGTACCTTTAGCAATCCGAGAATAAGCTTCATAGACAGCTCTATGCTCACCTACCTCTGATACTAGTCGGAGTTCCAATTTTTGTATCCAGAGCACTAGCCTACCACCCCGGCGCACGCGCGGAGGTGATGCATTACAAACAGCATAAAGATACCGATAAATTACAAGCATAGAATCATAAATAAAAAGAAAAGACAATTCTGATACACAAGGGGATTGAATCTACTACATCAAATCCTACTAGAGAGCTTAGCTACTCATGGTAGCCATTACAAACCATTGAGAAATCTGTCACCTTTCTCAATCCTATACTACTCTGTCTGTGTGTATCTCTGTGTGTCTTTGTGACCTATGCAAAGGGTTCTATTTATAGACTTGGAAAACCTTGAAGAGATCAGGCTGTGATGTCACTTCTGTGAAGCTCGTCCAATAAGAAGCTGCCTTTTCATTAATTGACGTCACTTGTGTGAAGCTTAACCAATCAGGAGCTTCCCTTTCAGTAATTGACATCAGTCTGCGTGGCTTCATTAATCAAGAGGCGCGCTTCATGCGCGCTTAGCGTGTATGCAGCCTGGTTGGTCTGCTAATGCGCTCCACGTAGGCTTAGCGTGATTGGAGCGTGTGATGCGCTCCACATGCGCTAGGCGCGTGTGGAGCGTGTTATACGCTGCAGGTTCCCTTAAATTGTGGATCTAACCTCAGGATCACTTTCTGATTTTATCTGGTTTTCTTCTATCCCTTTATCTGAATTATTTTTGTATTTATCTGCTTTGGATTTGAATTGGAGAGATTCTTTGCAGGATTCTCTGATTATCTTTTATTTATTTGAATTTGAATCTACAATATCTTCCATTCTGATGCTATTTTCACTCTTGTCCCAAATCTGCTGTAAATCTGCATAAAATAACAGATTTCTATTTAAAATAGCATCATATTCAAATTTACATCAAATAAATACAATTATTATAATTATTAACAAAAAGGGATATTTTGGGGCATAAATTACTATTTAATCCTTGATAAGTGTAATAAAAACTATATGAAATTAACGCTAATTTTACACTTATCAAATACCCCCCAACTTAATTTCTTGCTTGTCCTCAAGCAAGACACCCTTGCAGTCAAAATTTCAAAACACCCTTGATAAAAATTCAAAAACAACTACAAGAAAAAAAATTGTTATCTCTTTATTAGGCAGAAGTCACTTTTCATTTTAGGAAAAATCAAGACCAAGTGATATTACCATGGCTCAACCAGAATTAGAATACAAACATCAATTTGAATTTTCTCAGGAGTAGTAATTAAAGCAATAAACAAATACCAAGGAACTTCACTCATGCTCACGGGTACTGTTTCCCTCAATATTTTCACCACTGTTGAACAACTCATATTGATAGTCGTTTCTAGTTCCTAAGCTTGTTTATGGTTGATATGGATCAAAAGATCTTTTCAAGGTTGTAATGAGGCTGAGTTATCAAGAATTTATGGTTTTTCTTGGATAAACAATAAACATATAGAATAGAGAGCATATTTGGATGTTGCTTTTGATTTTCTCTCCTTTCACCATTTTTTTTTCTTGATTTATTTCTTTTCTTTGCAGGCCTCTTTCCTTGATTGAAGATGCACTCCCCCCAACTTATTCAATTTATTCACTTTTTCTTTTTGATTTTAGGAGGAGTGCTCTTCTTTGTCCTTTTGTTTTTCTATACCTGCTCCTGGGAATTTCAACCTTTTCTTCCCATTCTTTTTCTACTTGCCACCTTGCTTTCTATCCCAAATGTGTGAGGAACAGGATATATATTTCTTTTGGCTTGGGTGAACAAGAATAAAAAATTTAGGCTAAAAAATGGGTATTCAAAAATTGGAAAAATTGTATCAATGTTGGCTTTTTGGCTCTGGGCAGATATATTCAAAACAAATTTTTGCCTTTCTCATTTCCATATTTATCAAAAATAGCAAATGATCTAAAAACTCAACCAATAAAAATTGACAGACAGCGGTGAAAAACTCTCAATTTACTGTTTGGGCTCTCAACTCACCGGTTACTTGGCTAAATTCCTTGATAAAATATTTATTGGTTTTAATTAACTACCCTGATTGATTCTCATGTGAAATACACTAATCCTAATTGATTATGGGATTAATCACACGTCTTTTTTCCTTCCTAAACTGATTAGTTAAACTGCCTAATTTCAGAAATCTTTTATTTCCTAAATCCTAAACCCTAAAAAAATTTTTTAATATGGGAATGTACTGCTGCATAAATATGTCAGTGTAAATATATACAGTACATGCCAAAATAAAATAAAAGAAAAGAAAAAATAAAGAAAAAGAAAATAAAAAGAAAAAAAAAAAAAAAGAAAAGCGAAAAGAAAGAAAAGCACCGAATAAAAAAAAATAATCAGGTCCTAGTCTTGGTGGTCCTGCTCCATGTGATCATCATCAGCAGCAGCTGCTGCTCCACCCCCATCTGGAGGAATAGGCCTGTCCCCAGGCCACTGAAGATACTCTTTGAACTGCTCTGGTGGCATCCCTGGGTATGGGTCAGGTCTAATGGAGTACAAATACTCCTGCAGATGAACCTGGCCCCTATGGATGGAAGCCAGCTGGGCAAAGATATGATTATGATGTTGATGGAGTAATGGGTTTGCTGCTGCTGCTGGTGCTGGTGGTGGATCCTGATGTTGCTCCTCCTCAACCTCCTCATAAGGTGTGCAATAGGTCTCAATATATCCGCTGGTCATAGGTCGTTGGATGTGGACCGTGGGGTTCACATCCACACCCCTAGATCTGCAGAGGGCAGTGATGAGCGCGGGGAAACCTAAGCTGATTCTGGTAGCGGGAGTGCGGCGCGTGATGGTGGAAATGAAATCAACTATCTTTTGGGTGATGACCCTGGAGATATCCACAACGCCGCCTGTGAGGATGGTATGGATGAGGTGTGCTACTGGCATCTGGATGTCAGAGACATGGTCAGTAGGTGTGACATTAACAAGGATCAGCACAGTCCACATCCTTGCTAATGCTGTCATGTGTTGCCTGTAGATGCGAGCAACCTGCCCTGAAGAATTCCTCTCAAAGGAATATCCTGGTAAGCACAGAGTCTGGGCAGTGGCCAAATCTAGAGGATCATATCCAGTGATCCCCACCTCTCTCATCCTAAGCTGGTACTGGCACTCCATCTGGTCTCTATCCATGGGTGCTGGGTACTGGAGTAGTGCATTGATTGCGTCGCAATTAAATCTGATCTCAATGCCCCTCACAAATGATGTCCTGTCTGGTCCATGGGCATTGGCGTAGAACTCCCGCACCACGGTAGGATCAAAATGACCATCTGGGCTGCTGAGGTGCACCCAGTTCCTCCTATGAATCTCTGATCTGAACTCCTCGTCCTCCCCTGGATGGAGTCTAACAGGCCTCTCCTTGATGAAGTTACAGTCCTGTATGTCACTGTAAGCTTCTGCAGTCTTTGGGTCCCGGAACCTGCGAGGATCAAAAGCAGTATCCTTCTATGGTGGTTGGCGAGGTCTCTTGCCCTTTTGGACACCACTCCTAGAAGTACCTCCTCTGCTGACCATCTTTGTTCGTGTCATCTGCAATATCTGATACCAAAAATTATTTATGCAACAAAAATAGATTATTCAAAATTAATTGATTAAATGGCCAATTTAAATCACTAATTAAAATAATCTTCAAATTAATTAATTGCACAAGTTTTTTATTTTAAAATTTCCTCTTTATTAATTAATTTATTAAGAACATGCAAAAATGATCAGTTAAAGCAAGCCCTAATTAATTATTTAATAATAAGGAGTTGGTAACAAATATTAATGCTCAAAAATCATGTTACTAAGAAACATGCATGAAAGCACAATTATTTTTATTTTGGTCATGCAAAAATATTATTTATTTTATTTAAGCAGGCATGCACCAAAATTAAATAATTTGTGATAATTCATTGAGCATTTTAAAAGAAACCACCTAACATCCTAAATATACTCCTAGCAGCATGCATACTTAAGGTTTCCTAACAAATATTTCTATCCTAAAGTGTCCTAAAAGCCTTAGTCCCTACCATGATATTTCTAAAAAAATAAGGACTCAAATCAAAATTCTGATCGGTGCAAAACTTTTAAAATACTAAAAACATACCTGGTGTAGCTTCATAAATGGTAAAAGCAAGGGTATATGAGCAGAGACAGCAAAAATGGTAGTTAGAATCTCAGAGAATCAGGGAAGGATTTTGAAATTTGAAAAATTTCGCAATCCCTCCGTTAAAATAGGCTCAGCGCGTATGTGCGCTGCACCTGCGCTTAGCGTGGGTGCAGCGCGTGTCTTCAGTGGAAGATGAAGAGTTGTGCATACGCTGCACTATGCGCTTGACGCATATGCAGCGCGCATGCGCTTTATGATACGCTTAGCGTATATAAAGTGCACATGCCAGTTTTTCTTTCTTCCTTTTTGCTGTATTTATTCACATTATCCTTTACTGTACCCTTTCCTAATCTACACAGGTAGAGACTCAATAAAAAAATAAAAGTAAAATAACTAAATAAATTAAAATTAAAAAATAACAAAAATGTTGGGTTGCCTCCCAAGAAGCACTTGATTAACGTCTCTTAGCTCGACGCCTGGTTCTTTTTATGTTTTCATGGTGGCCTTAATTGGAGGATGATGGTTGATTCTGTGCCACTCCTTCCTGTGAAATCCCATCCTCCAATCCACTTGCTCCATGTTTCTAATTCTATGCCTTCTTCTTCAGTAGCTGAGATTGTTCTTTTCCTCTTCTTGAAACTCCAAACATGCTCTGGCTGTTTTATTCTCATTCTTGGTTTCCTCAGAAATTTGGAAACCTTCTTCTTCTTCTTTGGTTCTTGATCTTTAATCAAGATCCCTTTCTTTTTGTCCTTCTGCAGCCTTGCTTGGAATTGATAGATCCTATCAGGAGGATCTTCTTTAATTTGTTGTGGAGTTTGAAGGATCTTGGGGCTTCCTTTATCAATATATGAAAGGTGATCCTTTCATCCTTTGAACTAACTTGGTACTCCCCTTTATCTATATCAACAATCAGCTTGGCAGACTTCATAAAAGGTCTTCCCAATATGAGGGGGCCATCAGTGTCCACTTCTTCTGTCCTTGCTATGATGAAATCTACTGAGTACACAAACTTATCTACTCGAACAGGCAAATCTTCTATAATCCCATAAGGGCTTTGAGTAGATTTGTTTGCGAACTGTAGTTTTACATCAACAGGCTTGAACTTCACATCACTCAACTTGTTAAAATACGTAAGCGGCATCAAATTGATGCTCGCTCCAAGATCTAGTAAAGCATGAGTGGTAGGTAAATTCTTAATTTTTACTGGGATAGTGAACTTACCTGGATCAAGCGCTTGTTCTATGATAACTACCTCATTGGGTGCCTTTTCTTTTTCTTCAACTTCTGTTACTGTCTCTTGACTTTCCTCTTTCTCACATGGTTCATGGACTTTTTCTTCTTGGTATGACTGTTCCTCTAGGATAAGTTCCTCATCTTCCTCACTATCTTCTGACTGATTGCCATCAGTAGCAATCAAATGACATTGTTCCTTGGGGTTGGTAAGAGTATGCGCTGAGAAGTGGCTCTTCTTGAATTCTCCCATGTCTTGTGCTAACTGGCCCACTTGATGTTCCAACGCCTTGAGTGATGCATGAGTATTCTTCTTGTACCCTTCAAAGCCTGATATGAATGCATCCATCTTTTCCTCCAACCTTGAAATCTTGTCATTTACTGAAGGTTGTTGCTGCTGGTAAGGAGCCTGCCTATTACCACCATTCTGACCCCATCCGGAATTGGCTTGGTTGTTCCTCTATCCTTGAGAATAGTAATTATTGTTGTTGTTGGAGAAACTTCCTTGCCCTCTTTGATTTCCCATGAAATTGACTTGTTCTGTCTGTGTCTCTTGAATAGAACATTGACCATTTGCATGATCTCCTCCACAGAAGTCACAGATCATTGGTTGGGTCTGAATTGGTTGAGCATGGATGGCCTTTAGTTGTTGAGGGAGTGTTTCCAAAGATTTTGTAAGTGCCTCTAGTTGCCTCTTGAGCAATTTCTGTTCAGCTAGGAGGGCATCATTGGAATTGAGCTCTAGCATTCCCTTTGCTTGCATCTGTACTGGTTGCCTTCTATGTTGAGCCTGTTGGTCATTATGAGCCATGTTTTCAATGATCATCACAACTCTTTCTGGTTCCACGGACAAGATAGTCCCTCCTGCTGAGGCATCAATGAAGGATTTGGAATCTGGTTTGAGTCCTTTGCAAAACATATTCAGTTGAGCAATATCTTCGTAACCATGATTCGGGCATTTCCTCAGCAGGGTCTTGTATCTTTCCCAGGCTTCATAGAGTGACTCATCTGTTCCTTGCATAAAAGAGGATATTTCTGCTTTTACTTGGATGTGCTTTCCTGCTGGAAAGAATCTATCCAAGAACTTTTCTTCCACAATATCCCAATTATGCAGGCTTTGATTTGGATGAGACTTCAACCATTCTTTTGCTTTACCTATCAAAGAGAAAGGAAAAAGACGTAAATATACAGATTCTAAGTTTCCTTCTTCAAATCCCATAGTGCCTATCAATTCATAAAAATTAGAAAGATGAGTATGTGGATCTTCATGATCCAATCCTGCGAATTGATTTGCATTTATGAGGTTGAGATGAGCAGCTTTCAACTCCAAGGTCCTTGCAGTTGTGGCTATCACAATGCTGGAATGATAGCGAGGGCCTCGATTCCTGACATAGTCCCCTAAAGTCCGTCTGGGCTCTGCCATGTCTTCTATTATCCTCCTTCTTCTTTGGCTCCTTTTCTTCCTGGTTGTCTTCTCGATCTCTGGATTGAAAATTAGTTGCTTTGGAGACACCTGGCTTCTTAAAAGCATAAACAAGAAGCTAAAAAGAAAGATTAGATAACAGATATATATATATATATTTATAATAAATTCGAAAATAATAAAAATAAAAGAAAAAAATTTAAAATTAAAAAAAAATAAATTTAAAAATAAAAAAAAAACAAAAAAAATTTGAATATTTTTTTTGAAACAATCGGAAATATAATCAACTAAAATTATATAAATTGAGACACCGCTCCCTGGCAACGGCGCCAAAAACTTGATGGGTTTTCTGGCAAGTTTACCAGTAGTCCAGTAGTTTTAGAGTAAGTAAGATATCGTATCTACCGGGAGCGGTTGTAATTTATATATTGATAGTGATTGTACTTCCAATACACACGGTTTTCAAAAGAGTTTGATTGTAAGCAATAAAATAATAGAATAAAATAAAACAAAGATAACGTGAGGAGAATAGTGGTTTGGACTAGGATTTGACTTCGTTTCATCTCCCCCCTTGTGTACGTGAATCATTCCCCTTATTTACGATCGTACTTGTAATAACCTTAGCATTGTTTATTTACAATAATTATAAGGCATGCCTGATAATTATCGTACCCGCAAATTCTCCTATAACATCATAAATAAACGCCAAAAAGATACTGATAAAGATACTGATAAATTACAAGCATAGAATCATATATAAAAAGAAAAGAGAATTCTTATACACAAGGGGATTGAATCTACTACATCAAATCCTACTGGAGAGCTTAGCTACTCATGGTAGCCATTACAAACCACTGAGAAATCTGTCACCTTTCTCAATCCTATACTACTCTCTCTCTGTGTATCTCTGTGACCTATGCAAAGGGTTCTATTTATAGACTTGGAAAACCTTGAAGAGATCAGGTTGTGATGTCACTTCTGTGAAGCTCGTCCAATAAGAAGCTGCCTTTTCATTAATTGACGTCACTTGTGTGAAGCTTAACCAATCAGGAGCTTCCCTTTCAGTAATTGACGTCACTCTGCGTGGCTTCATTAATCAAGAGGTGCGCTTCATGCGCGCTTAGCGTGTATGCAGCCTGGTTGGTCTGCTAATGCGCTCCACGTAGGCTTAGCGTGATTGGAGCGTGTGATGCGCTCCACATGCGCTAGGCGCGTGTGGAGCGTGTTATATGCTGCAGCTTCCCTTAAATTGTGGATCTAACCTCTGGATCTCTTTTTTATTTTATCTGGTTTTCTTCTATCCCTTTATCCGAATTATTTTTGTATTTATCTGCTTTGGATTTGAATTGGAGAGATTCTTTGCAGGATTCTCTGATTATCTTTTATTTATTTGAATTTGAATCTGCAATATCTTCCATTCTGATGCTATTTTCACTCTTGTCTCAAATCTGCTGTAAATCTGCATAAAATAACATATTTCTATTTAACATAGCATCATATTCAAATTTACATCAAATAAATACAATTATTATAATTATTAACAAAAAGGGATATTTTGGGGCATAAATTACTATTTAATCCTTGATAAGTGTAATAAAAACTATATGAAATTAACGTTAATTTTACACTTATCATCTACCGACATTATGACTAAATCACTCTCTCCAACTCCTTTTTAGGACATTCTCTCCACTTGTGGGACTAATTAGCTTAAAGTAGAATCGATTATGTTAGTTAAAATTCAATTGTTATTTGTAGTTAGTTTTTTTTTTACCTATATTCTGTAGAAGTTAGTTGATATAATTCTCTCTCTCTTCTCTTATGACATGTATAAATAAACACAATTCAATTAATGGATATCAGAGTATTATCGTGCTTAAGGGAATCAGACACCATCTCAACCACTCGTTGGCATGTCTATTAATCTATGAGAAAGGAAAAGAAACAATAATGATAACTGCTCTCTACGAACGACAACTACAATCCACATCTTCCAGCGTTCAGGGCTTTGATTTTTTTATTTCACGAAACTTTTTTTTGGTCAATTATTATATTTTTTTATGAAACTGGCTTATGCAGAATAACGGATCACAACCAAGACTAGTAACAGAAATAGTTAGGACAGTGTCATTAAGCTCAGGCCCATTAAATCTGCACTCACCCCTCATTAAGCTCAGGCCCATGAAAGGGCAGACGTCCGCATAGATGCAAAAAGATAACTAATATTTTTCGTAAGTTAATTTTCTTAATTCTTAGAATTATTGAGACTATAGTTTTGGAGAATCTGCTCATATTTTATCATCAACTATATATAAAGTTATACAGCATTTCTTAAACCAGGATGTGTTTGTTACCTTTTCTGTGCATATCGATTATCAGTATATGATAGGTCTTTTCCAATAATTCTTTCATTTCACAAAGAAGAAAAGGTCGAACTATATTTTTCACCGCTTTAATTTGTACCCATATCTTGTGCCCAAGTTTTGTTTTCTTTGGCCCACTTTTTACTAGTCTCGTTAACTGTTGTTCTGGATTTAGCAGTGGTGACAAACAGATAAAGGCCCAATAGAAGAAGACTATTCCGATTACACCAAAACACAAAAGAAGAGTGTAGCTTTCTCCTTAGCGATGAAAATTGGACCCAGACCCAGTGAGTATCAGCAAAAATTACCCATAATAATGTGTAGGGTAATTACCCATCAAATGGGTATGAGTGCGGGTATGAGTAATTACCTGCACTTTTAAACGGGTACGGGTACTCTACTCATACCCGCACTTATATAATATATATAATTAATGTAATTTATATACCTATAATTAATTTAATATATATATATATGTTTATATTATTAATTAATATTTTTTCAACAAAATAATTAATGTTAATATATTATAATCACCAAAAAATATTAATATATATTACTAATTTAATTAACTTAAATGTTATAATTTTGTTCTACACACTAAAAATAGCAAAACATGAACTAATTTCCATTTCCCCTCCCATTATTTCAATCTTTCATCCACTTCCACATATGATAGTTGTTTTATAGGTTAAACTTGGATGATCTATGGATTATTTTTCATTTAATTTTTAATTAATTTTTATTTCTAATCAATTTATTTTTTATATTTAACAAAAGTACGGGTAGTGAGTACGGGTACTAGAATCACTACCCACGCGTGTATGGGTCCGGGTCCGGGTATTTTTTTTAAAACGTGGGTATGAGGGACGGGTACTATAGTACCCTACCCATTCCATCCCTATTTCTCATTACCAATTATAAGTTATAACCATGTGCTCAATAAGTTGTTGTCGTTTGCTTGTCTGCAGTGCCTAATTGAATTCAGGCCATCTCCTTAACTTTATGGCTCCCAATACTTCTTTAGTGCGGCATTTATAATCAAGATTGTATGTAATAATTTTTGTGCAACATGTACTATTTATTGAATATAACCAATCCAAAACTTAAAAAGAAAAGAGCATACAAACACCTATGCTTTTTTCATTAATAAAAATTAAAAGGTTCAAAATTCAAATATTAAGAGTGTGGGGTGATTAATTAGGAAAAATAAAAATTTAAGGTGGTTCTAATACACAAATAATTCCAGTATATGTTATGATACTTTTTATTATCATTTTAGTATATCTTACCTTTTTTATTTGTATTCAATATCAATAGATATATATTATATTATAAAAGAGTTGTTCCTATGTATTAACCCTAACATTATGTACATTGTCTACATGCAAAATGCATAATATTGTTTTCTTATTGTTTACATGTAATATAAATCTAATCTAAATACACACACATATATGACAACATATCTAAGTGCAAATATATTATAATATACAAATTAAACTTTGGAGGAGGGGTTATTCACTTCAATTTCCAAAAAAAAAGTATTCATTCGTCTATAGATAGTATAACTTGAAATTATATAATAGTAAAAAATGAGTTTTGTTTTTAAGTCTTTATTAATAATAATAATATAGTGTAAATTAAGATTTCATAATAACATTCTTTTGTTAATTTTTTTTTTCATTTTTCTTCTGAGTATGAAAGAAATTCAAAAGAGAGTTAATTAATTGACAGTTACAGAATTATTACAGAAAATTAATTATTTGTGATTAAAAATAGGGAGAAAATATTAAGAATTAGTCAAGTGTCTAAAATTTAATTTAAGTCTGTCGTACACACATAGCTCTTTTTTCTTTTCTTTTTTTTTTTGGTTATTATACGTCTTTCCCTTTTACTTAACTGTTATGATGTTTATGTTCTGTATATGTGTTTAATTATTAATGACGTACGTGGCTTGGATTGGGTATTGATCTGATAAGAGATTGAGGGACGGAACTAGGCAAAGCATGAAATGAGAAATGGACCAATAATGGGAGTTCCAACTTCCAGATCTCCAACTGCATACCAAAGACATAACTATACACCAAATCATAAGGTAAGTGACCTTTGCTCTATGATATGCTTATGGCATGTGGTCTAATGAAACCACCACGAATGTTTTTCCTTACTCAAAATCAATACATTTAATTATGTCTAATCGGACTAATGACTTAAAAAAAATCTTTTAAGTGACCTTTGCTCTATGATATGCTTATGGCATGTGGTCTACAAAAAGCCCCGTTCAATTAACACCTATAGTAACGATATTCACTCTTACCTTGTATTTGAATGGAGAATTTTAGAATTCTCAAAATTGTAATAGATAATGTTGAGTGAATTGTTAAAATGAGAGGAATTGACAATGATAATCTAAAAAGTTTAAACATAAAAGAGAAATATTAAAATTCTCTCTTAATATTTGTCATTTGAAATTCTCCTATTTGTCATAAAAAATCTCCCATTTGTCATTTGAAATTCTTTCTTCTACTATTTTAACACATGAATTCTAGTAATTTCAAATTTCTTTTATCCAAACACAAGCATATATATTATATATGCTGCATTGCATATATATGGTGTATGCAGGTCAAGAATTAATTTACTCCTGTTACGTATAAACTTTATATCATATTAATTAAAGAATAGCTTAAATGTAATTTTGATCCCTACATTTTTTCACATTTTTTTAATTCCCGCCAATTTTTTTTTCATCTCTACTTTTTAAAACACATTTTATTTTATCCATAACTCTAACTGAACTCTGTAACTGTTGACATGGCTAACGGAGTTCCACGTCATGTGCCACAACGATCATATTCAGAATACGTGGCAAAGTATTATCTAAGTCAACAAATAGTCCTTTAGTCACATTGTTATTTTTCTTTCTCGATATAGTGACGATAAGACTTGGACTGTTTTTCTCCACACAACGGATCTCTCTCTTTCAAAGGGTGAGAGATTGGTTCTCTCTTTAAATTAAAGGCGCACACGAAATTGCATCTCAGTTTTGGGACACCATCGTTCTATAGTTGTTGCTTGGTGTTACCGTGGTTATATGGCTGCGTGGAGGAGATGGATCCAGAAGGGGTCTCGCAGTTTCGCCCGCCATGGCCGCAAGCTTCCCAGTTGATGCCCATTTTATTCTCAGTGTTGTCGCGTTGCAGTTCATGATGTTGAAGAAGTTGCAGAACCCACTACATGGTTGCACACAAGGAAGAAGCTCGTAACAAGGTCGCGTGTACGACTAGCGTTGGTACGACAGCTCTTTAAGGATGTCGTTGCCTGCTGGGAAAGAAGGAGGGATATAACAGCTCAACGACTTCTGTTACAGTTGTCGATCCCTTGACCGCCCGACTACTGGCTACATCTGTTTCACCATGATTGTCGGTGTGAGAGGAAGATTATTAAAGTAAGGGGAAGAAGATGTTGAGCAAGGGAGGATTTAAGCGTAGAAAAACGTCAGCATGTGTCATATTCTCTCACCTAATTTTTATCATGCTACATCAGAATTGCTGACTTGGATAACATTTTGCCACATATTCTGAACATGTCCATTGTGGCACATGTTGACATGGAGTTCCACTAGCTACGTCAGCAGTTAACCGAGCTCAATTAGAGTCGGACTAAAATAACATGCATTTAAAAAGGTAGGGATGAAAACAAAAAAAAAATTTGCAAGAATGAAAACAAAAAATGTTAAAAGTGTATGGACCAAAATCATATTTAAACCTAAAGAATAAAATGACAACAATGCAATGGTTTTAAGAATTGGCGCAGTGAACAAATTAAAGCCAATATTAATTCTACGACAAACTTGCGAGTTTTGGCCTTGGGCAAAATACTGCTAGCTTTGTTTCTACTCAGATCGCACCTTTTTTAAGCTTGATTTAGATTCCGATTTTAAGGGAACTTGGTTCCCTAGACTCTCTTAATTCCTTTTTGTATTTTTCCTGTGGCTTAGCCCCCATTCTTTCACCAAATATATATGAAGAAGTTTCAAATTACAGTAGTGTAAGTTACACCATTCTTACACCGTTGATAACTTTAGATTTAATGTAGTTTTTAGTAATCCAACCGTTGAATTATATTTATTTATCATCTTGATTATTCATGGCAAATTTCATAAAATTTGAACATTAATAAATTTATAATCAAATGGTTGTTTTTTTTCATATATTTCAAATGTCTCAATGGCATATCAAATAATTTTGGATTAATATAAAATTTTATATATATATGTGTGTGTGTGTGTGTGGAGGAGGGTTCAAATTACACCGGTGTAAGTTACACCAAGTATTACACCGTTAATAACTACAAATCGAATATGTTTTTTTAGCAATCCAACCGTTGAATTATGTTTATTCATCATCATGATTATATGTGTCAAATTTCGTAAAATTTTGACACTAATAACTTGATAATCAAATGGTTGGACTTTTCATATATTTCAAATGTATATATAACGTTAATCTTGGGACATCTCAATGACATATCAAATAATTTCGGATTAATGTAAACTTTTATATGTATGATCTATATGATAGTAACTTCCAATCCAACGGTGGATTATTTAATACAATAATCTGTTAAAAAATTGTTCAGCGGTGTAACACTTGGTGTAACTTATGTGACACCCTTCTACCCCCAACTCTTATACAATTAATAAATCGAGATATAGGAAAAGATAACGTCCCACAACGGGTAAAAAGGTTCACATTTCTCATCGTTTAAAACTTCATTCATTTAAAATTCATCTCATATAAAATAGAAGTCGACTGTTTCAAAATACTTTAAGCAGCGGAATTAACATCAAAATATTCTACTAGCCATGTAAGGCACTTAAAACAGTTTACAAGTCATTTCCTAACTAGAAACATAAAGTAAAAACCCCTAATAATATGCCCTGATGTAACATGTATCAGAGCGACACTCCCTTCAATAAATACTCGACATCAGTCGTGTCATCATCATCACCAGTAAAATTAACCACAGTGTAACGGTGAGGAAAAGAATACCACTCATACATACACATAGGAGGCTACCCTATCCTCACCCTCATATAAACAACATCATTATTAATCACACCACATATTCAAACTTCAAGTAATTCATCATATAATAGTCATATATAATTCATCATATAACAAATCATCGATATCCTCATCTAAATCTCACATCATCATTCACCAAGAAAACACATGTTCTATTCTCAACACATAATACTCATTTCATCATTAATACTCATATCATCATCATATAATTCAATTTCATCGTTAAATATAACACATGTTCATCCATCATCATATACACCGAAACTCATCAACCTCGTCCCAAGGATCATGACTTGGAACTCCGCTCAATGGGCGTACCTCGTCAATCCCTTAGTTGTTATCGATGATGGCCCTACCGTTAATCACCACACAGGTCGGTAGGTTGCACATCGTCCCATTCTAGGCTTGTACAGAGACATTCTCCCCCCGTCATCATCACCACCACTCTAGGGCTAGATGACTCGTCATCATCACCCCCACTCTAGGGCTAGATGACTCGCATTGTAAAAGCTCCCTATTTAGAGTAAATACATCGAATGTCCTCCATCATGGTCTCTGTACTCTCGCAATGGGCCGTACAGTTCACCTCCTGAGTTGCACAACACCCCCTCTAGGCTTGTGCATCTCGAGTACAATCACCTCCCTGAGTTACACTCCACCCCTTACTGGGCTTGTGTATCTTAAGTACAATCACCTCCCTGAGTTGCACTTCATCCCACTTTAGGCTTGTGCATCTCAAGTACAATCACCTCCCTGAGTTACACTCCACCCCTCACTGGGCTTGTGTATCTCAAGTACAATTACCTCCCTGAGTTACACTCCACCCCACACTGGGCTTGTGCACCTCAAGTACAACATCATATATGCTCAAGGCATCATCAACATCGTAAGGTTATAATCATCGTCATCGTTAACATCATCACACATCGTCAATCATCGTTATCATCATTTAATACATCATCATTATCATCATCATATAAGCATCATAATCATCATCATCATATAAGCATCATAATCATAATCATCATCATCATTATCATCATAATAATACATCTCATATACTCGTCACATCAACGTCATACATCACAATATTATAAACATCTAACCTCACATGGGATATTCATATCACCATACTTATTCCACAATCAATACATGTTATACATCCAATTCATCAACCAATCTACACAATAGCAAGTATCCAACTCAGTTTCACGTTTTTAAATAAGTTAATCTATATGTCGCGCTCAGCCTGCGCTCTGCGCACATGCAGCGCGAATTCCAGAGAGCTACGCTCCACTCTCGCTTAGCGCAAGTGGAGCGCAGATTCGAAGAACATACGCTTCAGCCTGCGCTCAGCGCCATTGAAGCGTAAGTATCGTAGAACGCGACTGTTCATACGTTTTTGCCCCTTTTCAACACTCTTCATCAATCTTTACTCAATCCTCATCGTTTATACTTTGATCCAACACGTTTTTATCAAACAAATTCAACCAAAAACACCAATCTTTACACAGATTTCATAGTTATTCATCAAAATCCCAAATCATCAAACCCTTATTTACCCCTTTCGCTATTTTCGCTATCATCTTCAATCTCATTCAAGATTTCATCAAGAATCATAGAACTAATCAACAATCAACGGTTTTCATCATTCATACTCAATATAAACATATATCAATTCGAATTTAAGGTCTTAAAGCTACCCAAGCACCCCCACATGCACATACAAGCAGCACCCTCTCCCCCACCGTACCTTAAGTGTAAATCGAACAACAGCAAGGAAAACTCTTTCTTGGTTCTTGATGATTACTCTCCAGCAACCTCCTCATGAGACTCGGTTTCTCCCTTCCTTAGCGTTTCGCTCTCTGACGATTTGAAAATAAGGATTAGGGTGAACTGATAACCCCTCCTTAAATAAATACTTAATTGGGCTAGGCCCACTCTCAACCCACTTATCCTCTTTTTAATTAGAAATAACACTATTAATAGAAATACTAATATTATTAATATTATTATTTATTTATTTCTCTTATTTTATTAATTTTATTTTATTTAATAAAATTTGGGATGTTACAACTCTCCCCTCCAAAAGAAAAATTCGTCCTCGAATTTTCCCGAGATGAACAACTCTGGAAAAGACTCCTCTTAACAGGTCGATCAAAGACAACTGCTTTACCAGAATAATGCAATAGGACATGGTTGGAAGATAACCGGTCCATACCAAGAATAATATCTAGTTGACTCAAAGGCAAACAGATCAAATCGAGACAACACAATTCAATTAATCAATCATCACAATAACACCACGGAAGCACAGCAAACACATAACTCAAGGTCGATGAACCGACCAATCAAACAAACAGTTAACTCAAAGCAATATAATTCACTCAATCAACATAACACATTAGCTCCACAGAAGCACAGTAAACTCATAACTCAAGGCCGGTGAACCGACCTGCTCTGATACCACTTAATGTGACACCCTTCTACCCCCAACTCTTATACAATTAATAAATCGAGATATAGGAAAAGATAACGTCCCACAACGGGTAAAAAGGTTCACATTTCTCATCGTTTAAAACTTCATTCATTTAAAAGTCATCTCATATAAAATAGAAGTCGACTGTTTCAAAATACTTTAAGCAGCAGAATTAACATCAAAATATTCTACTGGCCATGTAAGGAACTTAAAACAGTTTACAAGTCATTTCCTAACTAAAAACATAAAGTAAAAACCCCCAATAATATGCCCTGATGAAACATGTATCAGAGTGACACTCCCTTTAATCAATACTCAACACCAGTCGTGTCATCATCATCACCTATAAAATTAACTACAGTGTAATGGTGAGGAAAAGAATACCACTCATACATACACATAGGAGGCTACCCTATCCTCACCCTCATATAAACAACATCATTATTAATCACACCACATATTCAAACTTCAAGTAATTCATCATATAATAGTCATCTATAATTCATCATATAACAAATCATCGATATCCTCATATAAATCTCACATCATCATTCACCAAGAAAACACATGTTCTATTCTCAACACATAATACTCATTTCATCATTAATACTCATATCATCATCATATAATTCAATTTCATCGTTAAATATAACACATGTTCATCCATCATCATATACACCGAAACTCATCAACCTCGTCCCAAGGATCACGACTTGGAACTCCGCTCAATGAGCGTACCTCGTCAAACCCCTTAGATGGCCATACCGTTAATCACCACACAGGCCGGTAGGTTGCACATCGTCCCACTCTAGGCTTGTATAGAGAAATTCTCCTCCCGTCACCATCACCCCCCACTCTAGGGCTAGATGACTCGCATTGTAAAAACTCCCTATTTAGAGTAAATACATCGAATGTCCCCCATCATGGTCTCTGCACTCCCACAATGGGTCGTACAGTTCACCTCCTGAGTTGCACAACACCCCCCTCTAGGCTTGTGCATCTCGAGTACAATCACCTCCCTGAGTTACACTCCACCCCTCACTAGGCTTGTGCATCTCAAGTACAATCACCTCCCTGAGTTACACTCCACCCCTCACTGGGCTTGTGTATCTCAAGTACAATCACCTCCCTGAGTTGCACTTCACCCCACTCTAGGCTTGTGCATCTCAAGTACAATCACCTCCCTGAGTTACACTCCACCCCTCACTGGGCTTGTGTATCTCAATTACAATCACCTCCTTGAGTTACACTCCACCCCACACTGGGCTTGTGCACCTCAAGTACAACATCTTATATGCTCAAGGCATCATCAACATCGTAAGGTTATAATCATCGTCATCGTTAACATCATCACACATCGTCAATCATCGTTATCATCATTAAATACATCATCATTATCATCATCATATAAGCATCATTATCATCATCATCATTATCATCATCATATAAGCATCATAATCATCATCATCATTATCATCATCATATAAGCATCATAATCATCATATAACCCCCACATGCACATACAAGCAGCACCCTCTCCCCCACCGTACCTTAAGTGTAGATCGAACAACAACAAGGAATTGAGACTCGGTTTCTCCCCTCCTTAGCATTTCGCTCTCTAACGATTTGAAAATAAGGATTAGGGTGAATTGAGAACCCCTCCTTAAATAAATACTTAATTGGGCTAGGCCCACTCTCAACCCACTTATCCTCTTTTTAATTAGAAATAACACTATTAATAGAAATACTAATATTATTAATATTATTATTTATTTACTTCTCTTGTTTTATTAATTTGATTTTATTTAATAAAATTTGGGATGTTACAACTTACACCGGTGTAATTTGATCCCTCCTCATATATATGATAGTAACTTTCAATCAAATGGTGAATTATTTGATACAATGATATATTTTAAAGTTATTCAACAGTGTAAAATTTGTTGTAACATATACTGGTGTAATTTGAATCCTCATATATATATATATATATATATATGTATATATATGTATATATATGAGGGTTCAAATTACACCGGTGTATGTTACACCAAATATTACACCGCTAATAACTAGAAATCAAATATGTTTTTTCGTAATCCAACCGTTGAATTATGTTTATTTATCATCATGATTATATGCATCAAATTTCATAAAATTTTGACACTAATAACTTGATAATCAAATGGTTGGATTTTTCATATATTTCAAATGTATATATAACGTTAATCTTGAGACATCTCAATGACATATCAAATAATTTTGGATTAATGTAAAATCTTATATGTATGATCTATGTGATAGTAGCTTTTAATCCAACGATAGATTATTCAATAAAATGATCCGTTAAAAAATTATTCAGCGGTGTAATACTTGGTGTAACTTACATCGTTGTAATTTGAACCCTCCTCATATATCTACACACACACTATAACTGAATTTAATAAGCCCACCAAGAATTGATTAAGCCGTGCAGGTAAAATATGATGAACATTTATGTGTAAATGACCAAATTTCATGTTAGGTAAGAATCGGTTAACAAAATCATATTAGTAAAGAAAAAAATCACATGATCATTGACTTAAGGTTGTAGTCCAATATCTAGTTTATTATCATGGACGCCCAAGGGCGAAGGACTTTAGATTTTTTTTTCGATAAGCTAAGAAATTTTAATTAAAAAGGAGTACAAGGGGGTACTCCAACCCATTACAAAAAATACCACCTCAGGGGAGTATAAAATACATCAATTGCAAAACAATTCCAACAAAAACTAAAGAATAACTACTCCACCTAAAGAAAGCACAAGAACATTAGCTAATACAAAAGAATTGGATACAATATAAATTAAGCTCTCTGGGCATCAACAGCAGCATGATAGATGTTAAGAAATAAAATTTAAGCAAGCAAAAGGAGCATCATCCCAAGATGAGAAAGGATAAAGAAATGAAGTATCATTAGCCCTCAACCAATTCCAAGATCGGACTTTAATTAACTCTATCAGGTCACCTTCCAAATTAGTCCTATCTGAAAATACAGGCTCATTTCTAGCAATCCACAATGACCAAATAACAGCCATCCAAACCGCTGACCATCGCAATTTGCTCTTACTTGAGCAACTTACAAGCCCCAAAAAATTATCCAAATGAGTATGAGAACAGCTATGAAGAGCAGAGGTTAATCCAAACCAGTTCAAGCACGCCATCCACACGCAATGAGCAAAATAGAATTCAAAGAACAAATGAGAAATTGTCTCTAAATCATGCCCACACCACACGCAAGACCCATCGGAAGGCAATAATATTTTCCTTTGGATCAAATTGTGTTTGGATGGAATTCTATTTAACATTACTCTCCAAACAAAACCAGAAATTTTTTATGGCAATAATTTTGACCAAATAAACCTGTATAGAGGCAAATCTGCATAAATATCTTCATTAACCACTAATTGATAAGCTGAACGCACAGAATAAACACCATCATTAGAAACCTTCCACCTCCAAGAATCCAACTTGTTGGGTTGTAAGGACAAAGAACCAATATCTTCTAACAACAAATCTAATTGTTCAAGCTCCCATTGAAAAAGAGGTCTTCTCCAACTCCAAACCCACTCCCAAGACCCATCCCTCCATGCTACCAAGTCAGCAGCCAAGGCTTTTCCATTATTGGAAATTGAGAAAAGTCTTTTATATTTTTCACAAAAAGCTATCGGTCCACACCACGGTTCCAACCAGAAGTAAGTATTACAACCATCTCCTATTTTCTTTTCACAACTATTATAAAACCAACCATCTGTAATTCTCACCTCCTTATCAATACTCCACAAGTCAGCCCACCAATTTGAACCTTTCTGCACCTTATAGTTCCCCCTCAAAATGTCTTCACCATAGATAGAGACTAACACCTTATTCCACATCCTATTTTTGTCCACTAACAGCCTCCATCTCCATTTACCTAACAAAGCGAAATTAAAAGCTCGTAGGTCTCTAATTCCCAACCCTCCATGCCTCTTACTTCTACACACATCCTCCCACGCTACCCAAGGAATCTTACTATGCTCTTCACTCCCTCCCCACAAAAACATCCTAAATAAAGATTCAAGTTTAGAAATAGTACCTTTCGGCGCCTTGAAGAAGGAAAGAAAGTAGACCGGGATGGAGTGGAGAACAGATTTCAGGAGGACACTTCTGCCACCAAAGGATAAATTTTTGCTTTTTCACTTAGATAACCTTTTCTTCACTTTAGTGATCACCGGTTCCCAAGTATTCATCTTTCTTGGATTTGCACCAATTGGAAGACCCAAATACACAAAAGGTAAAGAACCCACTTTACAATTTAAAAATAATGTCATACCATCCAACATCCTCCTGTCAACATTTACCCCATAAAGGTTACTTTTATGAAAATTGACTTTAAGGCCTGACACCAACTCAAAAAGTTGTAGAATAGCCTTAATAGCCCAAATATTTTGCATAGAAACCTCCCCAAGAATTATAGTGTCATCTGCACATTGCAAATGAGACACTAATACAGAGTTGTTACCAGTCTTATTGCCCAGAAATACTTGAGAGTCAACTGCTTTACTCATCATAGCATGGAAACCCTCAGCAGCAGTGAGGAACAAGAAAGGAGCTAGAGGATCCCCTTGCCTTAATCCCCTCCTAACACCAAACTCTCCAGAAGGACTCTCATTCAACAAGACAGAAATCCTAGCAGTGCTCAGGCATTCTGCTATCCATGATCTCCACCTATACGAAAACCCCATCCTCTCCATAACATACTGTAAGAAAACCCAATTAACTGAATCATAGGTCTTTTCAAAGTCCACTTTAAATAACAGACTACTTCTTTTCTTTCTTTTAAGCTTCTCTACAATTTCATTTGCAACCAAAATGCCATCAAGAATAAATCTTCCTTGTATAAATGCTGACTGACAATCTGATATGATACTGGTAATCACCCTGCGCAATCTGTTGGCTAACAATTTCTTTTATGTTTTTCTAAAAATTTATTCTTATTCTAAAAAATAAAATACAAGAAAAAAACGCTTGTTTATTCTTTTTATGTTGGGTTGCCTCCCAGAAAACGCTCGTTTAACATCTGATAGTTCGATGCCTGATTCATTATATGTCCATTAGCTAAATGACAGATTTGGATCTGTCAATTTCTCCTCCTAGATAGGGCTTCAGTCTCTGGCCATTCACTACCCAACAATTCCCTGTATCAGGGTCCTCCAATTCCATTGCTCCTTATGATCTTACTTCCTTGATAATGAAGGGTCCTGTCCATTTGGATCTCAGTTTTCCAGGAAAGAATTTTAATCTGGAGTTGAACAGCAATACTGATTGTTCTAGGAAGAATTTTCTGTTTAAGAGCTTCTTATCATGATATGCCTTTGTCTTTTCTTTATAGATCTTAGAAGACTCATAAGCATTTAGCCGCATTTCTTCCAGTTCATTAAGCTGTAGAATCCTCTTTTGTCCTGCTGCTCTTTCATCCATGTTCAGAACTTTGAGGGCCCAATATGCCTTATGCTCCAATTCAACTGGTGGATGAAAAGCCTTTCCATATACCATCTTGAAAGGAGAAATACCTGTAGCTGTCTTGAATGTTGTCCTGTATGCCCACAGTGCATCATCTAGCTTATAAGACCAGTCCCTTTTTGATGAATTTACTATTTTTTCGAGTATCTTCTTCAACTCTCTGTTAGATACTTCAGCTTGTCCATTTGTTTGAGGATGATAGGTGATGCTACTTTGTGCTTTCAGCCCATAACTCCTCAAAACATTCTGCAAGTGTTGATTGCAGAAATGGAACCACCATCACTGATCAATACTCTTGGTGTGCCAAACCTGGAGAATATATTTTTCTCAAGAATTGTTCCACCGTTCTTGAGTCAACTTTTCACTGTGGCTTCCGCCCTCTACCCATTTTGAAACATAGTCTACAGCTACCCAGAATGTACTCCTTTCCATTTGAAGAGGGAAAAGGTCCCACAAAGTCTATCCCCCAACAATCAAACACCTCAACTTCTAGAATATAGTTCCAGGGCATCTCATTCCTCTTTGATATTCCTCCAATTCTTTGGCAATTATCACAGTGTAGAACATAATCATGTGCGTCCTTGAACAGAGTTAGCCATAAAATCCTGACTATAACACCTTTGCAGCAGTTCTATCCTTGTTAAAGTGCCCTCCATATGGTGAACCATGACAGTGCCACAAAATGTTCTGAACTTCTTCTCTTGGCACACATTTTCTCAACAACCCATCAGTTCCTATCTTGAAAAGGTGTGGATCGTCCCACATATATTCCTTTGCAGAGTGCAAGAACTGTTTCTTTTCATTCCATGTCATCTATTCTGGAAGTACTCCTGCTTTGCCTTAAAATTCGCGATGTCAGCCAACCATAGCCTTTCCTTGATCATCATAAGTTGTTCATCTGGAAAAGTTTCCTGTACTTCCACTTGGGTGTCAGTCACTTCTTTATTTACTAATCTTGACAAGTGATCTGCTATGACATTCTCACTCCCCTTTTTATCCTTTATGACCAAATCAAATTCCTGCAAAAGCAAAATCCATCTTATTAGTCTTAGCTTAGAATCCGGTTTAGTTAAAAGATATTTTATGGTTGCATGGTTAGTATAGATAGTAACCGTGGAGCCTATCAAATATGGTCTAAACTTTTCTAATGCATACACTATTGCCAACAATTCTTTCTCTGTGGTAGCATAATTTATTTGTGCCTCATTTAAAACTTTACTAGCATAGTGAGTAACATGGAAAACTTTAGATTTCCTTTGTCCTAGAACTGCTCCTACAGCATAGTCACTAGCAATCACACATTAATTCAAAACCATGGTTCCAAATCAGGGCCAACAATGACAGGTGCAGATATAAGTTTATGTTTCAACAAATTAAAAGCAGCTAAACAATCATTATCAAATTTAAAGGATACATCCTTGTTCAACAGATTGCTGAGAGGTTTGGCTATCTTTGAGAAGTCTTTGATGAAATGCCTATAGAATCCTGCATGTCCAAGGAAACTTCTGATGCCTTTAACATTTATTGGAGGAGGTAGCTTTTCAATAACTTCATTTTTTGCTTTGTCTACCTCGATCCCTTTTGTTGAGATTTTATGCCCAAGGACCACTCCTTCTGTTACCATAAACTGGCACTTTTCCCAGTTTAGTACGAGATTGGTCTCTACACACCGTTTTAGTACAGTGTCTAGATTCTTCAGGCAATGATCAAAGGAACTCCCAAATACTGAGAAGTCGTCCATAAAGACCTCTATGCATTTCTCCACCAGGTCTGAGAATATTGACAGCATGCATCTTTGAAAGATTGCAGGAGCATTGCATAATCCAAATGACATTTTCCTGTATGCAAAAACTCCAAAAGGACAAGTGAAAGCAGTCTTTTCCCAATCTTCTGGTTTTATTACCCGCTATTTGGTTATAACCAGAATATCCATCTAAGAAACAGTAAAAAGCTTGTCCTGCTAATCTTTCCAACATTTGATCCATGAAAGGCAAGGGGAAATGATCTTTCCTAGTTGCTTGGTTTAATTTCCTATAATCAATGCACATTCTCCATCCTGTTACTGTCCTAGTGGGTATTAATTCATTTTTTTTCATTTTTAATAACAGTTATACCACCCCTTCTTAGGAACTACTTGAAACAGGACTTACCCAAGCACTGTCAGAAATAGGATAAATCATACCTGCCTCAAGAAGTTTCATCACCTCTTTTTTTACTACCGTCACCTACCTCTTTCATGACTGGATTTAGTCTTCTTTGAGGTTGAGTACTGGTTTGAAATCTTCCTCCATGTGAATTTTATGTATGCAATATGAAGGATTGATACCCTTGAGATCTGATAAAGACCAACCTAAAGCTCCTGCATTTTCTCTTAGAACAATAAGAAGCTTTTCCTCCTCGAGGGGAGTCAAAGCTTTGCTTATAACAACAGGTTTAGTCATGTCTTTATCTAAAAAGGCATATTTGAGGTGAGAAGGTAATACCTTAAGTTCCACCTTCTGACTTCAGTACTTCCTTCTTACTTAATGTCTCGTTGCCTTTTCTCTCCTGGTGGAACAAAACCTGCTGAGTTAAGTTCCTTGAGGTAGTCCTTTCTTTCTTCATCATCGAAGACATCTCCCACTCCTGTCAATACTTTCTCTAGAGGATCTTCTTTTAACAATCTTTGATCAAGGGAGACTTCTTCCATTACAATCTAATTGAAGACATTGTTGTTTCTCTTCTGGATGTTTCATTGCTTCAAACACATTAAAAGTCACTTCTTTATCTTGCATTCTTACTTTGGAGGTTGCCATCATCTACATCAATGATTACTCTTGCTATCTTCATGAATGGTCTACCAAGAATGAGAGGTACCTCAGCATCTTCCTCTATGTCCATAATGACAAAATCTACTGGAAATATGAACTTGTCTACTTGTACCAACACATCTTCTGCAACTTCACTTGGAAACTTTATTGATCTGTCAGCTAGTTGTAGAGTCATCCTTGTGGGCTTAATTTCTATATTCCCAATTTTTTTTCATCATTGACAGGGGCATTAGGTTGATGCTGGCTCCTAGATCAAGTAATGTTTTGCCTACTGGATGAGAACCAATAGTTACAGGAATGATTAAGCTTCCAGGATCTTTCGTCTTTTGAGGTAAAGACTTTTGTATGATTGCACTGCATTTGGCTTCCAATCCTACTGTCTCTGTTGTGAAGCTCCTCTTTCTGGTCATTACTTCCTTCATGAATTTGGAATAGGTAGGCATTTGCTCAAGAGCCTCCATTAAAGGAATATTGATCTGCACATTCTTCATTAGTGCCATGAAGTTCTCGAACTCCCTATCTGTATCCTTCTTTGAGGGTTTCTTTGGGTATGGTAGACGCTTGTCTTGTGATGCGGATGAGAGGACTTCAATCTTTTCTTGCGTCACCTCCTTTTTTGGCTCAATATCTTCTTCCTGATCTTTCTTGGCACTCAGGTTGTTGTTCTTTTCTTTCTAGAACTTCCCTCTCAATAGCCAAATTTTCTCCCATGCCTCTTCCTATCTCCTTGCCGCTTCTAGTGGAAATGGACCTGCAGAACTCTTGGTGCTCAACAAGCTGTCTGCGGATGGTCTCTACTTGGTCTGCTAAACTTTGAAGTGCCATCTTTACTGCTTGCTGATTGTTGTTCATGTCTCGCATGAGATTGTTGAGTTTCTCTTCAATTCTGAATAGATGTCTGGCACTGCTGAATCTTTGACTGGATCTGGAGATGACTCGTACTTTGTTTGCAATCCTTCTAAGAAGTTGACTTGCTCTATTTGCAGTGTAGGGAAAGAGCAATGACCATTTGGATGATTTCCCTTGCAAAAATCACAAATCAATGTGATGTTTGGCTTTGGTGTTGCCTCTTGGTTCTGCACTAGGAGCTTGGTTTCATCCAACAATATGTCCACTGGCTTGGTTGACTCTTCCTTTGTCTCTGGTTGTCCCCATAGCTGAGCTGTTTGAAAACTGAGTGCAGAATCCTCGAGTATCTCAATTGCTCTTTCTGCGCTTACTGCTAGGATGGTTCCTCCTATTGCTGCATTAATGAAAGTCTTGGAGTCCGATCTGAGTCCATTGCAGAGATGTTCACCTGGGTTGAGTCATCATAACCATGATTTGGACAATTGTGCAGGCAATATCTTGTATCTTTCCCAAGCTTGTTGAAATGATTCATTGGTTCCTTGCTCGAATGTAGATATCTTCCTTTGAGCCTTCAAGAATTGTGAAATCGAGTAGAATCTTCTGAGAAACCTTTCTTCTAATTTCTTCCAGCTGCTTAAACTTTGACTGGGATTTGTCTTCAACCATTCTTTTGCTTTTCCTGTCAAAGAGAAAGGAAAAAGGCGTAAGTATATAGTTTCTAAGTCTCCTTCTTCGAATCCCATAATGCTTATCAATTCATAGAAGTTAGAAAGATGGTTGTTTGGATCCTCATGATCCATCCTGCGAATTGATTTGCACTTATTTGGTTGAGATGATCAGCTTTCAACTTCAAGGTCCTTGAAGTTGTAGGTGACACTATGCTTGAGTGATAGCGAGGGCCTTGATTTCTGACATAATCCCCTAAAGTCCTTTTGTGTTGTATTCATGCCATATCTTGAGGCTCGTCTGTTATTCTTCTTCTTTGGCTTATTTTCTTCTTGGTTGTCCTCTCAATATCTGGATCAAAAATTAATTGCTTTGGAGACACCCTGGCTTCTTACAAGCATAAACAAAGAAGCTAGAGATTGGGTAAGATAACAGTCGAATAACATTTTTTTTAAAAAACATATGAAAAATAAAAGAAAAAGAAATTTAAAAATATGAAAAATAAAAAAAAAGAAATTAAAATTAAAAAATAAAAAATTAAATTAAAATGCACTTTTCGAAAAAGTTTTGGAACAATTGAAAATTCAATCTTCTAAAACTTTACAAATTGATACACTGCTCCCAGGCAACGGCGCCAAAAACTTGATGGGTTTCCTGGCAAGTTTACCAATAGTCCAGTAGTTTAGAGTAAGTAAGATATCATATCCACAGGGAGCTGTTTTAACTTGTAAAGTTAAAGCATTGTATTTTCAATAAAAACGTTTCAAAAAAGGTTGGTTTAAATACTGAATAATAAAATACTGAAATAAGCACAAATAACACGAGATGAATAATAATTAGGACTAGGATTTGATTTCGTTTCATCTCCCCCCTTGTGCATTCAAATCTCTTTCCCTTATTTATGATCGTACTTGTAGTTACATTAGCATTGTTTAATTACAATAATTATAAGGCATGCCTGGTAATTCTTCGGACCCGCAAATTCCCCTATAACATCATAATTAAACGCCAAACATCTATTCTCTACAGGCATTCAAAGTGGCATTTGGCGACCCCGAACATTCCCCGTATTTTGCAATCAGCGCTATCGAATTAGCCATACTTTCACATAAGGCACCTACGGAGGGGTGTGTCACTCACTGAACCTCCGATAGTTAGAATACAATCCTTATGCTACGATATGACTAACCCGAGTACCTTTAGGCAATCCGAGAATAAGCTTCATGAACAGCTCCATGCTCACCCTACCTCTGATACTAGCCGGAGTTCCACTTTTTGTATCGGAGCACTAGCCTACCATCCCGGCGCACGCGCGGAGTTGATGCATTACACACAGCATAAAGATACCGATAAATTACAAGCATAAAATCATAAATAAAATAGAAAGAGAATTCTTATACACAAGGGGATTGAATCTACTACATCAAATCCTACTAGAGAGCTTAGCTACTCATGGTAGCCATTACAAACTACTGAGAAATTTGTCACCTTTCTCAATCCTATACTACTCTCTCTATGTATCGGTGTATTTGTGACCTTGCCAAGGGCTCTATTTATAGACTTGGAAAACCTTCAAGGGATCAGGTTGTGATGTCACTGGTGAGTGTTTAATCCAATTAGAGGCGGCCTTTTCATTAATTGACGTCATTTGAGTGAAGCTTGACCAATCAGGAGCTTCCCCTTCATTAATTGACGTCATTGCGCGCGTTTTCAACAATCAGGAGTCGCGCGCCTTCATGTGCGCTTAGCGCACATGAAGCCTGGCCATTCTGCTCATGCACTCCACGTGCGCTAAGCGCATGTGGAGCGTGTGACACGCTACAGCTTTCCTTGATTTGTGGATCTAACCTCTTGATTCCTTTCTGATCTTATCTGGTTTTCCTTTATCCCTTTAATCCGAATTATTATTGTATTTATCTGTCTTGGATTTGAATTGAAAAGATTCTTTGCAGGATTTTCTGATTTTCTTTTATTTATTTAATTTCTGAATCTGAAATATCCTTCATTTTGATGCTTTTTCCACTCTTGTTGTAACGTCCTAATTTCTGAATCCAAGAATAATGTCTGTTGGAGACACTATTCCCGAATTTCTGAAATTGTTTCGCACCATTTTCGATATCGGTAAACAAATCAAACAATAGCTTAGGTAGTCCAACGCTTACTTAAGCCTTCACTACATTTCACTCTACAATACAACATAAAACATTGTATTCAAAACTAAGGGAAAAGAACCTAGACACAGGGTGTCATGGTTCTCCAAAACTTCTACCGGAAATCCGGCAGAGTTTCCCCTGAAAACTGGACATTTCCCAATTTTCAGCTTCACCTGAAAACCAACAAAACCACCAGTACAATACACATTAATATGATTTCCAATCTATGTTCAAGAGAAATAGGCCTCCGTGGCCAACTACAGGTTCTACACCAAATACAAATTAACTATAACTACACTTAACCCTTTATTGAAGAATTATATTAATTTACATCATCAAATCAATAACTACACTAAAGAACTTCAAAGACCGTCTCCATAATCTACCTTGAGTCAGTCTTCAGCTCCCTTGCTAAGAAACAGGACGATGACCTGCACACTGAAAAGTATTTCCCACAACGTGGGATGAGACTACGTCCCAGTGAATGCGATGAGGGTGTGTGCAGTGTGGGGAAAAACAGACAGACAAACATGGAACATAATTACACATAGGCACATTATAGCATATAAATCATGAACTACAAGGAAATCAATGAAAGCATGTTGCACTGAAAGAAAGGTTCATAAGTTAGTCATGAAACAATCAATGCAAATTCAGTCTGAAGTGTTTATAACCCAAACACCCAGGGTTCTTTTCACTGTTACATGATTGAGCGCTCGGCCGTGTGACCAAGGACCGTCGTCCAGGGCCACCTGTGATTAAGTTTTATTATGCATTGGTTTATTTTAATTGTAGGGCCCGCAGCTCCCTCTTGGACATGAGGTCACTGTAGCTTTCCCTTGATCTGTGATTATGCCCGAAGGCCTGAGGTGATCAAAAGACCCATGAAAATTGCCCGAAGGCCTGTAATTTGTCTGATAAATTTCTTGGCCAAAGGCCCATGAAAACATGATTCATGATTACATAGCATAGTATATGGTTCATTGAGGGAAAAACATGAGGTTTGCATGCTCAAGGAAGGCTCATACTAACTAAATTGCAATACACACATAAGTCCTATTGTTAATTCTCAGTTAATCATGTAATAAAGATTCAATCATAAACTATACAATAAAACCCTCAAAATCCCCAAATCCTTAATCTAAGGTTTATCCCTAAGTCACATTCAATTCATTCAAACAATCAACCCTATATTTACACAAATCAGAGCATAAACATTAATAATAGCAAAGGAAGGAAGGATAGGGAGCATACATAAGAGAAAAACAAGAAAGAGTGAGTGAAACCACACTCACCTGAACAGATCCGCGACAGCCTCCGCCGCATGAAAGCCCTCTTCCTCCGGTGAAACGAACACCGAGTCCAGCCATCGGAGTCCGCCGCTCACAGCCTCACCTGGACCATCCTCGCGGCCATGGCCGCACCTCTGTCACGCCATCACCTTCACGGAGCTTCTCTGTCGCTGCCTCCTCTCTTCTTCCTTTCTCTTCTTTCTCCTTCCATAGCCGCCGTTTTTGCGGCCAACAGCCCCCGGATCCGCCGTGTCGCGCCTCCGTCCTCAGCCGCGCCGGATTCCGCCTCCGTCCCATAGCCGCTTCGCGCGCAGCGACGCATCTTCCATGGCCACCGCTGTTGCGCGGCCTCCCCATCACCATCGTCGATTCGAAACGGCCGCAAGCCATCATCTCCCCCTCCGTTCACGGCCGCCGTCAGCCGCAGCCTCTCCTTCTCCTTGCGCCGCCAATCGCGTAGCGGCTACGACCCAACGCCGCCATCGTTCTCTCCTCAGGCCGCCACGTGCGGCCGTATTTCTGCCCCTGCACGCGGCCGGAGCCGTCGCTGCAGCGTCCCTCTCCTTCTCATCTCTCGATCTATCTCTCATTCCTCCTCTCTCGATCTCGTCCTTTCCTTCTCGAACAGCCGCCCCCTCCCTTCTTTCTCTCTTTTCCTCTTCCTAACCCTAATTACCTTCTTTTCTTTCCTATTTAGTTAATTAATACTAATTATAACACTAATAATAATAATGATGATGATGATAATAATAATAATAATAATAAGAATACTAATAGTGATATAAAAATTTTGAGATTATCAATACTAATCCTTGATATTGTTATACTAAGACGAATATTATTATATTTATGACAATCAAATCTTATATCTCATTTATTTAACATATTTCTAACCTATTATTATTATCATAATTAAATTATATTATCCTTATTATTATTTATTAATTACTTGCATAAAAATAAATTATAGGTACTTCAATTCTAATTCTAGATTTTTAAAATTTTGGGATGTTACATTTGTCCCAAATCTACTATAATTCTGCATAAAATAGCAAATTTCTATGTAAAATAGCATCATATTCAAATTTGTATCAAATAAATACAATTATTATAAATATTAACAAAAGGGGATATTTTGGGGGCATAAATTACTATTTAAATCCTTGAAAAGTGTAATAAAAACTATATGAAATTAAACGCTAATTTTACACGTATCACACACCCCTTCATAGGTGCTTTAATGTGAAAATATGATTAAGATGATAGTGTCAGTTACAAAATACGGGGAATGTTCGGGGTCACCAAGCCACTTTGAATGCCTGTAGAGAATAGTTTCTGACGTTTAATTATGGTGTTATAGGGGAATTTGCGTGTACGATAATTACCAGGCATGGCCTTATAATTATTGTAGTTAGACAATACTAAGGTGATTACGAGTATGATCATAATTAAAGGAAGAGATTCGTATACACAAGGGGGGGAGATGAACGCAGTAAAATCCTAATCCAAATTATTATTCTCTCCTCGCGTTTATATCTGTTTTTACTTTTATTTATTATTATTATTTTGAAAACAACCATACCTTTACAAACCGTTTTTATTGAAAATACAATCGCTATCACTTTACAAATTACAACCGCTCCCTGTGGATACGATATCTTACTTACTCTACAACTGTTGGACTTTTGGTACACTTGCCAGAAATCCATCAAGTTTTATTTAAATAACTTTCCTTACTTAAATTTTAATTATATTAATTATAATTATATATTTTTGGTATAAGATTATTCAAGGCTAAAACCCGAGCCTTGTTAACACTGAAATAGTTCCTGCCAGCTGATCCACACACACTTGGTAATTATAATATAGGTTAAATATATATTTTAGTACTTGAAATATAGTTAAAGATTGATATTAGTCCCTGTAATTCAAAATCTGTGTATTTGGTCTCTCAAAAAGTTAGAGTATCTTTTTCAGTACTTATGATAAAAATTCATAGCAAGCCCGCAACTAATTGTAGCAAAGTTGTGCAATAAAAACTACATTGATGTATTTTTAAGTTTTGAAGAACATAAATTACTAATTTTAAATTATAGAGACTAAAACCAAATCTTAACTATATTTTAGAGACTAAAAACATATTTAACTTTAATTATAAGAGTTAAATATGTTTTTAGTTCAAGTTTGACCTGATTTTGATTTTAGTCCCTAAACTTTAAAATCAACGATTTGAGTCCCTCATGTTCTAAAATTACGTAACTTTAGACCTTCCCATTAACATCGTTAACTTAATGCTGATGTGCCAAACAAATTTTTGTGTCAGTTTGTCTAGTCAGTTTTAATGACCATAATGTGGCAATTGAATTACACCTCAAACTCATCCAGCCAGGTTTTATTTAGGGTTTTATTAAATTTAACCTCACATTTTTCATAACCTGCAAGGAAGACTTACAAAACTGATTAGATGAGCTAAGGTGTAATCAATTGCCACATCATGGTCACATAATTTGATTAGACATGTTGATATTGAAAATTTATTTCCCCATGTCAATGTTAAAAGTTAACGATGTTAAGGGGAGGGACTATAGTTATGTAATATTAGAACATGGGGGACTGAAGTTACATGATTTCAGAACATGAGAGACTCAAACAAGCAGTTTTAAATTTTAGGGACTAAAACCAAATTCGAGTTAAACTTCAGGGACTAAAACATATTTAACCCCTGATTATAATTATATTAACAATATATACAAAGTGTTGAAACTTAGAGTTTAGAAAAAAATTTAAACATGAACAAGAAGAGAAATAGAATAGGAATGGAGAATTAAAGGAATAAGAAGAATCACTTAATGTTCCAAACGTTTTCCTGGGTTTGTGAAGGTGCTTGACGTCAGCAGTATCACATCTTTCCCACACTTTGCATACCATGTGCCGCGACATAGAAGAAGATGAAAAAGATCTCATACTTGCATGCTTCTTTTTCTTGCTCAGATCTTCGACCTTTACAGCATTGTTGATTCCTTATGTTAAGCACCAAAAGTATGAAGTTTTGGAGAAGAAGGAATTTCGAGAACTTGTGCTTGAGAAGGAGTTTTGACAACCTACTATACAGTATGAGAATTAGGGGATAATTCATTTTCTATTTTTGTGCTTTAATATAGGGTTAGAAATGGGGTTTTTTTGTACAATAATTTGACACATCAAATTGTTAGATAGGAATTTCGTTAGTCACAGTGGAGTCAGTTAAACAGAAGTGAACGACATGAACGTCTTTTTAATGATAAAAAAATAGAACTCAATATCAACTTACGGAGATGAAAAACATTTTTAAGCCTATGTGATATGTGATATTTACAAAGTGAACCATGGATCCACTTGTAATTCATCAATCAATTCAGAGCATAATTACAATTGTATATGCGTTTAACTTATAAGGCACTAATAAAAAAATAAGGCACTAATAAAAAAAAGTAGAACTCTATAATATATTCGTATAACTTCCAACGAAGTCATAATATTGAAGAGTCCAATATATTACGCATTCTTCCCTAGAACAAGGTCTCAATATACTACCAAAAAGAACAGACTCAAGGAGACCTTTGGTCAACTATACGTAGAGTACTATTACCAATTCCATCAGATTCGAGTGAATTTACATTCCATACTCAAGGATTCTTGCAATGTACAAATCCCTATTGTTAAGGGGGATGGATGGAGTAAAACGAACACTAAAAAATATGATAAATCTGAAGCACACTTTTTTAGAATTCATTACCGATTGCAAATTCACATCCACAACAGACTTATATGACGCGCGAGATCGTAATAAGAACTATTTTTTTGGTCAAATTGCCAGAAATAAAAAAGTAGAGCAAATGTCTAATTAAAAGCCCAAAATCAAATTCACGCCCCAAATTAAACGGAGTCAGACGCACATGCAGTAGGACAACTCCAAAACCATCAATTTTCGACCAAAAAAAACCAAAACCATCATTTTCAATCAATCTTTGTAGTCTTCTTTTCGTCTTCACGTTTATAGCTATATCTTCCACATGAATGATACTTAACCTAAATTACATCCATAACAACTTTAATAATTATTTTTCTTTTAATATATTCAACTTTATAAATTAATAAATATTAACTAAAAATATAGCATCTAACTTATTTTAAAAATTATTTAGAAAATTGTTTAAAAATATTTTAAAATTTAATTATAAAATATAACAAAGATATTGTACGTAAAATTTGTATATTACAACATACTATATTTGTACAAAATTTTATAAATAATTATTCAAATTTAAATATAGACTTATTTAATGGGTAAAAATTTATTCATCGTGAATAATTTTTATAACATAATTATATTGGATTTGAGTGTAATTACGGTCCCAATATTCCAAAGAAAGCTCATCAATATAAGAAAGCACCATCAACTAAACAACGAAGTTAGAAAAAAAAAGAGTCGGTCTATGATGAACACAAGAAAAAAACTAGTGCAAATATATGTAAACTTTCCATATATATATCCATATAAAACTGAAGGGAACTTTATCTCATTACTTCCCAAAAAAAACAGATATTAAAAAAAGTGAAAAAAAAAGAGAAAAGTTGTTAAGATTGAAGAGGGTGATTGTGGTTGTGGTTGTGGTTGGAGAGAGGAAATAGAACTATAATAACTAACAAGTAATTAACAACAACTAGCAATGATGAAAGCAAATTACTTTGCTTAAACATTACTACTAAACATCAACAATGCAACTCTGCAGAAACTGATACTTCACTGTCGGACCAGCAACTCCGATGCCATTATCCCTATCGCCGGCGAGCCTAATATACGCCGGACAGTTAACATATATGATACCTTCCAGAAACCCAAGTCCCCACCTTCCACTTGACTCTCCCGTTGACCTTAACGTTGACCAGAACTCCCCCTGAAGTCTGGTCCTGCCTCAGAATATCCAGCACGTACGGCGACACTGGCACGGCCGTTTCCGAAAAGTAACGGCGACCAAACGGAGACGTCACGGTGTCCCTGGTAGGTAGGTGGAAGTTCCGTCGCTAGAGAGATCTGTTGTCCCCTATAGGAAGCGTAGGCATCAAGTTTCTGATAGTAAATGCCGATTCGGGAATTTGGGTTGAGAGCTGAGAGGGTGACTTGCATGGAGAGTGTGAGGGTGTTAGGGGGTGGGAGGTGGTTGGGAGAAGGTGTGTCACCGGTGGAAGAGAGGTTGAAGGAGAAAACGTGGCGTCCTTGGAGGATGAAACGGGGTTTGTGGGTCGGAGGATGATCCAGATTAGGAAAATTATGAAGAGTATGAGGATGATGAAGGCGAGGATTCCGGCGAATATGCGGCGGAGGAGCTGGGCGGTGCTCGTCCTCGTGGTGGTCGCACTCCTTCGTCATGGTGATCTAGCTCTCGTGTTTGATCTCCTTCAAGTGTGTGGGAGATGTGATATGGTGATGGTGGCTTTTTGTTTGTGTGTATATGATAATTAAAGCCTAAAGGTAATTTTGCAAGCTGTGTGTTGCTTTGCTTGTAATGGAATCATAGCTAGAGATGAGAATGTTTGTTACATGAAGTATTGCATTATATAGAGAGGTGATGGGGGAAAAGTAGTTATTAAATTATTTTGCAAACAATGACTTGTGTTTTTCTCGTCGTGTTCACATGTTCTAAGCTTGTAGTACACGGGAAGATTATTCAATTTTAATATAAGAAAAATGATTTATAATACATCAATAAGTGTTTTCTCGTCGTGTTACACGATGATTTATAGTAAGAGAAGTGATGCGAGACATGATATTGATGAGGAAATAAGTGTTAAATGATGGACGGTGTTAGAGGGTGTTATATATGCATCATTACTATTTTAATAAAGGAAAGCGGTTTATAGACACCTCACTGTCATAGAGACATGAAAAGAAGAGAGAAATTATATATGTGATAAACCGATCGATAGATAATTTGTAGTTAGAGAAATATAAAGAGGTGATGAGTATGAAATGTCAAATTTTTGATAAGGTGTCTAAGAACTCATTGTTATATTTTAATATTATTTGAAAAAAAATATTCTTGTACGTTCAAAAATTCTATATACAACAGTAATAGAGGAGAAGATGTGGAAGGGATGGAAAAAAAAGAAAGAAAGAAAAGTATAAAATGAGTTATATATAAGAAAATGAGGGTGTATATATAAGTGGTTCTTTATATTTATCTGATCTTTTAATTTGTTTCGTTACTTTATTAAACATATGTTTGGTTTAAATTCTTAACAATGAAAAATAAATTCTATAAATTTGATTTTAAATCATTAATTTTCGTTTAATATTTTTCATAAAGTGTGTATCACTATTTTTAATCATTAATTCCAGAATCAAAATGGGCACTAAACAATAAATTGTTTATGACAAAAAAAAATTGTACAAATATATGTGTCTAGTAAGTATAACCAATGAAATGAAATTAAAAAAACACAATAATTAATTTAAAATAAATGAATAGAATGTTTGTTTAAATTCTATTTTTCTTAATTTTTTATTGCCTAATTAATAAGCACTGGTAAAATAAAACTCTTACGTGATAGAGTTGTAGTTATATAATAATAATAATAATAAAAATAAAATAAAAATAGTAATAACAAAAATGTGCATTACAGTTATACAGCATTAGCCAAAATATTACAAGCAGCATTCTTAATTTGGCTTTATATAATTAAAATCCCCATGTGCATATAATTGGTATTATTAGGAGTTTAATATATGTTAAGTAAAATAAGTCCGGGACTTATAGTGTGTTTAAACATATATATATATATATATATATATATATATATATATATTTGAATCAACTATATGTACTTCTTTCAATAACACAAGTTTAAATTCACATATAATAACATATTTAATTTAACCTATATATATATATATATTTGAATCAACTATGTACTTCTTTCAATAACACAAGTTTAAATTCACATATAATAACATATTTAATTTAACCTAAAATTATATTTTAAACATAAATTTAGTCATTATTCTTTTCGATGATTCATAATTTTCGAGTAAATCAAATACATTTATTGAAAAACAAACCTACTTTTACGTAAAACCTTATCTTTGACATAACACACAGCAACTTAAACAAAGATTCTAAAAAGGTCATGGCAGGTGAGGGTCCCTCTAATAAACACTTTGGAAAGTATAAAATATAGCGTAGGAAATGCCAATTATGACATACGATCCTATACTTACCACCGACCGTATGGGGCTCTGCCCAATTACTCTGGTCCACCAACTTATATATCACTTATGGTATTTTGCTAACAAGAGTGTCAAGGTACATTTATATCTAATTATTCATTTGAAATTTGTCTTCCCGTATTATAGACCGTGTATATAATTTATAAATGATAACTTAATATACAATAGAATTTACTATTACTTGCAAATTACAATAACATGACCGTATATATAGACTTTAACGTACGCAAGTTTTCGACTTGCAATTCTGCGTATATTTGTTTTTCAGAACTAAGAAGCAAAGCTTTACGGCATTATAGAAAAATTACAACTTATGATACAGAAATATTATTATGTTTTTTTTTTGTATTTCTTTTTTATATATTTAGCTACAAGACAATTAAATTTAGAAAAAGGTACTGAATTATTATACCTACTTCAACAAACTTAATTATGCCGAGTTGTAAAGAAATCATTATTTCAATCAGGAAAGTGAATTCATTGCAGGATGAAAATTAACTATATAAAATAAAACTTAAGGTTCGATGTCAAATCAAATTAAGGAAAAGAAAACATTGTTATCCCAAAGAGAGCAAAGCACAACCATACAAATATGTATGATTATGTATGCACATAGAATCCAATTTTAGTGTATTATACCAAGATCTAACCATGACCACAATATTTAGATGTGGCTTTGAGGTGAGATATATTAGTTATGTACAAAAGGCAACTCAAAGACTGAGATTATAAGCTATTCGGATTGGATTATTGAAAATTTAATGTAGTTTGTATATTTTTATAGGTTCACTTTTTTTTTACCGCTTTTATAGATTTACTTTATTGTCGCATATAAAAGAAAAAGACTAAGATTATTAATAGGATTTTACTATAAAGTTAAGTAGTTTGTTGTGACAATACAAAAATCTTTTATCTTAACTTTTTATAGAGACACATAATTTCTATATATGAAAATGATTTGATTGTTTGAACCAAAGGTATTTTCCACGGGAGGCAATCATAATTGAGTAGGGAACATCCACATCATAGTAGGGCTTTCTAACAGTTTTTTTCCATTCACAAAACTCGAACGCGAGACCCTCAAGAGGAATCATGTACCCGAGACCTTATTTAAAGGATTTGGCCATATTTTAGTAAGCCTTGATAAAATTATTTTCTTACTAAATTTTTGTAAAGGTTCAATTTTACCAATTCAACTTTAGAATAAAAATTTTCATTAACTATATCAACCCTACAAAATATCATATAATTTAAAAATTATTTTATATTTCATTATATGGTTTTATTTTTAACATATAATATAATTATAAAATATAAATAAACAAATACTCCATCTAATATAAGATATATACTCATGAGTGTTTTATTTATCTAAAACTATCATTACTAATCTTTATTAAATTTATATTCTATGAAAAATATTAATGAGTGTGTTTATATTTTTTTTGTGATGATGTTAGGAATTACTCTTGGAGTGTGTACTAGTACTTTTCTGTGAGTGTGAGCATAGCTAAGGGAATATGATTCACCTGCTATTGGCTAGATCTCTAGATTTAGACAAAATTCCTTACTCCTTGATTAGCATGTATATGTTGCCCTCGTAAGGGTAAGACTTTGAACTACCATGTGAAAGGTTAAGAAAGTTCTTACTCGGGAAGACAATCAACACACTTCCCCGCGAAGAATTTATATAAAGGCAAGGCAAGCATTGGATCCAGTGCGGACGTAGTAGGGGAATTATTAGTCACAAAGATTTATCATACGGACCCCTCTTTCTTCACAACTTAGTATTAACATGGTAAATGAGAGTCTAAGCGTTTGTTTAACAGTTTGAAATGGGATATGAATTTCCAGGTTAAATCTCAGGTCATAACACAAGAATATAGAAGCAAAAATTTCATGGTTGAAACTGCGAAAGAGAAACAATTTTGCAAACATACTATTAGTATGTGCACAACCAACATTTTTATCCTAGTCTTGACCTTAATGATCCATTCCCACTTCAACATTCCTTTCATCCCTTTTTTTTTTAGAAAAAAATAAAAACAAAAATTCATTTCAACTGCAATCAATTGATTATGAAACCACTTTGGTAAATGGTAAAGAAGAGCTTTCAAATTACGTTACCTAATTAAGTAACCGGCAAACAAAGCCCATTGGTTAAGTTAAGCCTCAACTGAGAAATTAAAGAGATGTATGGGTGATACGATCTGTTATCAATTTCCTCTACCATTCATTTTTCTCCTTTTTACTTTAGCTATCCATTGTGCCTCTACATTGGAAAAAAGAAATAACAAAGAGCTAAGGCAGAGTCAAATCAAAGGATGTATCAATAAAATTTCTAGTCACATTCAAGTCCACACCGATGTTTCCGCTATTTGGAAGGGCGCCTTTGGAAGATATGTACATACAAATGGACTAATGCATCATTTTCAATGGATGCTACCAGTTGTAGGGGCCTTTTTCCAACACATTATGAATCAAAGTGAGAAACCCAAACTGTTTTACTTAATTAAAGGTTGGGTGTAGAGGATAGTCCAATTCTAATCTCGTCCCCAACAAAATTTGATTAGACTGAGGTAGACAGAAAAACGAACTCGTGGGACCTTGACAACCATATGATAGTCCTTAGATTAGATCTATAATAATATTATTATGTGATGGTAGTTAGAAGTGGGTGATGGATAAGTTTGGGAAAACAACCGCTTAGTCCCAAATTCACCTTATCTTTCAAGGTAGACATGTAGGCCTTAGGAATTTTTCTACGCAAACCGTGTCCTCCTAATGCATGACTTCTTTCTAGTCACTTTCTGCATGACACGTTAAATTATTCAGTCGCTGTATTTTTTTATGATATTATGGTCGTCAACTTGACTATACATGGTTTTTTTTTTCTTGGAAATTTCAGATCACAATGAAAGCTCTCCTTGCCACTCAGATGCATTACTAAAGAGGTTGAGGAAGACTATGAGAAATTTACTACTACATGCTAAGCTCAATTTTTTGGGTCAAATACAAAGCTCAATGTGAAAGCATGAAAATAAACGTACAAAGCACCGATGGCCAGAAAGTAATTAAGATTTAAGAATTGTATTTGTAATTTATCACTGTGGTCACTGTCAATCTGTCTTTTATTTTCGGTCTCACTGCAATCTTCAAATAAAAATACTGTACTGGTTAGCTAGTTAGTATCTTGGTCTTCCACCGTGTATATATATACATACTACGTATAATTGGATATGTACGAGTGACAAGCCCTTTTTACACAACAAAATAAAAAGAGATGTTGCTTTGAGTCTTTGACAGCATTTTGGGCCCATACGAGGTATGGATAAGCCTTTACAGCAAGAGGATTTTTTATTCCTGAGATTTGCATGCAAGAGGTTAAAGGTCTTCCTCTAGATTCTATTTTCATTTTTGTCCAAAAAAAAAAAAAAGATTCTATTTTCATTTTATTTGTTATTGAATGAATCTTACGAATGTAGAGAAGTGTCAGTAGAGTTTTCTTTGAAACTTCACTTTGTATATCCATTAAATCAAGTTGACAACAGATATCCTTCTCTTCAGAAAATTGAGTAAAATATACAGGGAACTGACAGAATGCAAAAGCGATATAGGAATAAAGTAAAGACAGCCACGTGATATCACTTCACTGATGAAAGATTCCAATTGTCGAACATAAAATGGAGAGGAAAAGGAAATGAAAAAGAGAAGATAGCGAATCGATCTCTATCCATGATCAGCATCTTAGGAACATATATGTGCAGTCAAGAGGTGTCCACACCTCTTCACTTCTCTTCACTTGGTTTCTATTTACAAACATAGATCTAAACCAACATTTCTTTAGCATTGATCTAAATTTACATTTAACTAGATTTACATTTAAAACGTGATTTTGATAAAAATGAAAAATCAAACCCTTCTCTCATCTCTTCTTATTTTTCTTTTTTCCTTGGGGTGTCTAAACACACCTATGTGGTGTCCACCAATATTTTTTCCTATCATAACAGGCCATTTCATCATTGGATTTATCAATGTAAACAAGGAATCTCATAATCTTCATTCCCCATCTCCTTATTTTTCTTTCCTTCCGGACTAAAACCTAGTCTTCCTCAGCACTTGCTATGCTATCAACATATGCTTTTTTTTTTTTCCCCATGAACGGTTGAGTTACTTACCCAAAGAAAAAAACGGGTCAAGTTTCATCACCAGCTCTTATTCGCCCCAAGGTCAAATGTCGCCCTTCTTTGTTCTTAGTTCTTACCCAACTAGGCAAAAGTTGGCTTGTAATGTAACAAATGAAAATAGGACTACAAGTATTTTAGCAGACAAAAACAAAGACAGAACCGCTTGCAGCCCAACCAAGACCAATTCCCACCCAAGATGACAAGAACAGAGAAGCCCGGCTTTAATCCTTTAAAATGCTTTTCCAGTAAGGTACTTTCATTAACCATTAACCGTTAGTTTAAATGATAGTGCATAATCGGCAAGATTCTTTGCCTTTCAATCTTTCATGAAGTAATTTCAAAATAAAAGAAAAAAAAAAAAAAGAAAAACAAGCAACAACAGGCTGCTTTTATTTTTATTTATTTTAGCTCTGGGAAATGGATTTCATCGCAACGAATGATACCAGTTCACAGTGGGTGATCGTCATGAGCTGGTATCACGGAAGGGCACGCATCACGCCCAAGTGCAATCTCCTCACGTTAAAACCCATTTCCTAAATCCCCACTAAAGGGGAAGAAAAGGAAAGTTATTCAATTTTCCATCTTTCCTACTTCCTAGTAATGTATGTGCCATTCATTTCTGTTCAAAAATGTATAGAACGCCTGCTCCTCTCCTAAAATACAGTAAAGGAGGAGCCAAGCACTACCATGAAATACAGGCCTTCAATGCATTATCCGCAAGAGAATATTGTTAAACCAGGATTAAGATCCTCTCCTGTTTGTAAGTTATAGGATAGGATGTGATCCTATTAGGCAGAGAGACACCTGATCCGTTAAACCGCCGATTAAGTAAACTCCTGAACAAAAAAATCTATTTTTTAAAGAAATTAAAGAAAAAGCCACCTATTGACAGGTCTAGAATTCTCTGATATTTGCAGCAGATCCCTAAATCCTAACAAGAATCCGCAGAGTTCTTTACTGATCCTGAGTGTTTCATTCATTGTACACAACGGTGGACAGGGAAAGGTTCATGAGTGTATCAGTGGAGCATAAAGGCTTTCCAGATTTAAATTAAAAATCCATTTCATTCATCCATCGACCAACTGCAATCTTGCAGTTTATCTAAAATGGGCAAAATTGGTGAATGACACTGCAATTCTTGATCACAATGCCTAATAGTGAACAGAATAATTAAATAGCGTCTCTTTCTCCTCCTTCAAAATAAGACACACATATACATTATCACATTAACCACCCCCAAAGCCAAAGAGGGGAGGGGGACTTACTGATGCAGGTCAAAGGAAGTCAATTATAGTTATAAGAGCTACGGTTCAAGCTACCAATTGCTCATGCTATAATAATAGTAGTATAAGTACTTTCATGCTACCCAAGTGCAAATCTCGTCATGATACAGTAGCTTCATCACAGTAACATGATTTTATATGTTGGCAAAAGTTAAATTTGACCATTGGCCTTAGACTTCTTTCTAAGGCTTTTAATAAGGGTTTATAATCTATCCTATAAAAGGGGTTTAATGTATCAGATCTTCCATTATCTCTAGAGGGCTACAGATCAATCCTAGAACTTTAATGCTACATCAATTATAAATTTATATCCATAAATTATCAAATACACTATTAAGTGTCATCTGTGGTAATCAATATTTACGGGGAAGATTTTCCATATTCACTTCAATGTCTGCCTCAATGATACACATCAAATGTTAGAAGACTCAACTCTCAGCAATGCCTAATTCATTGAAGAAAGTTAAAAGCACAAAAGTGTTTTCACACAGATTAGAAAGTCAAAAGCACACACACAAGTGTTTTCACACATATTACATTAATATTATAAAGTCAATGACCATGCAGCAGAAAGCTAACACATATAAAAATGCCCTTTACCGAACTCTCCAACACTCGCCCAAAAAACTGACCTATTGTTGCCATGTTCAAATTCCATAATTGCATTTCAAATTTTACCACAATCATGACTTCTCCAATCCCCAAATTAACAACAATACCCAAATTAGTACTGAAAGTAAGTAGACACAAGTGGCAAGCATGCCACAAGAAAACTGTCAACTTTGAAAGGTTAATCAATCAGTCCTACAGTACTAACCAAACCCAATACAGATCCCAAATAGATGCAATTGACACCCCACACTCCACAGGTACCAGCCTGTACTACCACCAGCATCCAACAGAGTGAAAGAACAACCCAAGTCCTAAATTCCATGACCATCCTATGAATTCACAAAATGGCAAGGTAGCCTGTAACTTGGAACAACTGTTATCATCAATCCTTTGCAACAGCATTTTCAGAAATATGATCCTATAATTCCTATTTTTCATTTATGTAAATTTATCAATAAGAATACAGCGAGCAGGGAAACAAACAACAAATATGCCTTGTTTAGGCTCAGTTCCTTAAATAAAAACCAAGCAATGAAAGGCCTTAAATTTGGATACTTGGAAAGACTTGTAAGAAAAAAATTTCTATAACTCAATATATTCTTCTCTAAGGTATATGAGGGATAATACCAAAATTTTAGATAACTTCTATAATGAGAAATATAATAGCATGCCAAGTGTCAAAGAGTAACAAAAAAAGAAAAAGTACAACCCAAAGTTTTGTTTCTTTCTGTTAGAATTAATCACATTAGTCACATGTCTGTTTTAGAATGGCAGTTACTGATTTGTAGGCGTTAGATTTACAATCACATTCTTATTGTAATTAATATTGTATGCTTATAAATTCAAGCTTGTGTAGATTGATTATTCACACAGAATTTTCAAACTCTATATGGTATCAGAGCCTATCCTAGATGATCCGTTGTTATTGTGCTGCCAACGGTATAGATGTCCACGCTCCAGATGTCAGACCCTGTGCGTGAGGGAGTGTGTTAGAGTCCCACATTGCCTAGAGATAAGGCCAAATTATATTATATAAGTCTTGGGCAATCCTCATCCTACAAAGGTAGCTTTTGGAGTTGAGTTAGGCCTAGGTTCAAAATCTAAGATGGTGTCGTAGGTGTAGTAAGTCAATTCTTAAATGCTCCTTGTGATAACCATTGGAACACTATCATTCACATTTTGAGGTATAACAAGGGTGCACCGGGCAAAGGATTACTTTATGAGAACAAAGGTAACACCAAAGTAGTTGGCTATTCAGATGCTGATTGGGCAAGTTCACCATCAGATAGAAGATCCACTTCAGGATACTGTGTTTTTGTTGAAGGTAATCTAATCTCATGGAGGAGCAAGAAGCAGAACATAGTTGTCAGGTCAAGTGTAGAAGCAGAATATCGTCCTATGGTAGCAGTCATAGTTATCAATCCCGAATAATGGCGGCGGACCCCGAAAACGCTATAGCGGTATATAACGTATAGTTGGATGACCTCTATTTTGAATTTTTTTTCAATTTATAATTTATACTAAATGCTAAAAAAACTCTAAACCTTGACATTCAAAATAAGAGAACAAGGGAGATAGATAACAGAAAACAGATTAAGAGCTAGTTTGGATGCACTTCTCTAGAAGAACTTTTAGGTGAAAAAAAACAGAATGAATCAAAGAGGTTAAATGCATTTAATTCTCCATAAGTAGAAATTAGTTTTTGTAGCCCACTTTCTCCAAAAGCTCTCTCATTTAACTTCTCAATAAGTAACTAATTTCAACTTATAGAGAAGTTAAATTCATTTTACCTCTTTAATTTATTCTATTCTTTTTCTTTCAGAAGTTCTTCTGCAAAAGTGTATCCAAATTGGACCTAAAAGAAAGGAGAGAACAAGGGAGAGAATAAAAGAACAATGGAAAAGAGAAACAACACATAACAGGAAAAGAAAACCTGAGGCAATTAGCCTGCATCAGAACAAAAACAAGGAGAAAGCTTGAAAACAGGGGTAGAGGAGTCACCTGAGAGCTGCCAAAAGGAGCCGCTGGTGATTCGAGACAAGCGCAGATGGTAGTCAGAGAGAGGGGTTGGGTCGCGAGAGTCAGAGGCTGAGGGAGGCACAACTAACTAAATGTAAAGGTTCTAATGTCTAAAGATCTTTCTAAAGATTTTTTTTTGCCTGAAGCAGTGGAAGCGGTGCTTCTGTTGACTAAAATGTCTGAAATACCCCATAAAAGGCACTTGAGCGGTCACTTTTTTAGGAAATTTTCGGGTTTTTAACATACCTTCAACATAGCGGCCAAATAGCGCCGCTAAAGCGCTCTATTAATTACCCTGGTAGCAGCATGTGAACTTACATGGCTGAGACAATTACTCCAACAACTCAAATTGGGAGATTTCAAGGAGATGAAACTAATTTCTGACAATCAGTGTTATCAATGGCGAATTGCGGTCCATGGCGGAAAGCCAAAATTCTTCCATAAAAATATGGCGAAAGTATGGCGGCCATAATAAAAATACAATAAATATATAGAAAAAAAACCTAAAAATCTGCATAATTTAACCAAATTGATAGAACAATAAGCTAAATTGATATAAAACCATCCAATGAAATACAATAAGTCTCATAGCAACATAAATATCATAAACAAAAGTTCAAGTAACAACAAACAAGTAGACATAAAAGAACACAATCAAAGTTCTAAAAGTTTAATTCTCCTCCTCAAATGCAACATAATCAATTTCATTGTCCTCTATAGAAAAGCTGCCCAAGGCCCAAACAGGCCCAAACCATCAAAGAAAAAACAGAAAAAAACAGCACCATAACAGAAACTGTAAGTGGAGAGGGTGCAAAGAGCAGAACCAAAAAACAAAAAAAAAAACAGAGACAAAGACAGAGAGAAGATGATTCACCAAAAAATCTGGTCGCCGGAGAAGGAGGTCGCCAGAAGAGAAACTGGTTGTGGTGACTGGTGAAAATAGAAACGAAGGGGAGCTAAAAAATGCAGAGGAAACTAACGTTATATTTGAACCGGGTCACCCTTAAACCGGGTCGGCTCATGAGGCCCAAACCCATTTCTGTTAAAAAAAAGGTTGTTAGGCCGCCATTTCCGCAATTTTCGCCATGCCGCCATGGTCATGGCGGTCGCAATTGCACCGCCATCAAAAATCCGCCAAAGCAAGCATAGCGTATGGCAGTTTGCCATAAAACCGCCTCGCCATTCCGCAATTGCACCGCCATTTCCGCAATTTGATAACACTGGTGACAATCAAGCTGCAGTAAATATTGCTTCCAAGCCGATTTTCCATGAAAGAACTACGCACATAGAGATTGACTGTCATTTTGTGAGAGAGAAAGTTCTTTCAGGAGAAATCACTACCGATTTTGTTGGCTCTGATGATCAATTGGCTGATATTTTACTAAGTCTCTTAGGGGACTTCGGGTTGAAACACAGTTATCAATCGCGGATAGCGGCGCGTAGCGGCCGACCCCCAAACAATACCTGAGTCCCAAACAATACCGCTATAGTGGCCGCTATAGCGTAGCGGGAAACTATGAGGTTTTGTATAGCGGCAGGGGGCAGCTACTGATTTGTAGGCCTTAGATTTAGCATCGCATTCTTATTGTAATTAATATTGTACAACTTACAAATTCAAGCTTGTGTAGACTTATTAGTCACATAGAATTTTCAAACTCTATATTTTCAAAATAAATTACTATGGTAAAATATTGTTGTCATAGTTTCACCAACCTTCTCCTTGGAAGGAATATTAAGGCACAGCCAAAACCGAACTAAAAATGCAGAATCTTTATTACTGAGTTTCTCTCTAGAACAATGGTTTTCCAGAGAAGATAGAGAAATGAATGGCATTTTACAAGGTTCCAGGAACAATGGTTTGCCCTCTCTTGTTACCTTCCTATTACAGCAGCATAACTGCCATAACTAACTATCCTTCGGGTAGCTTCACCGTTAGATGTGCATGTTCTAACAGAAATGGACCCGCAAGAATTGGGCCTGGTTCTATTTCTCCTACTATACACATTCTTAATTGGAGGCCTCACAGTTTCTTTTTCCAGTTATATGATCTGAGTCATCTGACAGACAGGCTGTTTTGCATTCTGTAGCAATAGACACCTCAACTCAACTGAAAAGAGTCAAGATCTAATATAGCCAAATACTAGATAACGTTCATGCTTTCAATTGAATAACATATAACAAAGTTCGACCGCTCAGAGTTTAATAAAAATGTCTCTCTAGTTGTGAACAGTGTCTAAAGATTATCTGTTTGAATTGAAGAACCTTCTTCATCATACGTGGAGATTAACTAAAACGACACACACAAACAAGGATTTCATGCAATTGATAGTGACACAAGCAGCAAGGCACACAATCATTTATTTGCAATCAGTATATTCATAAGATTGGAATTGAGTAAGAAACCAATGAATGGTTTGACATAATCTGAATAAACCTCATCAGCACACAAACAATAAACAAGGTCAGTCGTTACTCTGTTATATTCAGCAGAATAGACCAGTCTTTCGGTCAAATAACATCCAAATAAATATTTTTATTTGCTTCCTCTCTTGTCTTCAATTGACATTGACATACGGGTTCAAATTTCCAAGGATAAAGATTTTCAAATGCCAATTGACTTCAAGTCAAGAAGCAAATATTATAACGTATGAGAATTATGTACAGCGATAGACTAACCGACAATATTTCATTTTTTTAAACCTAAAACAAAACGCATAGCTATGAAACCTTGAAAACATTAATCGCCCGATAGAAATAAAAATTCAAATTTTCCCCCAATTTTCAAACCTAGGGTTTCGAAAAACGGGCCCCCAAAGGAATTTCGGGGGAACCCGCAAAAATTCAAGTCCACACCTGGCATTCCCTGGCTCCACCGACCAGTTGGCCGGAAGTGGCGTTTGACGAAATGCCGACGGGGACTTTCCGGCACAGAACCTTGAGCACCCGCGTCCTGAACCTCCAGGAACCGGAGCGAAACGAAGCAGAAGCTAAAACCTGCACATCGAAGAGTACAGAACCTCTCGCCTTCTCGGAGTTGAGTTCATCGATGGCGCGCGGTTCGACGTAGGCGTTGATGGCGGAGAGGGTAGCGTTGAGAGTGTTTTCGGACTTGGTGTCCTGCTTGAAGGGGATGAGTGAGGAATCGGCGATGTAGTTGGAGTGGAAGAAGAGAGAGGAACGGAGAGCGTTGTAGGTTACAGTCATCTTCTTGTTGCCGTTACGGACGAGGAAGGAGAAGTGCCACGTGGCAGAGACGGATTGGGAAGTAGTGGAGAAGTTGGAGATGGAGAGGGAGGTGAGGGTGAAGTGGGGGAGGGATGGGCGTAGGACGAGCCAAGTGATGATGAGGATGACGCCGAAGACGACGGCGAGGCATACCAAGGTGGCGAAGAAGGCGCGGAAGATGGAGCGAGAGGCGTAGGGGCGGGGGGTAGGGTAGCTAGGGTTGTAGTATTGTTGGGGATGGGGGGCGGCATAGGGGTAGCCGGTGGAGGGTGGTGGAGGTTGACCGCCGTTGGGGTGGTGGAAGGGTGGGGCGGGGTAGCCGGTGGCGGGTCTAGAAGGATCGTGCATCTGTAATTGCCTGTGAGAGTGAAAGAATCGGCAAGATTGGGAAAAGGACGAAGAAAAGCAGTGGTGTATGAGTGAGGGAGTGAAAGAGACGGTGGCTTTTATATTCCTTTTTCAAATCCTACGTGGGTTTTGGAATTTTTTGGACTTGGGACGGACCGACGGAGAACTCGAGTCGACTGTGACATAAAAACAAGACTTAAATATCTTTTTCATCCCCGTAATATTAACGAGTTTTGTTTTTCACCCCTCCAAATTTTTTTTTATCAAAACACCCCTACGAAATAAGAAATTGCTGAAAAGCATCCATGCCGTTCACTTCTGTTAAACAGGATAACGGAGATGCCACGTGTCATATTAGCAAGTTTTGTTTTTCATCCCTGTAATATTAGCGAATTTTGTTTTTCATCCCTGTAATATTAGCGAGTTTTGTTTTTCACCCCTCCAAAATTTTTTTTTATCAAAACACCCCTACGAAATAAGAAATTGCTGAAAAGCATCCTTGTCGTTAACTTTCGTTAGGGAAACGTTGGAAAATCAAAATTTACTTGGGGTTTAGAAACCGCGGGTAAAAACACAAACTTTAACGGGGGTTTAAATTCCCGGTAAATACAACAGTGACCCAACCAAGATCCTATATAAGATGAAGCACTGGCATCATTATATCATTCTAAAACTCCAAGACAACATATTAAGTTCAGGAATAAAAAGGAAATAAGACATGGACTCCAAACCAAAATTACTATTACAATAATGAAAATTGAGATATAGGAGAGACTTAACCTTATTCTATATCTAATTATTTTCCGTGTGTCTGATTATGTCATTGCAAGATACTACTAGGAGCTAGCACAAGTTAAGCAATGATTAATAAATCATGTATTATATATGTTGCTTGAATATTAAGCCGCGTGCCCTTAATGCCCTTCTACTTCATGACATCTATATCCCCTGTTATAACAAGTTGTTTTTATTCCTGAAAACCATCTAATTGAATTGACAAACATCCACATCTCCATATAGTAGATACAAAATTCAGCATATTTTTCTATGATGAGTCATGCTTCAAAAAAGGACAAGGAACCTGTCATATGAGAGAATTAACATTTAAAAACAGCGGCGCGAGCGAAGGTGGTCTTCTTCTCTGGTCAAAATGCGCGAATGGATGAACAACACAAAGCTTTTTCCTATTCTGCCCGCAGCCGCTTCGCTTCCCAGTCACCACCGCGTCGTCCCTTCAGCGACGAGACCCCTTTTGCTAGCGTCTCCGTCAGCCTGTGCAGCCATGGTCGTGAGGCCACCTCCTTGGGTCTCTCTGTTCCCAAATTTGGTAAACCCTAACTGAGAAGAGAAAGTGGTTCTGAGGTTCTCATGAAGTACACCTCCTTGGCTCTCTGTTTCTTTTTTTTTCCTTTTGTTAAAATTTTGATAATTTAGAAATTCTAATTATAAAAAAAAAGAAAAAATGTAGTTAATCAGGAAGCTGACACGTGGCAACGTCGTTATCCTGTTTAACGGAAGTGAACGACAGGGATGCTTTTCAGCAATTTCTTATTTCGTAGGGGTGTTTTGATTAAAAAAATTTGGAGGGGTGAAAAACAAAACTCGCTAATATTACAGGGATGAAAAACAAAACTCGCTAATATGACACGTGGCATCTCCGTTATCCTGTTTAACGGAAGTGAACGGCAGGGATGCTTTTCAGCAGTTTCTTATTTCGTAGGGGTGTTTTGATAAAAAAAAAAATTTGGAGGGGTGAAAAATAAAACTCGCTAATATTACAGGGATGAAAAAGATATTTAAGCCTAAAAAGAAAGATGAGTGGGTGTTTTTGTAGTAATCAAATTGGTCAAATTACTCGTTTAACAATCATAGTCGAGATTTATCTATATGAAAAAAATATTGTTGGGATTCCAGTTTCATGTTTGATAGTACTCGAGAGATTAGTTTTACCGGTGAAAGGATACTCTAAAAAATTAAAAAAGATATAAATCATAGTCAAATTAATAATAATGAAATACATTTTTTAATATTATATGATATACTGTATTAGTTATTAAAAATTAGCATAAATTATAAACAAATTAAGTTAAGTGAAATTTTAAACTAACATAAAGAAATCATATAATTTTTTTAAAATAAAAGAATAAAATAAGAATTAAATTAATAGATGAATATAAAATATGTAAATATTATTAGTTATATATATAAAATATTATTAATAAGCAAATATGTTTTTATTTAAGAATTTAATATATATATATATATATTGTCAACGTAAAAATAGTTATACAAACATTCAATAATGTGTCGACACATCATTTAACAAATATGACACTTCATGTGTTATTAAATCCAATAAATAATGTGGTAGCACATTATTGGAAATCTATGTAATTTGTTTTGTACATTGATTATATATATCTATTAATCTCTTTTTTTAAATATAATATTTAATGTAATATTATTAAGAATATGTATGATGTATAATATATATATATATACATATACACACACACATAACAAAAGAAAGACATAGATTAATGGCAAGATAATATCAAGTGTTATAAAACTCGATTGAAATCGATCAGTCGGATAAGTTCGATAAAAAACCAACCATATATGTAAACTTTTTAAGCCACACTCTTTTAAATGTGCTTATATATATCTACTGTTTCATAATCGTGGTCTATTTATCATCTACATTTTTAAGATTGTAGCCTAAAATAAATAGACCACAGTTCCAAATTTTAATTTTAAAGGGGGGATTATTATGTGTATATTTGTCCACATGAGTAAAATTGTGGCTTATGTCATGTTTAAGCCACAGTTTTTCCCCATGGATAAGAAAACTGTGGCCTAAAGTCAAAAATGTTGTAGTGATATGACTGGTTTGAGTGATGTGCAATTAACCCAGTGAAGATCAGTGTGACTCATCCGAGTTTGTCAAAGACTTGAGACTCAGCAAGTTTATCACAAATAAGTTCAGTGTTGTTGTGTGTGTGTTTTTTCAAAGGATGAGATAGTCCGAGAAGAATAAATAGATGTAAATCAGGAAGCTCTAAAAACAACATTGGCCGCTTGTGAGATGCATTTTTATCGATCTGTTCACCCTTCAAAACGCAAGCTCTATTACACTTGTCGGGCGTGTGTGAGAAGCAACTCTGTCGATTGTTTTGTGAATGCGTGGAAGGTGTTGTCTGCCATGGGTTTACTAGAAAAATGTACCACTAGTGACACACCTCAATTAGTCATTAGATTTAATATTTTTTAATGAGTGGCTCAGATTTTTTACCAACAATTTGTTCACTTAATAGTGTCAGGAATTATAATTGTGTGTGTCTATTTTTTGTGTAATTGCAGGAGTGGTTCTCAAAGGTTGCATATTGTGAATGGTCAACAACGAGTTATTGGTTCAACTTAAGCTCCAGCGAAGAAGAGTTTCACATGGCTGATTGTTTTCACCAGTGCATGATCTTTTTATCTTCCAACGTTATGACGTTGTTTCTGTGATGGGGAGGAAGGAAGGAAGTTGATTTGTTCAAAGATAGAGGTGTGTAAGAAGCGGTGGGTGGGTTTTTTCTGGTGGAAATTGTTGTAAGGGAAGTTTTAGGAAACCGTTTACGTAGATGAGATGTAGTGAAATGTAAGCAATAAGGGGTGTTGAAAGTGAATGGTTGGGTTGCCTATGAATTTACAATTATGAATGTCAGTTTAAAAGTCTAAAATGAATTGCATGACTAAAATTTTGGAGAAGACGAAGTGAGGATGGCTAGATATCATACCTTTACATATGACGATGGTTTATGATTTTGTTTTGTCATCGTGTGCAATGGAAAATTACTCAATCTTATAGTCAGATGCTCACAAATTACTCATCATCATCTTAACTTTCTGACAAAAAAAAAGTGTTACAAAATGCTGAAGTCAAAATCTTGCGGGAATTTAAAGAGTTGTTCAAGGTAAATATTCTAATAATCACATTGTCTCTATGTCATTAATAGTTGATATGATTAATTTAGATAATTGGCATTGTTAATTGTCTTTGTGTTGTAGGACTATTACTGTAGCGAGGATTGAAAAGTTTTACACTTCTAACGGTTGGTACTTTCATATTGTTGGAAAGCTCTCTAAGAAGGTGAAGGAATCTCATAGTCCCATTTACACATGAAAAGTGCAATGGCAGAAATTCAAAAAGTGTAGTTAAGTAAATTACTACACAATGACCAATAGTTGTATTCCCATATAGAACTGTTATTTTGTAAGTTATATCACATAGCTTAATGATTCCTCTAAACTAGTGGAGAACGTTCTAAAAGCATTGCCTGAGTGACTATATCTTGTATGACATATTCAAATTGGACATTAATGTCTCTCAAAATAATGAAGAAGTTAAGTGTGTACTCAGTGACGGATCCAGAAATAGTTTTAAGGGGGGGAGGGGCAGATTTATATAAATATAAAAATATCATTAAAAAAACATAATTTAAACATAAGAAATAACTAAAAAAATAAAATATGTAAATTTTTTGTGAGTGAAATATATAGTATACTACTTGTTGAGGAGGGGGAGGGGGGCCAAAGCCCCCACTTGCCCCCCTCTAGATCCGTCCCTGTGTGTACTGTGGGACAAAGCTTGTGTGCAACTGTTAGAGAAAAGTGTTGTTGATCTTGGACAAAGAATGACGGATGTATGCTAATGGACCATACATTTGTTTTCATCTTCTATATGTGTGTAATTTTGTATGTTTGAATGGTGGTTTAAAAATCAATTATTGCAACTTCAAATTTTGAAAGATAAAACACTTTACCTAAGTTTGCATACTTACTTATAAATAGATTTTTCCCTAAATATTGTTTGTGTCAATAAACTAGGTTTTCATTTATACACATGACCATATCATTATGCCTGTCAAACACAATTTTCCATATGATCTTTAAGTTGTTGAGTCTCAAAACTTTAGAGTCTAAGGCACCCCAACACTTAGTTTTGATGATTATAAACTTAATTAAACTCAGAACTTTATGCCTAACAAATATATTCAAAGTTTTGCTAGTTCAGAGATCTTCTGAAGAGAGTATGTTTGAAGTCGAGTTATGATATGAAGTTGGTCAAGTTATGAAGACTCAAGTTCTGAAGATCAAGGATCTGTCTGAAGTGAGAGTGGTTTAGACGATGGTTCCCATCTGAAGACGAAGTCTGTCTGAAGTACAAGGGCATCTGGCGTGGAAAGTCGAAGCCAGTACCAGAACTACACGCAACCTAAGTACATAAGAAAAAGTAAGACAAAAGGCAACTTTTTGGCTGCAATTCAAATTGGAAGCACAAAAGGAGAAATGATGCTCTGCAACAGTCACAGAAGTCAGAATAGTACTACAACCTAGTATGGTGACAGTGGTTGTCTCAACGGGATAAAATGCATTTAATGTTATCTCACAATGGACTTCTCAACAATGTTCTTCAAGCTGAAGTGAAGCCTATAAATACAAGAACTCTCCTGAAGCTAAATAGACTTTTTGCGAGAAACATACGCACGCACGAAGAGCTGATAGCAAAATCGAAAAATTGTTATAGCCCAAAAGCTTCGCAAAACTCTGTAAAAATCCTATGAGGATTTATTTGTTGAAAATCTATTGTACAATCAAACTTTCATACCCAAAGTTAAGTCTCTGTAATTTCTTGTACACCCAAAACGTGAGACGAAAGCAATCAAACAGTTGCCTAATTCTTCGTGGGATGAAAGCAATCTCATCGTCCATCTCAGTCTCATCATCATCTTCACATTCTTCGCTTTCTGAATCATGAGAGGAGTTAAGTGAAGCTTGATGAGAGGAGCTTACCTTCTTACCTCTGTTGAATGAGGCTTTCAAGGCGATGGATTTGGGCCTTTTGATGAGATCCCCCTCCATGAGTTCTTGCTCATGTACTTTGAGATAGCCAAGTAGTTCGTCCAATCTGAGCGTGCTCATATCTTTTACTTCTTGTATAGCCGTTACCTTTGGTCTCCAAGACTCAGGCAAGCTTCTGAGGATCTTTCTTACCATGTCCTGGTTTGAGTAGGTCCTTCCCAGAGATTTTAAATCGTTAGTAAAAACTGTAAAATATCTTACCATTTCTTCTATACCTTCATCTTCATTCATTTTGAATAACTCATATTGCCTTACTAAGATATTGATCTTAGCTTCTTTTACTTGGTTTGTTCCTTCATGCTCAATATCAAGGGCTTCCCATATTTCCTTGGCTGAGGTGCACCCAGCTACTTTGTCATACTCACTTCGGTTTAGTGCACAAGTCAAGAGATACTTAACTATTGAGTTGAGGACAGATATGCTCTTCTCAGCATCAGTCCAAGTCTCCTTAGGCTTAGCTATTCTCAAACCAAGTTCATTAGTAGTATAAGGTACATAGGGACCTACCTCAATGATCTCCCAGAGATTAACATGTTGAGACTCTATGAAGAGTTTCATCATGTCCTTCCAGTAGTAGTAATAGTAGTAGTCTGATCCATCAAAGGCAGGAGGTTTGTTGGTGGATGCTCCTTCAGGAATGAATAAGCTTGAGCTTGGCCCAGCCATGGATCTTTTCCTCTTCACACTCAAGTGTGCTCAACCCCATGAAGCCGAGCTCTGATACCAACTGAAGTTGGCTGGATGTCTCTAGAAGGGGGGTTGAATAGAGACTTCAAATTCGTTCCTGAAAACTCAAGATCAATCTGAGCTTGGCTCTCAAGCTTGTTGGCTTGGAATCTCAATTTGACTTATAAAACAAACGTTATCAAAGCTCAAGTTATGCTAAGACAGATATGAGTGAAGGTGAGACTGAGTACTTAGCAATGTTCCTTTTAAGTCAGTTACTTATGTTGTATGAGTTATGTTGAGATTCAGATAGTTGTGTATGTTGAAGTAAGCAACAAAGATAAGGAGAGATGCACACAAATTTATCCTGGTTTACCCACACCTTGGGCTACGTCCAGTCCCCACAACCTTGTGAGATTTCCACTATGACAATCTGTTAATTCTTTCCTCTGCCTCTTCAGGCTCACTCTTGAGTATTCTTGTTACAGTGCCTCTCCAGGCTTACACTTGCTCACACTAAGCTTAGGCACCTCCTAACTCAGCTGAGACTGGATGAGATAGAATGAGATTGGGTTGATCTAGCTACTTCGTACAAGGTACGTATACACAATGAGCTTAGCTAGTTACAATCACTCTTTGAGTTACAAAACAGAGCTTAGACGAAAGAGATGATTGTTTTACAAATAAGGATAGACAAATAATAGTTGAGATTCACTGAGACTGAGCTTCTCTGGATTGTACAATATTGTCTCTCGCGGTGCACCGTGATAAAGAGTGTTCCTTTTATAGGTTGCAGGAGGTAGCCGTTATTATGACTATTGCAGGTGAGAGAGTGTGGTGTGCTTGGATTTTGCTGTGGTTCAGTTGTGTTAGTGTACTTTGCGTTGACTTGCTCCTGATGCTTAGTCTGAGTCTGAGTGTATGGATTTGAGTCTCAGTCTTAGCTGGTGAGTCTGAATCTCAGCCTTACCTATGAATTTGAGCTCGGTCAGTCTTAGCTTGACTCTTGCTTTGTCTTGTGCTCGGCTTCATATTTCAAGGTGCTTCTTTGTCATGCTTAGACTAAGTATTTCCTGATGGTGGCATAGTTAGGCGTTGCTGCTTGTATTTTTCCTTAGCTTTTATTTTCATACTGAATCTTAGTTGATCCTTGCATCTTGCCTTTGTTTCTCAAAACTTAAGACCTGCAAGATGTAGTCTAAGGGTTGCACAGTCTCAACACACAGTCAGTACAACAAATGAATCTTAGATACACCGAGAGCTCATGCTTATCCTCTTAAGGTTTGATATCATTAAAACTCTAGGGAATGAGCTTGTCTCAATAATCTCCCCCTTTTTTATGATGGCTGATGGGTTTCTGGCAAGCGAACCACAAATTCAGCAGTATAATAGTAAGAAGAGTATCGTATCCACAGGGAACGGTCAATTTATGTAGACTGTGATCTAATTATCAAGGAGAAACAATGGTTTAGAGTATATTGTTGGGGAATTGTAAATAACAGATTAATATCAATAGAATTAGAAAGGAAGAGTTAGAGACACTTTACTTGGATTAGGATTGGACTTCATATCATCACACCCTTTGTGCATGTAAAAACTATTTATTATTTTAGGTTTACTCTATAATATTCTAGACAAACTTTATTGCTAAGACCCCGAGTTACCAGCGGCCTCACACACTCAAAGATAATCCATGCGGGCTCTCCCAGGCGACAGACTTACCCTCGGCTTATTTTGCTCTTTTTTTAGTCAGTTTGTAAAGGAACTTAGTTGATAAACGAGGCCTATAGCTGTAGATGCACCTTCGCTCAAGTACTGTCACTACCCTCACTCATCGGGATACGCCTATGTTCGAATCCTGGATTCACAATCAACTAACTCCTTGCTATCGGTTTATCAATACCAAGCCTAATGGTCGGATGCCCTTCATTATGGTACTCACACTACCCATCAATCATTAGTAAACACCCTTTTTCGGTCAGTGGTTAACCGAGTATTCTTATTCAATCAGAGAGTGAGTCTCTTTAGAAGCCACTCCCCCACTCTCAGTCCTAATCAAAACTAACCTAGTTAGTTGAGACTAGCCTATAACTCCAGGCGCAAGCGCGGGAATTAGGAATTAACTACAAAATAAGAGTACCAATATTATAGACAGAGAGCACATAAATAATAATATAGAGTTTACATACACTTGGGGATAGAATCAATTACATCCAATCCTAATGGAGAGTTAACTACACAAGGTAGCCACACAAACCACCGAAGATGCTGTCACCATCTTCAATCCTTGTGAAGCGCTCCTCCTCTCCTACTCTAAACTTAGCTTTGGTACATTATCACTGAAATACAGACTGGATTACAATGATCGTGCACACTCGAATTGGTACAAGAGGTTCCTATTTATAGACTAAGGAAAGACACAGCAATTCGGGGAGAAGTCTATATAAAAACGGCAACAGAGACCAAATCAGCGTAACCTGCGCTCCAGGCTCCGCTACAGCGCAGGATGAGGTGCAACTTCCAGAGAGTTTGCGCTTCACCTGCGCTATAGCGCAGGGTGAAGCGCAGGTAGTGTCCTACAGCTCCAACTTTCTCTATTTAATCTTGATCTCTCCCCGAGAATGGTTTTAGCAGATTTATCTTTCCTTGTTTCCCTTTTCTTGATGATATCTTTGTATTTATTGAGCAATCTTTGATTTATTTGGGAAGCTTGTCTGCAGAATCCTTGATTGATTGGCAGTGATCTCCTCATTAATCTTCTTTAAATCTTCATTAAATATCTTCAATCAATCTCAAATCTTGCAGATATCTCCCTCATTTAATGCTATCTATCCTTCAAATCAAATCTTTGCAATATCCTGCAAAAATTAGCAATATTTCTATCAAAATAACATCAAATTCAAAACTCAGATTAATAAATACAATTTGTCTAATATTAAATAAAAAGGGATTAAATTGGGGAAAAATTACCATTTTATCCTTGATAAGTGAACTAAAAAATACTCTAATTTATCAACTAATTTTCACTTATCAAAATCCCCCCAACTTAACTTCTTGCTTGTCCTCAAGAAAGAGACCTCTTTGCAATCAAAAATCAATTCTATTCCCAGTGTATTCCTAATAATTAAAAACAAATTCAAGGAACTATTCCTCGACTCTTTCCTAAGTAGAAGTCACTTTCCAAACATAAGAAAAAAACTCTGGATCAAGAGATGTTACCAATCATCAATCAGAATAGAAATACAAACATCAATTAAACTTTCTCAACAATAGCAATTAAAGCAGTAAGTGATAAATCAAGGAAATCTCTCATTCTCACGGGTAAGTGTTTCCCTCAATCTTTGTCACCACCGTTGAACAACTACAATTGATAGTCGTTTCCAAGATCTGAACCTGCAAGCAGTTAATATGGATCAAAAGGTCTTTATTAGGTTGTAATGAGGCAGGTGTAAGGTCCAAAAATCCCTTAAAGAATGTTTTAATGATGACAACCAATCAAGAATTACTTGGTATAATTCTGAACTTTAGAGACTAATGTTTTTGTTCAAGTGTATGTATACAGAAGATACAGGTAAGCCTTGCAGAAAGAACAACTGATCAACATAAGCTAGAAAGGAATGATCCCTAAATGAGAGGAAATGACTTAGAATTAACATGAATAACAAATCTGTGTAAAACAGATTTAATACAACACTTAAGAAGCATTAAGATGATCTGTGTCATTCTCCAGAAGATAGGAACAGGTTCCTAGAAGAAAGATAATTTTGCTTAATTATCTTAGAAGGAAGATTCACTTTAAAAATATAAAAGAAAAGCTTATCACTGGCTGGAAAAAATCAAAGTACATATGAACCAGTTCCTGTAAAGTGTGAAACTCAATCAAGGAAGATAGAAAGTTGATATGGTGTAGGATCTGAGTCTGCAGAAGAAGCAAATCATGACAGAAACCTAGAAGGCAGAATGAACTTGCACCTTCTATGATTAAAACCACAACATCAGCTCAGAAATATTCTTAATCAAGTATATATTGAGTAGCAGAAACATTCTGCAGAAGGAAGATGCCTGCAGAGGATCTGTAGAAGGAGTACATCACTGCAGAAGATGCAATTAAGCCATATACATGATAAACTCCTTCTTCTCATCTTCTCTTAATTTAAAGTGGGCAAGATAACACAAGAATATGTGAAAATATTGTACTGGAAAGCTTCAACATATTTGCAGAAGAATTGCCCTGAGAAATAGCCCAAAACAGCCTGCAGAAGGAACCCTGCAGAAGGAAGAGCTGGTCAAAGTGACAGCTGTAAAGCTGTACTTGCTGCAGCAGTGAAAGTGACATCTCCTTGGACCCGGCTGGCTGTCCAACGGCTATATTCTTCCCAGAACTCTATAAAAGGATGCTTTCTCTACAATTGGAAGACACCTCACTCCAGAAGATACATAAGCAGTTGCTTCTTCACTCTCTAATCTTCTGGAAATTTCCTCTCTCCTTCTTAAGAGTATTCTCTGATCAGAAAAGCTTTGGAGAGAGTCTTGGCTCAACAATTTGCTTCTGCTGTGCAATTATTATAATAGTTTGAGCCTTGTTTGTTTATGATCCTTCTTGTAATTATTTGTAACAGTCTCAAAGAGGTGTGCAGGTCCATAGCCTTCTTCTGAGCAGTAAGGGAAAGGTTTCCCAGTGAGGTTTGCTGAGATTTGGTTATCTCAGCAGGTTTACAGAATCTGCAGAAGGTACTTGCAGCATTCTGGGTTATAGATCTTCTGCAGAAGGTTCTGTAGTTGATTTATAGTGTGTGTGACAGTTTGATTTTAGCCTGAAGAGGCAGGTAAAGATTACTAGTGGTGAGGTCACCCAAGAAGATAGTAAGTTGATTAAAAGAGTGAGAAAAATCCTACAGGTGTAGGGACTGGATGTAACCTCAGGTTGAAAGAGGTGAACCAGTATAAAATTCTGTGTGCCATCTTCTCTACTCTCTCCTTATTATTATTGCATATCATTTATATCTTCTTTATAATTAAGATCAACTAACAACTATCTTCTGAAAGTCTAAACTCTTAATACTTAGCCAAGGAGATTCCTTGAGCAGAAAAAGTATTTAAAGAAATTGCAGACCAAATCTACTTATCGCAATTCAACCCCCCCTTCTTGTGATAAAAGCCAAAGCTTCAACAGGGCTATCAAGAAATTATGGTTTTTCTGGATATTCAAGGAACACTTTGAATAGAGAGCATCTTGTGATTGTGCTTAGGACTTCTCTCAATTCACCTAGTCATTCTTGAATGGTCACCCATTTTCAGCTTGGCCTCGTTGTTTTGAAGAAATTCTCCCCCCAACTTATTCAATTCCACACTTTTGTGCAATTTTTTTTAAGTACAGATTAAATAACATAGAAAATTTGTGGGGGAGGATCCTTCTTTTGTGCTTTCTTGTGCCTTCTCTTGAGTTTCTTGTGACCAACCTCTTGCCCCATTTTGTTGTGGTGCACCTTGCTCTCTATCCCAAGTGTTAAGGGACAGGTTACATTCAATGAATATGGTTAGGGTGCATCAAGGAAATATTCAAGCTCAAATGGACACTCAATAAATGGAAACATTTAATCAGGGTTGGCTATTTGGCACTGAGCAAAATATTATAATCACAAAATATGCCTTTGTCACCTCCATATCTTCTTCAAGCAAGCAAAAATTCAGAAACTCAAGCAATAACAGTTGACAAACAGCGGTGAAAAGCTCTCAATTTCAGTGTTTGGGCTCTCATCTCACCGATTATTGGCTAAAATTCCTTGATAAAGCACTTAATGGTTTTAATTAACTATCCTGATAGGTTCTCTTGAGAAGTACCCTAATCCTAACTAATTATGGAATTAATCACAAAATCCTATCATCTTTCCTAGTCTAGTTAGTTAAACTACTTAATTACAGAGAATTTGAAAAAGTTACCTTGATTCCTAATTTCCTAAGGTCCTAAAAATTTTTAAAAATATGAAATACAAAACAAAAAAATCCTAATTAATAGAAAAAAAGTAGAAAATAAAAGAAAAACTAAAAGAAAGAAAACACCAGTATCAATCTTTATCCTCTGTATTCTGTGAGTTCTTGTCCTACTGCTGCTTCCATCCCCCCTGGGAAAATAGGCCTGTCCCCAGGCCACTGCAAGAATATCCGGAACTCTTCAAGCAGCATGCTCGGGTATAGGTCTAGTACTCCTGATTGGTTTGAGGGCAACTGGTCTTTATACTTTGCAGCAGTCTGTGCGATTCATGAAGAACATGAAAGCCTATCATTAACCAATTTACATGCATAATTCAAAGAATTAATATTTTCTCAACAAAAGTTCAGTGCACTTGGTAATGACTTCCTAAAAACAAATCATACCCATTTGTTTTGCAAGCATTCAATCAATCCATGGAAAGTGAAAGTTTAGAATTTTTGAAAGAAACAGAGCATAACACTTTCAAATTTAATAACTCACAAAACAAAGAGCATTTCAATTTAGAAAATTGTTCTTCATGTTCCACACAGCCAAAATCACATTCAAGATAGCAATAGTCAATAATATTCACAATCCTAAAGTTGCTATCCTAAAGTGCAAATAGAGTAAATGAAGATTTCAATTGGTAACAATTAAAGAAAACATAACTGAAAGTTTCAAAATTGATGGAGGTTTGTGAGTGGAAAGATTGAAAAGAAGAGCTTAGGAAGTAGAGAAACAACACATGAGAAATAGAATTTTTTTTTAAATTTCGTATCTGCGCTTCACCCTGCGCTACAACTCAAGTGAAGCGCATAATACAGTGACTAAAATTGCATATCTGCGCTTTACCTGAGCTACAGCGCAAGTTGAAGCGCATAAAACAGAATGCAACTTTGCAATTTTCAGTCACGTTTTCTGCTACTTCCTATTTTTTTAAAAAAATTTATTTTCCACAAACTTATTCCAATCAATTTTGAAAAATTCCTAAATCCTAAAAAAATGAAAAATCCTAATTAAGAAAATAAAATAAAACTAAAAACTTTAAAAATCTCTGGGTTGCCTCCCAGAAAGCGCTTGTTTAACGTCTGATAACTCGACGCCTGTTCTCCCAAGGTGGCTGAAACTGAAATATTTTGATGAGCTTGTGAGCTGCACCCTTTCTTTCTTTGGCCCATATACCTCCCCATAATCTTGCATTGGAACAACCTGTAGTGTGAAAAGACGTTAACCATTGTAGCTTCTTTCTGGAATTAGACCATGCCTCTGACTCCCTTGGCTTGATCCTTCTTTTCATTATTACCTTGCTCTCATGTTCATGAGTCTTCTTTTCCTGAAGCTTAGATGATTCACAGTTGATTGCTCTCAATTTCTTTGCTTCGCAGGGGTCTTTGATATGGAACACACCTGACCACTTGATCTTCAATCTGGCTCTAGGTTCTGAATTTAATTCTTGCTTGACTTTTCTTCTCTTTGCCTTGTCTTGATCAGTGTGATTGCAGGCCTTTCTTTTGTGAGATCTGGAAGGTTCATCACTTGCACCATGCCTTTCTTGATCTTCCTCTGGAGGACTGGTTGGATAAGGCAAGGTCTCTGTTCTTGAAATCACTTCCCTTCCTTCCTCGGGCTTTGATTCACCGTCTCTCTGCTCACTCTTTTTCTTTTTTTCTTGATCTTGTACACCATCATATGTTTTATTCTCTTCCTCCCTTTCACAACCAATCTCTTTTTCAAGCGCCATCTTTTCTGTTTTCTCCTCTCCTTTCTCTTCTTATTCTTCTGCTGCACCTTCTTCTTCAGCTTTTCTTTCTTGTGTTTCTTCAAATTCATCTTCTTTATCAGCCAGATCATCATTGATTTCCTACCCTGTTAATTTAACAATTATGGTGGGACAAAATTCTATGGGGTAGGGTTGAGCGTTTGTTGAGCTCTATTCTGACTGTTGGTTGGCTATTGTTTCTTCTATCTCTTCAATTGTTGCATCAGGAGACTCTCTCTTCTTGTTGAGCAGTTCCAACATGGTGTCAGTGTTTCTTCTTGCTTCTTCTCTTTCCTTCTGAAGTCTTGACTCCCTTTGTTCCACTAGCTGTGCTATCAAAGCGTCATTTTTTCTTCTTGCTTCTTCTCTCTCATTTTGAAATTGTATATTGCCTCGATGAATTTCTTCGATACTCTTGCAAAGTCTTAACTCCCTTTGTTCTGCCATCTGTTTTAACAAAGCGTCAGTGCTTCGTCTTCGCTCTTCGCTCTCTTTCTGAAATTGTATATTGCTTTGATTGAATTCTTCCAAAAACTCATAAAATTGCGAGTCTCTTTGTTGATAGGTGGAGTGACTTTGTTGCTGTTGAAAAGAAGGTTGCATACGGAGTGAAACATCATCTTGGTGCCTCCCAAAATTCTGGCTCTGGTAACTTCCCCAATCCTGTGAAAAGTTGTTAGAATAATTATTGTAATTAGAGAAGTTACCTTGAATTGGTGCATGAGAGGAGTAACTTGTTTCTTGCCACCTAACATAATCTCCAAGGGTCCTTCTTGGTTGATTTTGCCACTCATAAGCCATTTAACATTTACTTCACTTAGGGTGGTAGAACAGAGAGTGTTGAAATTATCTCCTTGAGCTCTGCCCCTTTTTTCTCTCCCTCTATTTAGACCCTTCTCTCAATTGATTTTGAGACACCTGTCTTACACAAGAGCACTATTCAGGAAGCTCAAACAAATGTTAGCTCAGGAGAGTGGAACAAAAATTATTATCTTTTTTTATTTAATTAATAATATTTAATTTTTTTTTCTTTAAAAATAATAATAATAATAATTTTTTTATAAAAAGAAAATAATTAAAATAAAATAATTAAAATAAAATATTTTATTTTCTTCTCGACTTCTCCCTCGTCTCCTTCTCTTGTTTCTATTTCTGTTCTTCCTTGATGTCCTTCCTATTTATGCTTCAAGTTGTCAAGTTGTAATTGATTGGAGGACACCTGGCCTCTCAAAAACATAAACAAGAAACTTTAAAAAGGGTAAGTGTGGAAGAAAAATTAATAAAAATAGAAAAACCATAAATTTCCTAGATAATAAAAATTTCCTAAAATAATAAGAAGAATAAATAAAGAGATCCTAAGATAGATAAGAAAAATAAATAAACAAAATCCTAAGATAGATATTCTTGATAAATAGACCTCCAAGGTTTACACGAATTGGAATCCGTTCCCCGGCAACGACACCAAAAATACTTGATGGGTTTCTGGCAAGCGAACCACAAATCCAGCAGTATAATAGTAAGAAGAGTATCGTATCCACAGGGAACGGTCAATTTATGTAGACTGTGATATAATTATCAAGGAGAAACAATAGCTTAGAGTATATTGTTGCGGAATTGTAAATAACAGATTAATATCAATAGAATTAGAAAGGAAGAGTTAGAGACACTTTACTTGGATTAGGATTGGACTTCATATCATCACACCCTTTGTGCATGTAAAAACTATTTATTATTTTAGGTTTACTCTATAATATCCTAGACAAAACTTTATTGCTAAGACCCCGAGTTACCAGCGGCCTCACACACTCAAAGATAATCCATGCGGGCTCTCCCAGGCGACAGACTTACCCTCGACTTATTTTGCTCTTTTTTTAGTCAGTTAGTAAAGGAACTTAGTTGATAAACGAGGCCTATAGTTGTAGACGCACCTTCGCTCAAGTAGTGTCACTACCCTGACTCATCAGGATACGCCTATGTTCGAATCCTGGATTCACAATCAACTAACTCCTTGCTATCGGTTTATCAATACCAAGCCTAATGGTCGGTTGCCCTTCATTATGGTACTCACACTACCCATCAATCATTAGTAAACACCCTTTTTCGGTCAATGGTTAACCGAGTATTCTTATTCAATCAGAGAGTGAGTCTCTTTAGAAGCCACTCCCCCACTCTCAGTCCTAATCAAAACTAACCTAGTTAGTTGAGACTAGCCTATAACTCCAGGCGCAAGCGCGAGAATTAGGAATTAAGTACAAAATAAGATTACCAATATTATAGACAGAGAGCACATAAATAATAATATAGAGTTTACATACACTCGGGGATAGAATCAATTACATCCAATCCTAATGGAGAGTTAACTACACGAGGTAGCCATACAAACCACCGAAGATGTTGTCACCATCTTCAATCCTTGTGAAGCGCTCCTCCTCTCCTACTCTAAACTTAGCTTTGGTACATTATCACTGAAATACAGACTGGATTACAATGATCGTGCACACTCGAATTGGTGATAAGTGAAAAATAGTTGATAATTTAGTATATATTTTATTTCACTTATCAAGGTTAAAATGGTAATTTTACCCCATCTATATCCCTTTTTATTTAATATTTAATAATTTGTATTTATTAATCCTAGTTTTGAATTTGATGCTATTTTAATATATTTATTGCTGATTTTTGCAGGATTCTTGCAAAGATTCAATTCAGAAATTAAATGGCATTAAATGAGGAGGATTTATGCAAGATTGAAGATTGATTGAGGATAATTAATTAAGGATTTGAAGAAGATTTGAATCATTAATGAGGAGATAGAGCCGATCAATCAAAGATGTTGCAGACAAGCTTCCCAAATAAACAAGGATTGTACAATAAATATAAAGATATCAGAAAATAAAGGGAAACAAGGAAAGGCAAACAAGCGAAAACCAGTCTCGGGGAGAGATCAACAAATTAAAAGAGGAAAGTTGAAGTTGAATATGCTAGTTGTGCTTCACCCCGCGCTATAGCGCAAGTGAAGCGCAACTCTTTGGAACCTGCGCTACAACTTGAAGCGCAGAACACGCAGATCACGTCCCAGTTGCTGTTTTTAAGAAGATCTCTTCCCAAATTTGCTTTGTCTTTCCTTATCTATAAATAGAAACCTCTTGCGTCAGTCCTAAGGGGGACGAGGTTAGGAAGTTACAGATTTAGTGAATTTGTAATGTATTCTAGCTAAGTTTAGAGTAGGAGAGAAGGAGCGCTTCACGAGGATTGAAGATGGTGACAGCGTCTTCGATGATTTGTATGGCTACTTCATGTAGTTAACTCTCGAGTGGGATTGGATGTAATCGATTCTATCCTTGAGTGTATATAAATGCTATATTATTGTGTCAATAAGGTCCCTATCTATAATGGTGGTAGTTTTATTCTGTGTTTATTCCTAATTCCCACGCTTGCGTCTGGAGTTATAGGCTAATCTTTTCTATTCTTATAGTTTAGATTAGGAGCGAGAGTGGGGGAGCGGATTCTGAAGAAACTCACTCTCTGATTGAATAAGATTACTCGATACTCTGTGACTGAAACATGAGCGTTACTAATGAGCGATGGGTAGTGTGAGTACTCTAGCGAAGGCGTTTAGAGGATAGGCCTTAGTATCGATAGCAAAGGGTTAATTGATTGTCAATCCTGGAGTCGAGAGGTGAGTATATCTAATGAGTGAAGGTAGTGACAGTACTGGAGTGAAGGTATATTCAGTTCATAGGGCCACGTATTTCAATTAATTCTTTACAAATAGAACAACAGAGAGCAAAATAAGCCGAGGGGAAGTCTGTCGCCTGGGAGAGCCCGCATGGATTACCTTTGAGTGTGTGAGGCTGCTGGTAACTCGGGGTCTTAGCAATAAAGTTTGTCTACATATTTTATAGAGTATACCAACATAAATAAGTAGTCTTTATATGCACAATGGGTGTTATGAGATGAAATCCAATCCTGATCCAAGTAAAGTGTCTCTAACTCTACCTTTCTAATTCCAATTAATTGTCTACTTTCTTACCATTCTGCAATCATACTCTCTGAACTATTGCTTTCCCTTGATAAATACGATTTCGTTCTACATAAATAACCGTTCCCTGTGTATACGATACTTTTACTTACTATTATACTGCTGGTTTTGTGGTTCGCTTGCCAGAACACCATCAATTGGTACAAGAGGTTCCTATTTATAGACTAAGGAAAGACACAACAATTTGGGGAGAAATCTATATAAAAACGGCAACAGAGACCAAATCAACGTAACCTACGCTCCAGGCTGCGCTACAGCGCAGGATGAGGCGCAACTTCCAGAGAGTCTGCGCTTCACCTGCGCTATAGCGCAGGGTGAAGCGCAGGTAGCGTCATGCAGCTCCAACTTTCTCTTTTTAATCTTGATCTCTCCCCGAGACTGGTTTTAGCAGATTTGTCTTTCCTTGTTTCCCTTTTCTTGATGATATCTTTGTATTTATTGAGCAATCTTTGATTTATTTGGGAAGCTTGTCTGCAGAATCCTTGATTGATTGGCAGTGATCTTCTCATTAATCTTCTTTAAATCTTCATTAAATATCTTCAATCAATCTCAAATCTTGCAGATATCTCCCTCATTTAATGCTATCTATCCTTCAAATCAAATCTTTGCAATATCCTGCAAAAATCAGCAATATTTCTATCAAAATAACATCAAATTCAAATCTCAGATTAACAAATATAATTTATCTAATATTAAATAAAAAGGGATTAAATTGGGGCAAAATTACCATTTTATCCTTGATAAGTGAACTAAAAAATGCTCTAATTTATCAACTAATTTTCACTTATCAATGGCAAACCCTTAAGTTTGTGAAGCTTTTGGTTATCTAAGATTTGAGCACAGTTTTAAAGATTTTAAACACCCCTTCAATTCTTAACTCCCCCTGAGTCCTAGATAGTTCAGTCTTAGCTTGATCCCTTAGAAAAAATTGCGGGCGTCATGCTGAGGTAGGTATTGGACATAACCTTAAATTGCAAGGGAGAACCAGAATAAAGTTACTATGCAGTATCTTTTAACCATATCTCTTCGATCTGCTTTGATTTAATTCTTGTTCACAACATTCATTCTTTGCGTGTTTAGCAAAATATAAACCAAATTGTGCTTAACTTATTTTCTCATTGATATTTCTTCATAAATCATATTAAACGGACCAAACTCGTTTAACCTGCAGATTAAGTTGGGTGGCCCACATAAACCCGCAAATAAAATGGGTAAAAATTTAGTGGTCCAAGCCCGCACGAACTACAGATTATATGGGTCAGCTCACGAACCGTGACCCATATACTTAGCTCTAGTTGCGGCCTTCTGGTTCCTTACTATTTCACTTTGTTTTTTGCTTGTTCCAAAAGCATTGAGTCGTCATTCTTTTGATCAACAGATACTCCAAGTTTTCCTTTAGTATGTATCTTCGCGTTTTGAAAAGAAATGAGGTTTTACAATTTTGGGGCAACTATGGAGGATACAAATGTGGATGGTTGCTTCTTCCGCAGTTGTTGCTTCTTCCAGTGAAAAAATTGTTTCTTGGAAGCAGAAATTTGAGGAGGGTGCATCAGAGCATAAAGCTTTGAAAAGGAAAGCCAACGGTGTGTTCCGGGTTTGTTTTGTGGAATGGACGTTTCTTTAAATTGGATGCAAACAACATGGGTGAGAAGGATTGTGATTTTCTTAAGTTTTCATAAGTATATGCTGAATTTGGTCGATACAATTGGGTTTACTGAGAAGAGGGGGTACATTATCTTTACTAACAACTATGATATGATTAAAGCTGAAGCCATTTGCTTTAATCCACTTGCAATGTGCCCTGCAGCCTTTGTAATAAGAATGAGAAGGTTTACAAACATCAGAAAAGTAATAGTGGTAGATGACTTTGTCAATTTTTATGACACCATGTTCACTCGATTGGGGGTACGAGTCCCTCTCTTAAGGATCAATATATGTTGTCTCACCTCCCTGTCTCCCACCATGTCTCTCCAATCATAACTTGTAATCTCAATTAAAATAAGCCAAATCAGCAACTCAACTAAACTAACACCTCATGAAATTTCTAAATGCCGTCAACGAATTCGATTTACTAATTACGTCTCCTTGGTTCAAAATCCTTATTTTCAGTGCAATTTTTTTGTATGTACTGTATCGTGCTTGTTATTCTTTACGTAGTACATACTGTTGTTCATAACCCTATATGATTAATGTTTAATTTGATAATATTATTGGTTTCTGTTCTCAGTAAGAAATACCGCCCCAAATGCATTCAAAGTCGCCCTGCCTATAATGACGTTGTATGATGGGGGGCATTTATCACTAGGTATCTTACTTGAATCGACTTCTCATGCCCTCATTCCCTAAAGGTTGTCAAGAGCTCCACATAACCCCTAACTTCGACTGAATCTTCGGCAAACCCCATTAACGATCCTGCAAAGGGAAGTAACCACTCCCGTGGAATTTGTAACTTTTCAAAGGCATTCCAATAAAGCATATCCATCGAGCTACCCTGGTCGACTAACACCCTTTGCATCTTGTACTAAGCCATCATTACATCTATTACCATTGGATCATCCTGGTGTAGCTGAATTCCCTTGAAGTCTTCATGGGCGAAAATAATCACCGGATGGACATTTCCCCGATCAAAAAGTCTTGTTTGAATGGTCATTACCTGCCTCTCATATCTCTTCCTGGCCGAACTAGTCTCTCCTCCACCGCTGAATCCGCCTACAATGGTTGTGACTACCCCTCTAACTTCCTCCTCATTCCTAGACTCCCTGTGTTCTTCTTCCCCGCGTCTCTTGGAATGAGAGCTCTGACCTCCATTGCTCCGCCTCTAACTCCTTCCTTCTTCTCTCTTCCTCTTTTCGATATATCTCCCCAAGTAATCTTCCTTGATCAGTCTTTCAATCTTGTTCATTAGCGTCCAACAATCGTCCGTATCATGGCCCCTTGCGCGGTGATAGTCACACCACTTGTTAATGTCTAGGCCTTTGGGTCCTTCCCCTTGCGGTGGTAGCCTCAGAAGGTCTGACTGGTACACCTCCTTCAATATTCTCGCCCGTGATGTATTCAGAGGTGTTAGGCTATCAATGCCTTTTCCTCCGACTTGATTACCCCGTCGTCGGTCATCCCAACTGGGTTTATGTTGGAAATTTCTTCCTCTGCCATTGTAACCCCTTCCTGATCGTGTTGATTGTTGATAAATCAACACTTGTTTCTTCCCTGACTTCTGAGTATACTTGTTTGCACTCTACGTCCTCTCCATTTTATCTGCATTACTTTATCCCCCCTTTATGTAACACGCCGCTCTGATCTAATTTCCTCCATGGAAGCCACCGATCTTTGTGCTAGTGACTCATTGAAGGGCCCTGGCTGTAACCCCTCCTCGAATGCCTACATCAAGAGCTCGAGATTTGTGTTGATAACCAAAAAGGATGCATCAGTGAAACGTCCCAGGTAATCTCCCAGGGGTTCCCTCGCCGGGAATTCTAGATCTTTGGGCAGAAAAATGAGCCAGTAACTTTTTTAGCAGGTCTTGAATGCTGGTGATAGAAAGCGAGGGTAGATGTGAAAACCAAATTAAAGCCACGCCAGATAGCGTCCCTGAAAACATCTTGCACTGTAGAGTGTTACGTCCTAATTCCGTGAACCTAGAAATAGTGCCCGTTGGAGACACATTTCCAAGTTTGAGAAATTTTTTCATCCATTATTGATATCGACATACAAACAATCACATAAACATGCTTAAATAATCCGACGTTTACACAAGCGGAAAACAATTACACAAACTCAAGTACATAAATAAAATGCCACTTGGTGGCTACGGTCCAAAGTACACCAGTCCTAATACCAAATTAAATAACTATAATAGACCTAACTAATATGGATTGAGAAACTGCTAGGGAAGCATCTCTCCTCTTATACCTCAAGTCTTCTCCTTCGTGGCCCAACTAGGCATCCTGCAAATCTAGATTGTTTCCACAAAACGTGTGGTGAGACTTACGTCCCAGTGAATGTGATCGTGCATGCAGTGTGGGGAAAACAGGCAAATGTAAATGGAACATAGATACATACTTGACCTTACATCACAATCTATCAGGCTTGTCAGGCAATGCACATTATAGTGAAAGCAATATCATAAGACATACATGAAGCAATCAATGCAGGGTTAGTCTAAAGTGTTTTACCCAACACCCTGATAAGTGTAAATTATATGATATATTCTTGTATTTTTACTACACTTATCAAGGTTAAAATAGTAATTTATGCCCCAAAATAATCCCTTTTTAGTAATAATTGTAATAATTATGTTTATTTGATTTGAATTTGAATTTGATGCTATTTTAATATAAAATCTGTTGATTTTGCAGATTTATGAGGAGATTTAAATGAGGAGAGAAGATAACATCATTTGAGGATAGGATCTGCAGATTTGAAGTTTAAATGAGAACAAATAAAGATAAGATCAACTGCTATTTAAACAAGGATTCTGCGGATAACTTCCCAATTTAAATTCAAAGGCAAAATAAATACAGAATCAGATCAAAAAGAGGGAAACAAGGAAAGCCAAGCAAACAAGGATAAGATCAGGAAGAAATCAAGCTGTTAAAAGAGGAAACAGAAGAAGCAGTCACGCGTTCCACGCTCCACCTGCGCTAAGCGCAGGGTGGAGCGAAGCATTCTGTAATTCACGCTTCACTTGCGCTGAGCGCAAGTGAAGCGCAGCTACGCAGATTTATTTTTTAGATCTGTTTTCAAAATAGATTCCTTCCAGATTTAAGATAGCTTTCCTTGGTCTATAAATAGGACCTTTGTAAAGATCAAGGGGGCTGGAAGTAGAGAGCCTAAGAATGGAGGAGAGATTAAAGAGACGGCGAAGGCAGGGCTAGGATTGGAGCAAGGTGACAGCTTCTCCATTAGGTTGTAATGGCTACCATGCGTAGCTAAGCGTCTCAGTAGGATTGAATGTAGTTGATTCAATCCCCAAAGTGTATGTGAATTCTCTTTATTATTTATGAATCCCTATTTTATAATATCGGTACTTTTATACTTTGCTTAATTCGTAGCTTCCGCCTTTGTGCCGAAGTTATAGGTTGTTTTTTATAAAATGCATTGGTAAATGGTTTTGTAATTTAACAGCGAGTTTGGGAAAGCCTAGACATAGGACACCTAAAATTCTGATTGGTAAAAGTACTCATAGTAGTTACTATAGGGTTATAGGAGAAAGTGACCATTGAAGAAGAACTAGGCAATCTCTTCATAGCTGACACTATAGGTCTATAAGGCGAATTGATAGTGTTAACAAATGGAAAAGTAGAGCAATCAAGCCAGAGTTATTTGTCGCTTGGGAGAACTCGCATGAATTACTTTTGAGTATCTCGTGATATGGGACATCGACAGGGGATAACATAGTTTGGCTAGGATATCATAAAAATATATTCATAAATAATATTGAAATCACATACATAAAGGGGTGCGATGATACGAAGTTCAATCCTGATCCAAGTAACGTATTTTACCTTCTCTCAACTATCTCTTTACTTTATGCAATTTACTTTCAGCACAACAATCACCAAAATACCGTTTTTCTACTTGATAGCTTGATCACTAATAAAATACGAAATGAACTGTTTCCTGTGGATACGATAAACTCATACTTACTATTATACTGCTGAAATTTTGGTACGCTTGCCAGAACTTCATCACACCCAAGGGTTCTATTCATTGTCATCTGATTGAGCGCTCGACCATGTCACCAAGGACCATCATCCAGGGCCACCCTGATTAAGTTTTATTAACAATCATGCACGTAGTTCATTTTTAGTTGAGGAACCCCATCTACTCCTTGGCTGTGGAGCAAATGAGATTACCTCTCTTGTACCTGATTGGTCCGTAGACCCCTGTTTGGTCCGAAGACCCTTGATTGCTCTCTTGGTCCAAGGCCCATAAAAACATAATTACTTGATTAGGGTTTCAAAACATGAAAGCATGATTCATGACATGTAACCATGTTACATGTATGCTAAAAGAAAGTTCCATGACATTCATATTTCATAATCATCTCTTATCATGAAAACCCTAGCCTTCACAATCTAGGGTTAAATCACAAAACAAGCAATCAAAGCCAAAACACATATAATCCCTAGATTAACCTCAAACATTCACAAGCAAGTAAAGTAGGAAGGGAAAGGAAGAATAGAAATCATGAAAAGGACTTCACACATGATGGAAAGTGAGTGGGTGGATCACACTCACCTCAAGGCAAGAAATAGAGAAGACTAGGGTTGAAGATGATGACCCAAGCTCCTTGATTGGTATGGGGGCTTCAATCCAAGCTCCTCCCCTTCGATCCCCTTCTCTCTAGTTCCTATCTCTGGAAGCAGAGAAAATGGAAAAGAATGAGGGTAAAGCCCTCATGGATCTATTTTTAAAAATCGAATCTAAGTGTTCTCGCTCAAGCGAGCGTTTCTCGCTTGAGCGAGTGAAACTAATCCTTGTTGAAAACGCGTTCTCACTTGAGCGAGAATGCTCTAGAGAGCATCCCCTCTTTGGATGATTCTCGCTTGGGCGAGCCCATTCTCGCCCAAGCGAAAATCGTCTAGAGAGCACCATTTCCTCCCCTGTTTCTCGCTTGAGCGATACCATTCTCGCTCAAGCGAAAGATGTAGAAACCAAACTCTTAATTTTTGCTGCTAAGCTCGCTCAAGCGAGCCCATTCTCGCTTGAGCGAGAATTCTAAAACTCAACCTCTAAATTTTAACTCCTCTTTAATCCCAACTCAACCTCTTCCACTCAATCCTAGTTCCTTTCCCTAAAACCTTCTCCTAAATCAGTTTCCCTCATCCAAAACTCTCGTCACTCTAATTTTATCATGCTAATTCCTAACACCTATCTCCTTATCATTAACACACACCCAAAGGCTAAGGTAGGGGGTAATATGCTCCTCTTCGGTCTTTTTCGACGGTATAACGGTCTAACTTAGTCCATCTATATCTAACCTCCTGTTCTCATTCCCATGTCTTGGTAATTCCCTCCGCCTCAGAGTGTGATTTCTCCTAAGCTCAATCTACACTTGTCTAACTTAACACTTGGCCATTCCTCCCAAAATCTCTTAAAACTCGAACCCCTCAGTTTAGTTACCTAATTCTTATCTAATTTCACATTCAAAACCCCAAATTTCTCCTTCTACCTCTAACCTTCCTCTCTTGGTCGGATCCATAGCCTAAGGCTTTCGCTATACTCTCTAGGCCCAAATATTCTTTTGGGAGCATCGTCCAATCCTCATTTCAACATTTGTGTCTTGAAAGTCATAACATGTGCTTGTGGATCCGTCGTTCCGTCATAGTCTTTCAGCGGAGGTTCTCGGAAATCTCCAAGGAAGGGTGTCTCCGCTATCTCCATGGAAAATGGGTGAAACTCCCTAGGCCCGTTGTCGGGGTCCTCCTCTTCTCTCCGTCCTCTCGTAAGAGCATTCACCTTCGTTTGCGAAGTCTGATTCTGCTGCTGGAGAGTCTGGTTCTGTTCCTGTAGCTGGTCCATCCTTCGTAAGATTTGTTGTAATACTGGGTTGTCTCCATCCGGGGTCGTGTCTGAATTCTCCTCACCACCATGTTCGTCCGTTCTACCAGTAGTTCGTCGTGAAACCATAATATATTAATGGATAGTGGTCGACGGGAAAAGTTTTACCGTCGCCCCACAGTGGACGCCAAAATGTTCTCAGTAAGAAATACCGGGATAACTCAGGATGTAGTTAACACAACTTTCCTACCTCAATTGTGAACCTGCCTATCTCCTCAGTCTTTTTTGCCTTTTATAGGCTCTTTCCCTCTAACTGCCGATGTCCCACTACTCGGGTCCTTCTTAGTCCTAATTCCCCACTGCTCCTCAATTCCCAGATTATTACTTGAGGGGCAAGGGGTGGTTGTGGGCCGATAACCGGACATGATACTCGGCCTAATACCCCGAGTAGTACACAACCCTTCAAGCCTAAGCGTACCTGGAGGATACTACGCAGGGCTTGTAGTGATCGACCCAATACCTCGAGTAGTACACAACCCTTCAAGCCTAAGCGTAACCGGAGGATACTGCGAAGGGCTTGTAGTGATCGTCCCAATACCTCAAATAGTACATTTTCATTTGCACAACTATCGTGATCTACTTAATGGGTGTGATGTAAAGCTTAAAAGAGTGGGCATGAATTTATATGTAGTGAGAAATGTGTGTGTGATATGCAATAACTAGTTGAGGAAAAGAATAGGAATGTCCCTTGTTAAATAACTTTTTTTGTGTGAACCAAAGGTATCCCCCAGCCGATAGCTAGAGACTAATCCCTTCGAGGCGTAGAGATCACCGAAGTGGGTTTTGCCTCTTCCAACAAAGTATTTTCCATACACACCGTCACGGATCGAACCCCTGTCAAGATGCTTAAGGGACCCAACTAACTGCCAACTGTGTCAGGCTTTGTTCGTTATGATCGAGAGGAAGCCTTGCACGAGCGTACGAGGGAAGCCAGAAGGAATCCTCGTGCAACCCATTGTGTGCGTGGGTGGGCAAAGTGCTCTTTAGGAAAACTGGTCAATATTAAAGGTTATGGCTCATTAGAAAAAGTATTTGTTGTTTGCTTTTTTTTTTACTTTTATTCAGATTGAATTGAAAATTAGTGAAAAAATAAAAAAAAATCATTTCAGGATAATATATGTCCTTTGGGGTTGGGGATCGACTATATCGATAACAAACAGTTTGTCAAAAAGATAAAAAATGTCATGACTCATGTATCATATCAAGTTTTCTTAACAAGAAGGTAATGATTGATTGAATTGCAGTATGTACTACTTAAAGAAAAACAGAGCACCATATGATACATACAATAAAAACTACACTGAAAACAAGATTTTTGATTAGGAAGACGTAATTAGCAAATCGAAGTCGTTGACGACGTTTAAAATTTTCACGAGCCGTTAGGTTAACTGAGTTACTTACTTAGCTTATTTTAACTGAGACGACAAGTTATGATTGGAGAGACAGGGAGGTGAGACAACAGATTTTAATCTCTCTCACAAATATTGAATGTACCATTCCGACATTACTAAATGATGCATGATCCATCTATATCCTAATTCTTGGGGTTTCATTAAGAGGTTTGAAATTAATGTTGTGTAAATATTATGGTATAATGCCAACTAGGCTAAAATCTTTTAATTTTTTTTTCTAGTCAAATTCTCTCTCAAAGTTAATATAATTATATTATCATCTATGTTAGCTTTGCAGTCCAAAGCAGCACAACAAAAAAATACATATATAAAATAGAAATAAAGGAAACAAACAAATATACAACTTTACAATGTTGAGTTTAAAAAAAACAAAACAAACAATCAACAAGAAAGGTCAAAGGAGCATCGTCATGGTTCCATTTAGGGATGTCAAAAAAACCCGCACCGCGGATACCCGTGGATATACCCGCAGTGGGTACCCCGCATATTTATTAAATGGGTGGAGACGAATATTATACTACCCGCCTCGCGGGTACCCGCATACTTATCAAAACATATTTTTCTATTAAATATATTTGAATATTATGATTTTTTTATTATTTTATGATGAGATATAATTTATTTTATATTATTTTTTGATGATATTCTTAATATATTAACATGTAATGGTATTATATAATGATTGTTTATATATACTCCCTCGGTCCTATTTATAAGAACCTTTTTAACTATATCACACGGATTAAGGAAGTTGGTTAATTTAGTTTATTACAATAAATTTGTCAAGAATGTGTATCATATTTCCTAAACTACCCTTAATTTATTGAGACCCATTATCTTTCTCTTTCCAATTAACTACTCAATTGTGTCATACTCTCTCTACTAATTAATTACGCACCTACCTCCACTAATGGGGTATTTTTGTCAAAAAATAATTAATGCATGGGACAATCTGAAAAGTTTCTTATAAAAAGGACCAAGACCCACCCTAGAAAAAGTTCTTATAAATAGGACAGGAGATAGTAGTATGATATTATAATATATTTTATAACATTTCCTCTCTTTTTAAAAAATTTAAAATCTTAAACATTAATGGATACCCGTAAATATCCGCGGATACCTGTTACCCGCATGGGTACAAGTAAATTTTAACGGGTATGTACACGGGTAGGCCCGCCCCCACCCCCGCCCCGTTCACATCCCTAGTTCCATTTCACATTTTTTGTCCCACCAGCACGTGCGGTTTTAGTATCTAGCCTCTATCGCTACTGCACATTACAGAATATGTACGCACGAACTTGTTTGCTTCCTCCTCGATCCTTCTAACTTCTAGCGTGGCAGTCCTTCCCAATACCAAGGAGCTTGCCTATGTCCTTTATGGGAACAAAACCAACATCCAGGTTGCCACAGCAAATGTCCAAGAACTTTTCCCTTGTTGGCCAGATTCCAGCTATGAATTTGATTCTAGCCACCATTTTCACATCAAAGTTCACTATCCCTCGGTTCCAATCATTAACCAGATCCTGAGCCTTATGGGCCAATTCGGTGGGTGAGTCCTTCAATCTCAACTTAACCTTCACATCCTTGTCTCTCATCTCCTCCAAGTAGATGGGTTGCAGGACATCGGTTCTGGAGAGCCCCACCTTGCCATAACACACCAAGACGTTGAAACTTTCAACCATCACTTGAACCTTCTTGTTTGGGTTTGTTATGTTTAGCTCAACCTCGTACCTGCCTCTGAGCTGCGAATCAGAGACACTGAAGTTGGACACAGAAAGTGAGTTTACCCGAAAACGCGGTTCATGGGGGTCCAAGACATACCAAGCTATGGCGATGATGACTGTTAAAATAAGAAAGAGTGAAACAAATGTCCAGGTAAGTGCACGTACAAGATTGGGAGCAGAGGACCTCGGTGTCGGAGTAGTGCTGGTATGAGGAAGAGGCTGGGGCTCCATATAGATTTTGGAAGCAGGGTATGTCCTACGAGTTATGTTCAAAGCCAAGACAATTTTGGCCCAGAAAGGGAATAAAAGGATGGAAAAGGAAGATATACTAAGTACTAACACCCTGAATATTGAAAACTATAGCAAAATGTGATGTATATTTATATATGGTAATAAACATGATGTGGTAGCAATTTTGACGTACAAATTAGTTTATGTTTAGCTAGGAAGGTTCCACGAAGCATCCTGGAAGAAAGCATTTTTTTTGGGGGGTCACTAATGTGAACCCAAGGGAATTACACGCGATTAAGTTCAACAGTGAAGATTGACCAATCTGCCCATCAGAAAAGAGAACGACTCTTTGATAATATCTGTGCAGGTGACAAAGTCTCTATCATTAAGACTTTCTGTCTGCTTTGTTGTTCTTTGTACATTGAGATTGTGGTTAGTTTCAGAATCGAAAAAGCGTTGATTTTTAACTGTGTCAAAGTGTCAACTTTTATAGGATTATTGGTTTGCTACATCAAATCATAATTGTAATTGATCATCGAGGAAGATTGGAGAATACTGACTATGTACATCAATTGTTAAACATACCTGGCTAGAGCATATCCATACAATTGACTGTAAGTTGATTGTTATTAATTTGTATGGTTACTATTTACAACAGCATAAAAGCACTGAAAGAATTACAAAAATGAGAGAAGAAATGATAAAACCTGTTTGTGCTCTTAATTCAAGTGGCACTTGAAAAGCTATGTACTAGTAAATCAATAACAAAAATCAAATACAAGCAGACTTACCACGGATAAGAAACCTCATTAACAGCGTCCACCACTTTCCCCAATCATCAATCCTTTTAGACTCTTGGCTAACCAAATGGCTGTCTCCCTTGGGGAGACCTGATCTTTTCCAAATGGCTTCAAAACAACTGCAAGTTCCTCCAATCTATTTTGCTGCAGCAAATCTGCAGACAATTCTAACAGCCCTTCAAGTGCCTCAGCTCTCTGCCTGGAAGATTTAACATCTAAAGTTTCCTTTGCTGGTGTTCCTTCTTTGGCTGTAGGAGGGTTATATTTGGTATCGTCAGTGGGATCAGATTTTGAAACTAGAGAATCAGGGTTTTTCATATCTTGTTCCTTAACACCAGGATGGTCAGGAATAATTGATTTCAAGCTCAAAGAGTCAGAGCAACTGGAAGGTTTTGAGTTAGGAGGAGTGCTCAAGTTTCTAATTTCCAAATTATCAGAAATATTTGACTTCAAGCTAGTAGCTTCATAACAATTTGAAGATTTAAGGGTGCTCACATTTTTCATTTCTAAATCATCCTTGGCAATGGTGATAAATTTACCGACATCTGCGTTTTGAACTCCCATCTCCACAGATTCCTTTACTGGCAGTTCACTTCCCACACGATAACTACTATGGCGTATAACATGAATGACATCATCAAAAGCTGGAGGAAGGTGACCAGAAGCTGGCCTTTCTGGTGCTGGATTCTGTAAAACTGTTCCTCTCTCTTCTTGTAGAACTTTCTGGCTTGAAATTTTTGTAGAGATAATCAGAGGGGCAGTTTCAGCCACAGGTCTTTCCCTTACCATGAATTTGTCATCACCAGGGGAGATGCATATATGTTTTGGCTGGCTAACTTTTTCAGGCCTATTATTTGGCTGGCTTACTGGATTCACTTCACAAACAGATTTTTCTCCAGAAATGGGGAGAGGATGTTTGAGAGACTTGGTTGAAGTCATTTCCTTAGAAATATCTTGAAGGTTTTTGATTTCTAGTGTGATTACAGAAGAGGGATCTACAGATATATTATCACACCCAGAGGCAACAGATGTAGTTGTTTGATTTGTGAGAGAACTATCATCAGAAGCAAACATTACCTTAGAATCCTGAACTAAGTGATCCAGAGTTAAACCAGGACTTGCTTTCTCATTACTAGTAATTGTATTCTGAAAATTTGGTGTAACAAGAGAGGTTTCCCCGGACAATTTTTCAGAAGAACTGCTGTCTGGACGTGATTCCACATTTTCAGTATGGTTTAAACTCTCATGATCAGGAAGTATTGAATCACTCAAGTCAATAAAAGTGGTTGCAAAGTCAGAAAGTTCGAATCCTTGAATAGAGACTGAAGATGAGACAGAATTGCTGCTGTCTGTTTGAATTCCTTTGGAACTACTTTCAAAAGCCTTCAAAGGCTCTCTAGCAATCTCTCTAGAAACATGTGTTAGATGACCATTGGTCAACTGATGGTGGCTCATCTTAGGCTCCTGGGCAATTTTATTTGGACTTAAGTTTCCTGTATCATTTGCTGCATTTGGAACATCAAGCCCTGCCTGCCTTACACGTCTTGGAAACGAAGGTGGTTTAAGTGAGCTTGGAGGAGACTTTTGCTTTGGCTTGGCAGGAGCTCCACCTCCTCCTACTTGTTTGATAGGACCAGATGCTAAAATCACATTGTGTCGAGGTTTAGTTTTTGGTGTGGATTCTATCATCGGTAACTGCCATCACAGATCAATATACCAGAAAAAATTCAATGTCATTAGGAAATCTTTGAAAGTAACTAATAGTACAGAATATCATTTCTGACAGTAATATACCTGATGCTTTGAAGTATGTGATCCCTGCATTTGTTTTGCAGAATCAGGGGTTGCTTTTGAAGGCGCAATAGTTGGCACCTCTAAATTAGGCTTCAAACCAGAAACACAAGGATTAGGTTTTGGCAGTTTGGATGATGTCTCTGTATTTATTTTCTGTGTTGATATACCACCAGCCTTTATGCGATTGCCTCTCATTGGAGAACTTGTCTCTCTAACTTTTTCATCTCTCAATGCCATCATTACATTCTTAATTGTTTTTGGTTGCTTAGATACAACATTAGAATGGTGTTCATTATGAATTTGCTTCATAACCTCCTGCTCATCTGTTTTTGTGCTAACATTACTGGAGCCATTTCCATCTTCACTAGGCAGGTCTATCTCAGTGATTTTGTTACCACACTTTGGCACTACTTTTGCAATGTTTCTCTCACTTGACATCGAACTACCTTTGTCACTACTCGAACTACTACTGTTTTGACTTCCTGCCATATTTTTTTGAGGATCATGGACAGCTGAAATTGGCTTTTCAGGAAAACAGGATGCTGGAGGACAGAAAGATGAACAATATTGATGAACATAAGGCTGCAAATAAGGGTGCTTTAGGATTTCAGATGCCTGTGAAAAATATAAAATGAAATTATTCAGGATAAGTAACAATAGGAAACCAGTTTCACAATGGAAAAGGTCACTCTCAAGAGAGGCTTAGGCTTACTGTTGGACGATGCTCAGGATTTTTTCTCAGCATGCCCTTTATCAGTGTTTTCCTGTGTGCATGAATATGAACTGACAGTTAAAATTTCCAGCACACATAGATGCACTGAGAGGAAAGAATTGAACTGGGAAGTAAAAAGACAATCTCATCCTCCGAACCCAGACAGTTTTAAGCTTCTCCTAATGCAAAACAGAAGCATTTTTTGTTCTTTCTATATGAATAGCAGCAAAAGCAAAAGATAAATAATTCCGCATGCATTGTTTTCAAAGTGGCTCTCATAGATCTCAACTTCATTTTATCTGATGATGCTTGTCAAAAACCACTAGCTTACTTGGGAATAAACAAAAATTGGAGTGGTGCAACAAATGCAATGCCAGTTCATAACAGTGTCTTACTGGTAACTACATTTTTCTCACATACCAATTTGACTTCACCAAGGTAAACTCATGAGTACTTACAGATTTTTTATTAACATAATGATATTAATCTTAACATATGTAGATAGAAACTTACAAGGATGGGGAATAACAGGGAGGCAAAGGACCAATAGAAGAACGATTTATTTTGCTTATCAGTCCAGCCATATCCTGAAACAGGTTTTACCATGCTTATCAAGAAAAAAGAACCATGATAAGATGCCTCCACATACATAAATATCCAGACCATAGTGTAGAAAATGACATAAAGCATAACCGACTGTAAATCACCCAACAACTCTATGTTCTACTTCTAGACATGTCAGGAAACTAAATGTTATGTAGCACCACTACATTAACAAACAACAGTTAAGACTGGTTGCAAAACTAGCTTGAATTTAGAATTCCATCACAGATATCAGAATACAACCAAAATATAGGTCATCAAGAGGATTCTGGAAGGAGGTATTGCAAAATATGGAATTAATCTGGACAACAGCCTAATTCTTCAATTAAGCCCAGCTTTTATAGTTTTATTCCTTCTAAACCATCTAGACAAACTGAAATCTTGTCTTTTTGTTGCACATAATCATAAATTGCTTTGGTCCTGAAATGAGATATTGCATTCAGATTTAACTTGAGGATAACACATTAAAAGAATTCAATAAAGATTACAGCATATCTAGAAGTATTATTGAAAAAATTATAGGAACTCTCAACAAAAGAATTTCTGTTTTATATATATATATATATATATAGGAACTCTCAACAAAAGAATTTCTGTTTTATATATATATATATATACATGCAAATTTAAACCTTATCTTTTCTGTTGCAAAAACATGCTACTTTGCTAACATTGATGCAGATATGAGATATTACATTCATACAAGACTTGATGATAGTACATTAAAGGAATGACCAAACATTACATCATATATCTATAATTGCTATAAAGTAAAAAAATTAGAGAAAATCTTACAAAAGCTTTAAAAGCAGGGCGATGAGCAGCCATCTCATATATACAGCACCCTGAACAACAAAAAAATGCATCTTAGCTGCAGCACAAGCAAAACCAATACCAGATATTCATTACGCAAGACATATACCTAGTGACCAAATATCAGATTTGAATCCATAAGGAATATCTGCAAGAAGTTCAGGACACATGTAATTGGGAGTTCCTACCACCTGCACAAAAAGATTTACAATAATTAACTAATTCCACAACCAATAAATGCAATGCTGAACCATATGGACTGAAAAGATGGCACCAGTGTCATGTTATCAACCTTTAGTAGTTGGCAATTATAAAACATGGATTCTATCCTTATGAAACATGAGAAATAATAAAAAGGTACATTACGACATATTCTTGTAGAAGAACAAATTTTACCTTGAATCCTTACATCCTTCTTTACACAAAAAAGTATGGATTTAAAGCAGACAGAAGAAAACAACAAATTCTCAATTTCACACATACCGAAGAAGCCAAATCATCTGCTTTTAGTGTCTTAGCAAGCCCAAAATCCCCTATATAGATGTCAGGAAATTACAGACAAATTCAGGATGATAACTTAATTAATAATCTATCTCTAACATAGTAAAATATGGTAGATGCACTCACCTAGGCGAACATCCTGATCCTTGGTGAGAAAGATGTTAGAACACTGTCAGCAGAATTGACAAAAATTACATTAATATATTTTAAACAAAGATTAAGAGAAAAAAAGGCCATATAGTTTGTTTCATTGTAATACCTTTAGGTCACGGTGTAAAACAAAATTTGAATGCAGGTATTCTACTGCCAACAGTATTTGAGTAAACCACTTGCAGAGTTTCTGAGCAATGTCAAACACTTTCAATGGTGAGCAAGCAAAATATTTAAACAAAAATGCAAAGATATAGGAAAATCAAATATATCTGCACATTCACGAAACAAGAATACCTCCTCGGGAAAGTAGAGCCCATTTGATTTTTTCATCAACGCAGCCCTGTTAAAACATTTGCAGAGAAAACAAACATAACAAAATTTTAAGCAATTGGGTATATACAATTCATGAACTTTTACATGACATAGAGAGTTCATAAGTATTATCGATAGACTCACATGTCTCCACCTTCACAGTATCCAGTTACAATGCAGACATAACAACCCTACAATACAAGTAAAACGTACTTAGCTGAAAAGAAAGCAATTACAAACCCACAATACTATTTCTAGCTCACAATAGAAAATGCAACACTGTAAAAGTGCAAATATAACAATTAAAAATTTGTTCAAGAAACTTAAAGTGGTGTGCTGTGTCTCATACTCTCACCTTCTCAACCCAAGACTCCTTGAATTCCACAATGTAAGGGTGCTGAATTCTAGCAATAAGAGCCATCTAGAATTCCCAAAATGAGCCACAACGGTTAAATCTCCAAGCACGAGGCAAATCAACAAGCAAGAAAGGAGTAAGGAACAAACAAAAACACTTACCTCTTGATGAGCAGATCTTCTGCAGCGTTCAGTTTGCCGAGCGAGCCTGATTTTTTTCAAAACGTATCTGCAACTCATAAACGAAACGATGCTTTTAAATTGTCAATGTTTTAAATTTCTGAACTCAATATAACTCATAGCAAGTGAAAGAAAGCGCAACCAAGGTTTTAAATTGCCATCAACAGTTACAACCATAACTTTAAGGTTTTCTCTTTGAATTTGTTTGCAATTTTCTGGAATGTAATTACTACTTCCACTGCAATCACAATTTAAAACGTTGATCGAAAACCAAAGAGGTAAATAGCCAATACATACTTCTTCTTCTCCGCCTTGTGGTTAACGAGAATAGCAGCACCAAACGCTCCGCGACCGATCTGCTCCATGATCTCATATTGATCCATTCGAGACCCCATTGCTCTCCCGATCCACCTAACAAACCTAATTGCATATGTTGCGAAAAACTGGTTTTACTCTTAACGAAATTCACCTTCCGATCTTCGGCGACAAAGCTGAAACCGTTTCTAGCTGTTCACGCCTTCTGCATTGCTTCGGTAATTGGGAGGTAAACGTTTTCTGGCTTTTCTCATCTTTCTCGTGTCTCTGCAATGTGGTGCTTTGGCTACACTCAACTAACTCTTTCTCTCTCACACAAACTCACGCTGCCATAATAATAATCACGATAGTGGTAGTGTACACAGCGCAATAATTTTGTGCAGAAATTGCAATGATTAGGTTCTTTTTCTTGTCTTGAATAAGAAGAAGGACCAGCCAGAAATTTCTCTCTCTCTCTCTTAAGATGAGCAGAGCAGAAGAAGAGTTTAGAGAGAGAAAGAAAGAGAGAGATGGTTACGCCGACAGTCACAGCTGGTCTACCACCCTTCAATTTTTGGCTTTGATATTATAATAAAATCTGATTAATTTCAGTTTTATTTCAGATTTCGTTAACTTTAAAATTCAACGTTCATTGATGGCGTTTTTCACGGGGGAGTGTCACCCTTGTGGGAGAAATATCAGTTATCCATTAGTACTAATTACCAAAACGGAAAACGTCAATCATCAGTAGAAAGTAGAAAGTAGAAAGTAGGAGTTTGAATTTCTATTGTCCGTGACACTAGAAATTAGAATTGGAAATAATAAAGCTAACGAGAAAGGAACTTTTGGAGCTTCTTTAATGCACGTTGTGAATGAAAACATTTGCTGGTTTTTTTACCCATCTGGTGCCAATTTAAAATAAATCACTTGCCTTTTTTTTTAAAACTTTTTACAAAAGGCGATTGGAAATCGCTAGCACAAGGAACCGCTACATATCTTTTGAATGAGTTATTTACATAATGTGCATTTAAAGAGCTTATAGAAATGGCTAAACAAGCTATTAAAAAAAAGGGATCTTATCTCTCTCTCATTTATTTATAACGGGGCTTACGCCGGTATCTTATCTCTCTAATGTTATCTTACTCATCCAATTAGTCAGATATAACAAGGAGAGATAATATTATATTAATTCTGCAAAAGCTTTTTGTTCAACCGAAAAAAACACTCTCGACAAGTTTTTAATTCTACATTTATGCTTTTAATTATGCATTCATGGACAAGATTTTACATTAATACATATAATAATAACAGAAAGAACAACGACAAAAGAAAAGGCAAGATCGTTCAGTCATTGTAATAGGTAGTAAAACAACCGACTGTGAGTAGAGTCTCGTACACTCTCTACTCTCAACTCTCTAGTATAAGCAACAAAAAATCCACTTGTATTGGTATAAAATATAAGTAAACTTCAACTGACTTTGTCTTATTTAATGATCTCGAACTAAAATATCCTTTACTTAAATTCAAATTGTTCTATCCAATTACCCTATTTAATAAACTATATAGGGATAGTGTTTCAACTTGGAACAAGTTTCAATAAAATTGGAGTCTCCTGTGAAGGGCAATTTAGAGAATAAAATTCATTTTTAGATGACATCAAGAAAATTTAATGAAGTTAACTAAGATTTCTTAATTAGCGTGAGTTAATTTTTTTTTGCTTATATTTGAGACCGAAGGGAGTATATATTACACAAATTCTCCTGAAGTCCAAATAATTATTTATCGATCCTTTCGGTGAAAATTAAATGATTTAATTTATATATACTATCAGTGTAAATAAATTTTATATAAACATTCAATGGTGTATCGGCACATCATTTAATGAATGTGACACCTCATTTGTTATTAAATTTAATAAATGATGTGACAGTACATCATTGGATGTATGTGTAAAACAGTGTATATATATTAATCTCAAATTAAATAACTTCACATCAATGAAATGATATATATCTCATAACCCCAAATGGTTGATCGAGTGAAACAAGACAGTGTCTCGTATACTGGAGTACCATTCCCTTATCCTGAATTTAAGTCATAAAAAATGATATATCACAATGTACGTTTCATTCACGATTGTAATTATAGTCGTGGCATCTTATTCTTCTCATTTTCTGGGTGCCCCTTGTTCACGTTTTTGGTTTGTGCATTTATTAGATTAGTTTAAATTTAGAAACTTAATAACAATTATAAATTATTAATATAAATTTGGAAACCAAATGCAAACCAATTATAGAATCTATAGGGTTAAAATATATTAAAAGTCTTAATAACAATTAATTTATGAAATAAAATTAAATTATATAGAGTAAAAATTACATTTTAATTATTTTTTAATATAAATTTAAGTTGATGATAATGTTTTACTTTTTTAATTGTTAAAAAAATCAAAAAATAATTAATAAAAATGAATTAATTTTTTAAATTGAATTGTAATTATATTGATAGAAGTTTCTTTTTTAAATTTTCTTACAATACTTTTTATACACCATGGTAAAATAAATCTTTATGTAAGAGTTCATTAATATTTAAATATTAATTTAGTATATATATTTCAAAAGGTAAATATAACTACTCATTTTATTTGATAATACTTAGTAGTTGCATTTTTTATTACTCATTTAGTGCTATATTTAACTTAATATACTACAAAAAAATATTTTTCACATATTGTTAATTTTTTTTCATATTTAGACACAAAAAATATTATTTTTATTAATAGAAATTCACACGCCACGTGCATCACACGGATACCCTACTAGTGTGTGTTTGTGTGTGTGTGTGTATATATATATTCACGGTCAACAACGCAAAATAGAGTCATGAATTATCACAAGAACCTGCAAGTTCAACACCATTAGCACCACCTTTATGAGACCATCCTTTTCATATCACAAACATAACCACCTCCTCGATCACCGCCATTCTGCTCATCGCTCATCCCCTCGATCATCGCCACTCTGTCCTTGACAAAGCTTCTGTTATGATTGCGCTTCTATCCAGTGTAACATCCCGGAAACTGGAACCTAGCTAGGAAACCTAAGAGAAGCCTTAGGTGGTGAACCTAGCCATGAGAGGGAAGTTAGAAGTAGGGTGAGAATTCGGAGGTTAAATGTGATTTCAGACAAGAAATTAGGGAAATCAATTTGGAACCATGTGTTTTAAAAGAGCTTAGAAGAGCGACCAAGAGTTAAGCCAATCAACTGTAGGTTGAACCTAGAAGGAATCACACCTGAGTCAGAGAGAATATAGTGGTTAAGGGTAAAGAAATGAGTTTAGTTAAAGGAGAATTAAGTTGAAAGGAAGGGTCAGGAGAAAGAGTTAAGGAGAAGAGCAACACTCTAGATCTTAGCCATTAAGTGTGGAAGAATAAGCTTTATGGTCAAGGGAATTGATTTATCTAGAATTAGAGTGGGGAAGGGTTTATATGAGAAGAACTAAGTTAGAAGAAGGTTTGGGAGGAGAGGAATTAGGTTTGAGAAGGAGAGATTTGAATTGGAATCAAAGATGGGCAAAAACCAAGGTTGTTGCTTGATTTCGGGCTTTAAGCCTAATGACCTTTGTGCACTAAATTACAAATATATAGAGTTGTAGATGTCCAATTGAGGTGATTTCACTTGGATTAGAAAGCTAAGATCTGGGGCTTCAGTTTGATATGATATATGATAGTATTCCGAGCTCGTTTGCACCTCCAAACAACGAGTTTTTGTGCTCCAGCGCGCACGACACAATATCCTCTGTTTGGAGTGCGCTCCAGTGCACTAAAAGCGCGCCCCAGCGCGCGCGTAACAGATGCATTTTTAAAACGTGAATTTCTCCCCTTCCCTTTCATTTTCTTCACTCCTTTAGGGTTTTTAGAGTGAGAGGGATAGGATTTTAGAGAGAGAAAGAGCTTGGAGATGGAGAAGGGCTTGATTGAAGGTGCTCCATCATTCCTAAGGCTTGGACTTCCACCATTCCTCCATCCTCTTCTTCCTCCTCTTCCTCCATTGTTGCTCCTTTGAGGTGAGTGTGGTTCTCACTCACTTGTTTTCTTGATTGTTCTCCTATGTATGCTCCCTATTCTTCTTCCCCTTGCTATTATTGTTGATTAGATTTGATTTTATGCAAACCTAGGGTGGATTGTTGGATTAATTGAATGTATGAATTTGTTACTCAAACCCTAGGTTAGAGGAATTGGGGGGTTTTGGGGAAATCTTGGATTGTTGATGTTGAACCTTGAATTCATTGTTGATTATGCATATGTACATGCTTATGGACATATTACTATCCTCATGAAATCATTTACTCATGTTTTTGAAAAAGAAAAAGATTTGGGTCTTAGGACCTCATGTTTTGAAAGGAAGAGTTTTGGGTCTCTTAGACCTCATGTTGAAATTGATGACTTTGAATTCTTGGACTTCATGTTTTAAAGATTTATTTTGAGTCCTTGGATTTCACGTTTAAAACGATCATGTTAAAGTACTCAGATTTTGGTCCCTGGACTCATGTTTCTGAGACTTTGTCTCCGGTCCTTAGATTCATGTTACAAGAGAGGTAATCTCATTTGCTCCTCGGCCAAGGCGTTTAATGGGGTTCCTCAATTAAAAATAAATCATGTATCTTTAATATTAAAACTTAATGAGGGTGGCCCTAGACGACGGTCCTTGGTCACATGGCCAAGCGCTCAAAGCACGTGACAGTGGAAAGACCCCTTGGGTGTTGGGTAAAACACTTCATGACTGACCCTGCATTTATGATTGTCATTGGATGGCTAACATTATCTGTATTGAATTTTACCATTATGAATGTCTTTTGAATTTATCAAGTGATCCTACAATGTTGTATACCTTGTGCTTTGCCTCCCCACACCGCACACATTGTTATCTCACTCACTGGGATGTAGTCTCATCCCACGATGTGGGAAATCACTTTTAGTTGTGCAGGTTGCCCCGATCCATGGTGTTAGAGCTGAAGGCACAAGGGAAGCAATATGTTTATGCTTATGTTTGATTCTGTATTGTGGACCATGGGTTGTAATTATTGAGCTATATATATATATATGATTACATTGTACTGAATGTATTTATGTGGATGTTTTAATTTGGCCATGGAGGCTAGTTGTTGATGATATTGTAGTATACTTTATAAACTGCACTGGTGGACTTTTCTGAGTTTCAGGTTCAGTAGGAAAGTTTGGTAACGTCTAGCTTTTAAGGGAAACTCTGCCGGATTTCCGGTAGGGATCAGGTGGATCATGACACCCCGTGTCAAGGTTCATTCCCTAAGTATTGAATTATGGTTTTGTGTGGTATTTATAGATGTGAGGTGTTGCGAAGGCTTAAGTAAGCGTTGGATTACCTAAGCGATTGTATGATTTGTTTATCGATACTTGAAATGGCGCGAAATAATTTCAAAAATTCGGGAATAGTGTTTCCAACGGACATTATTCTTGGATTAAGAAATTAAGACGTTACACCCAGCCTCCAATCGCACACAACAGTATAAGGCTCGTCATAGGAGCACCTCCGTTTACCGTCACTTAGCCACCGATCATCATCACCTCAATCGCCCACCATTAGAGCTCATTGTACCGTCACATCACCGATCCATTCGCATTGTTGCCTGGCCGGAAAACAACCATAACCACCGCAAGCCTTGTTTCACATCATTACAGTCCTCAATAGAGCTTTGCGTTGCACCACTGTCTCCGTTCAGCCATCTCCACTGTGCAACCACCGGCAAATTCGTCAAGCTCCATCATGGTTCCTATCAGCGAGCCATTGTCCCTTCATCCCCTACCGCTGAGCCACCATGTCTCACTGTCGAAGCCACACCATTTTTCATCATGTTCCTTGTGTCCCTTCATTAGGCATATCTTTTATAACCACATTTTTATGTCGAAAATCTTGCCTTCCATTAACGTCGGAGAAGTTCAGAATCGTCGTAACAACGTCATTCATAGCCTGGGCCGAAACAAAAAATCACAAAAACAATGGGTAACAAACGAAAATATAAATAAACCGGTACCTTTATTAGAAACTAAGAGCTCAACAAGTTACAAGTCAAAAATCTAAACCGTTGAATTAAATAATAATACATCGAACGACATTGGGAGGGTCTGGTATAGTACATGACCCATCCGTAAAGGTATGCTAAACATTGCCCATGCTTAATGACATAAAATAAAAATAAAAAAGGGGTTTAAATATGTTTTAGGTCCTTATAAATATGGGGTGTTTTGCATTTAGTCCCTACAATTTTTTTTCGTTTTTACATCCCTATAAAATTTTTTGTCGGTGTAGTTAGTCCCTGTTGTTAAATTTTTGATGATGTGGCAAACGGAGTGCCATATCACCAGCCACGTGTTGTAAATGCAACCACATCAGCATTTGACTTTGACTTCCAAGTGATTAGACTAAAATACCCCAAATTATGGGTTCCTCTCATTCTTTCTCATCCTTCCTCGTCGTATCTTCATCTTCTTCGCCCCCCATATGGTGGTCTTACCAGCGGCATCAAGACCAACCATCAGAATTCGCATTTCCTTCTTGGCAAAAAGTCGACTGAAAAGCTTGGTGAACATTGACCAAAAAATTTCAATCAGGTAAAAGAAGAACCCAAAAAGTTAAAAGCATGATCTAATTGACGCCACCAGATCTCAAGCCAAACGACAAAAACAACGACATACATTTCAATTCCTTGCACCGCATAAACACGAAACGAGAAACGAAATGGATCGAACAATAGAAAATTAATAAATTAACACTACATTTTCGAAGATCCCCCTACATAAAGGGGAACGATCTAAACATCTGGATCCCGAAACCCTCAGATCAAACGATGCAAAGAGCCATAGGTAACAAAAGCATCTAAGAAAACTAACGAACCCATCCCGAATTCAACTGCGACCGTGTCAAAAAGGAAAAGAGCATAACACGGAATAAAAAATCTCGAAATCGAAACATCCAAAATGGAATGGTATCTGGAAATGAAATGGAACCAGGGAGGGGTGAATCGGTTTTTATGAATGCAGAGGAAGAGATTGATGGAACAGAGAAGAAGGAATCAAAATTTAAAAATTACAGAGAAGAAGGGTTGACAAGAACGTCACCATAGCCGTCGCTTAGGGTGATGGGTTTATGGAGAGGGTGATGGAGGTGTTGAATTGTGAGGTTTTGGCAGTGAGAATTGCGGAGACTGGAGCTGTTTATTCTTTGGGGTTGAGCAGTGGCAAGACGAGGAAGGATATGGGAGAGTGTGGGTGTGTTCCCCTTCTGATTAAGATGTTGGATGGGAAGGGTATGGAGGAGAAAGAAGCAATTGCGATGGCATTGTCGGTGCTACTGCTTCACCCTGGGAATAAGAGGATTTTCAGAAAGGATGAGAGGGGAATAGTGAGTGTTGTTCATAGGAGGATTTTCAGAAAGGATGAGAGGGGAATAGTGAGGGAATAGGAGGATTTTCAAAAAAGGATTTTCAGAATAGGAGGATTTTCAGAAAGGATTTGGGTGAATGAATGATGACTTACGATTTTTGCCTTTTAAACTTCTTTTTACTGTTGATTATTCAGTTAAAATTACTTAAATTATAATTAGTTAAATAAAAAATGAATAATTAACCAGGTTGATTTGCCACGTCATCATTCCGTTTTCCACATCACCAGAAATTTAACAGCAGGGACTAACTGCACTGACAGAAAATTTTATAGGGATATAAAAACGAAAAAAAATTTGTAGGGACTAAACGCAAAATACCCCATATTTATAGGGACCTAAAACATATTTAAGCCTAAAAAAGGAAAGCGACATGATCTACAATCATATTGAAAAAACCAAAAAAAAAAACAATCAAATTGAAAAAAGAAAAAGAATAATAAGTCTACATTCTTATGTCATTCAAAAACTTGTGCACCGCTACACAAGTAACTTTCACCGCGTACTATAGGTAATTAAAGACAATCATCCATCTTTATTTGTGTGAAAATTGAAAATTGAAAATTTGACACACAATTTTGGTTTATTGTGAAGTGAGTCCATAATTAAAGTTATGAGTCCGAATATGATAAAAAAATAGACTAATTTGGAGATCGTTTTAGGGTGAGTTCAATAATCAGTGTTAGGGTTAGTTGGAGAGGGCTTTCAACGGGGAAAGAAGATTATATGAATGATCGTGACCTAGTGGACGTTGAACAGAAGGTCATTGTGCACCGCTACTCTGATGGTGCAACGGTGACGACCATGCCCTGTTGAAGCGAGACAACTGTGCCTTGTTGAATTGAGACGAGGAAATTACAGTTCAATCATACAACCACCTAAATCGGATGAAATTCCAGTTCAAATCTTCCATTTGCGAGCAATTCCATTTTCAACTCTACAAAACCATAACCTCTTTTTAGAAATGTTCCAGTACGTCATTCATAAGTAACAAAAGCTTCCATTTATGCGTAAAGCTTCGACCTTGCAGACATAGACCATATTTGGAAGGAATTGAAATCAGAACAGAGGATCACATGAACCAGGGGATGAAAACAACCCGGGGGACATGAACAAAACGCACAAAAAACAGGGACATAAACCATGCCCCATCTCGGGAACATTCATGAAACTTTAAAAAAAGGGGGGGGGAGGAGGTTGCCAATATTTAATTAGAACCGTGGGCAAATGCAATTACTGAAACACTGTGTGATACAACCTACTACCAGTTCCATCGTTCCATTAAATATTAATATACCATTATCGTACGGCTCAACTTTCCTTGTGTAAACGCACATAAGTTTTTTACCATGTTTCTAAAACCCAATGGTTTGGTTGATGAAGCAAAAAATCTCACTCATCTCTTAGGACTAAAGTAATGTAAGTACCTCTTAGAGCCCGGAGGTTTTCCCTCCTTGAATTGGGACATCATCCTCTCACTCTAAATTTTTATTATAAAAAAAATCTAGTGTTTCTAAAATCAACACTCTATATTTTTTAGATCTCATTTTAGGAGATGTTTGTTTTAAATCATGCAAATATATATTCCCGAGAATATATATGAAGGGAATGTGTATTCTCATGCTTGTTATAAGGTTAAACAAGTTTCCTGATTATAAAATATTCTCAAGAAAAAGATAACTTCCACATTCTCATGGTAACTTCCTTTTTTTCATATATAGTTTCTATTCCCAAGGAAATGGTTGGGAAATAGGGATTGGAATAGGCCAAGCCGAGCTAGGCTTTCCAAGGTCTGAGCTTGGTCCGCACCTTAAATCCAGGGCCTGAGTCTGGCCTGTTTACCTGATGATGGGTTTCTGGCAAGCGAACCAAAAATCCAGTAGTATAATAGTAAGAGAGTTATCGTATCCACAGGGAACGTTCAATTCGCGTATAATTGTGATCTATTTATTAAGGGAAAAAAACGGATTTGTGAGAATATTTTGTATAGAAAATATAAATTGTAAATTAATAATCAATTGAATTAGAAAGAAAGAGTTAGAGACACTTTACTTGGATTAGGATTGAACTTCATCCCATCACACCCCTCATGCATGTCGAGACTACCCACTATTTATAGGCTTTGAACTATAACACTGTAGACAAACTATATTGCTAAGACCCCGAGTTACCAGGCGCCACTCACACTCAAAGGTAATCCATGCGGGCTCTCCCAGGCGACAGACTTACCCTCGGCTTATTTTGCTTTCTTTATTCCGTTTGTAAAAGAACTAATTGATAAACGAGGCCCACTCCTCTGGACGCACCTTCGCTAGAGTACTGTCACTACCCATCACTCATTAGAATACATCCACGTTTTGCTTCCTGGATTGACAATCAACTAATCATTTGCTATCGGTCCATTAGACCATGCCTATCCTTTAGATGCCCTTCATTAGGATACTCACACTATCCACCAATCATTAGAAACACTCATGTTTCAGTCACTGGTTAACCGAGTATTCTTATTCACTCAGAGGTTGAGTTTCCTATGTCTAGGCTCCCCCAAACTCAATCCTAGTCGTAACGTTAATTACAAACTAGCCTATAACTCCGGCGCAAGCGCAGAAGTTAGGAATTAAGCACAGAATAAGATTACCAATATTATAGCTAGGGAACTACATAAATAAATAGATAGAGTTTAACATACACTTGGGAATGAAATCGATTACATTCAATCCTAATGGAGAGTTAACTACACGAGGTAGCCATACAAACCACCGAAGATGCTGTCACCATCTTCAATCCTTGTAAAGCGCTCCTACTCTCCTACTCTAAAATTAGCTTTGGTGCATTATCACTGAAATATTACTGAATTACAATAATCGTGCACACCTGATCTGGTGCAAGAGGTTCCTATTTATAGGCTAAGGAAAGACAAAGAAAATTGGGGAGAAATCTGTCTAAAAATGGCAACAGTGAACAAATCTGCGTGACCTGCGCTACAGCGCAGGCTGCAACGCAGGTTCCAGAGATCTGCGCTACACCCTGCGCTGTAGCACGGGTTGAAGCGCAGGATGCGTTCTGCAGCTCCAACTTTCTCTTTTTAATTTGATCTCTCCCCGAGACTGGTTTTGGCTGATTTGTCTTTCCTTGTTTCCCTTTTCTTGATGAAATCTTTGCATTTATTGAGCATCTTTGATTTATTTGGGAAGGTTGTCTGCATAATCCTTGTTTGATTGGCAGTGATAACTTCATTAATTGCTTCAAATCTTCTTCAAATCTTTGTTAAATGTCTTCAATCAAACTTCAAATCTTACAGATATTTCCCTCATTTAATGCTATCTTTCCTTCAAATCAAATCCTTGCATTATCCTGCAAGAATCAGCAATATTTTTATCAAAATAGCATCAAATTCAAATCTAAGATTAATAAATACAATTGGTTTAAATATGTTTTTAGTCCCTATAAATATAGGTCATTTTATTTTTAGTCCCTGTAAAACAAATTTTGGTTTTTCATCCCTATAAAATTTTCCGTTTGCCATTTTGGTCCCTACCGTTAACTTTAAGCTTATGTGGCTAACGGAGTGTCACGTCATCCTGCCACATGTGATTTTTCTTCCAGCTTAATTTTGTTTTTAGTCCCTATAAATATGGTCCTTTTGTTTTTAGTCCCTATAATTTTTGTTTTGTTTTTCACTTCAATCTCATCCTCATCCAATATCACAGTGTCCTTTTGCTTCTTCTACTGCATTGTTACACTTGAAATTCTTGAACTCCTCATGGTGGGTTTAAGGAAATAAATTCTTTATGTATTCAATTATTTGAAATCTATAATTTTAAATTTGTCCACATTTTCGTCAACTGTTCACTGGTGGCCAATTCTTTTTTGTTCCCACATGTCAAACTTTTTATCTTAAGTTGATCCCCATCCTAATTAAATTCTTAATATAAATACTTAACAATGGACCAAATTCTATGTACAAAATTAGGTATAATTGCTTCGTTTCATTTATAATTTTTTTGTACAAATGTTAAAGTACAGAACAAAAATATTAGACACTGAAAATGAAATATATCTACTCATTTAATTTTAAAAACTAAAATAATAAAACGTTATCATATATTTATTATATATGACATTATAAACTATACTCCACTTAAATTATAATCCACTTCATAAAAAAGATAACAATTAACAAATGAATAAATTTTAAAAAATGATGAAACTAATATATTATAATATTCAAAGAAACTAATATATTGTGATGTAAGATTTAAATTAAATTTTTTTCCTCCTGGATACACAATGTTTATTATCATACCTTATCTTTTCTTAAAATTAAATTATTTTAGTTTCTTCATTATTGATAATAGTAATTTAATAGGTATACCTATTATCTTTACTTTTTAAGTATTGTTATATATATTCAGTTGAGCATGTTTTGAAAAGCCAAATATGTCTTAAATTATAGTTATCGCTTCCACTATTAATATAATAAAATCAATATCTATTACTCAATTAAGTGCTCACATTATTATTTTTACTATCTGTGATGATGTATCAACGTGGACTTAAAACTCTTATTTATCTCGATAATTTTAAGTTTTGTAATATTATAAGAAATATAGAGTACAAAGAGATAATTTAAAAATATAAATTTATTTATGCATTATGTATTAAAATTTTCATTTATACATTTTAATATATTTTCTTATGAACACAATACTCATTAAAATGTACACTATAAATTTTTTCTTTTCAATATATAAATTGAATAATATTTTAACTACATATATTATAGGTTAATTAATTTTCACATGATTTAATTAATTTGAATACCAAGTCTGTGCATCGCACGAGATCAATACTAGTTTCAATACACTTGAATTCACTTTATAAAGTGGGAAAAACTTGTAATGACATTTTTTTCTCTATAATTCTTTTTCTATCCATTGACTGACAAAATTTTCACTTGATTTACAATTACAAGCCGTTTTTTGTTACTCGGGACAAACTACATCAAGTTATAGGTTATCAATAGACATAAATCAAATGAGAATTTTGTTAGTCAATAGACAGAAAAAAAGAATTGCAGAGAAAAAAAAGGTTGTTACACGTTTTTCTCACTTTATACAGTGAGTTCAAGTGTGTATTGAAATTTCAAATAATTGAATACATAAAGAATTTATTTCCTTAAACCCACAATGAAGAGTTCAATAATTTAAAGTGTAACAATGCAGTAGAAGAAGCAAAAAGACACTGTGATATTGGATGAGGATGAGATTGAGGTGAAAAATTAAAAAAAAATTATAGGGACTAAAAACAAAAGGACCATATTTATAGGGACTAAAAACAAAATTAAGTTGGAAGAAAAATCACATGTGGCAGGATGACGTGACACTCCGTTAGCCACATAAGCTTAAAGTTAACGTTAGGGACCAAAATGACAAACGAAAAATTTTATAGAGATGAAAAACCAAAAAAAAATTTTACAGGGACTAAAAACAAAATGACCTATATTTATAGGGACTAAAAACATATTTAAGCCAATACAATTTATCAAATATTTACTCAAAAGGGGTTAAACTGGGGAAAAAATACCATTTTATCCTTGATAAGTGAACTAAAAAGTGCTCTAAGTTATCATATAATTTTCACTTATCATCTGATATAGGCTTTATTCTATGGCCTGAGTCTGGCCTATTTAAAGATTGACTTGACCTGAAAGCCTGCTTAAAAGCCTGTTTTATATATAGTAAGGTGCTTGAATATATCATAAGCATGTATTTGAATAGACTTATAAGCTCAAATGATTTATGGAAGACAACATACATATATATTTACATAAGCTAGAAAGTATATAGTTATAAGGCAATATAATAAAAATCTTTATAATAATAATAATAACAATATATAAAATATTAGTATTTCATTAATATTTAGTTAAATAGGTCGGCCTGATAGGCTCAACATGCTTTTTCGATGGCTTGAGGCCTGACCTGTTTTGCTATATAGGCTTTTGAAAAAGTCTTGGCCTAATGTAGGCCGGGTTGTAAACCCCTGACGAGCGGTCTGGTCTATTCCCACCCCTATTGGGAATTATATATCCTTATGTTTTTTGTGTGAAAATCCCAAGATAAATATCTTTTATAATTCTCTCATTGTGTTTTATATAATAGGGGTATTTTGAGAATCATATTATAAACTAACTAATATTTTTATTATTTTAATAATTCAAAAATTCAAAAATCTTAAATGACAAACAAACACATATTCTAAACATACTCTAAGAATAATATATCTTGGAATAACATTCTTGGTTATATCATTTCTAGTAATGAATTTATATAACTTGAAACAAACATCACCTTAGAGAATGAGACATCCACTCGCCTTACTCTCTCTCTAAATGAATTTTAACATTGTCTTACTTCTCTCATTTGATAATGAATTTCACATACTACTCTTGAGAGTGAGATTCTCCTTCTCAATATTTAATATTAATATTTTCTCTCCACCTTTGAATTTTTTAAATGTTAATTCTAATCCTTAATTTTAAAATTTTTTAAGCTTCAAAATATTATTCTATTGTTTTCTATTATAATCCTTATTTTTATTATAAATCTTTATTCTTATCATTGTGATCTTAATTTATTTAATTATAACTTATTATCAAATAATAATGTAAATTAGATTTTAATGGTAAAATATAATTTATCTACTATTATAATTTAAAACTGAATAAGTATCCAAAAATATTCTAATTTTTTTCAATTTTAAAGATATTAATTTATTATAAATTTCATTTTAATTATATAAAAATATTACTTTATAATAATGTCTTATAAATTTAATTTTAATTATATAAAAATATTATCTAAAAATATTCTATTTTTTCTATTTTAAAGATATTAATGTCTTATAAATTTAATTTTAATTATATAAAAATATCTTTTCAATAGTAAAATATAATTTCTCCTTAATCTTGAGGTCATGCATGAACACAAAAGTTACTTCCTTATCTTAAAGTCTCACCAGATAATATGATGGATTTGATGTTGGAAGATGAGATAGCAACTGGTGTGAGTGTTGTCTTACTGTTGGTTGGAAGCTCCTTCTAAGCGTCATATGGGATGTTAATCCATAACAATTCTGCCTTTTTTTACTGGGCTTCATAACCAAAGATAATTGTGTGTGTGTGTGTATTATTAATATATTTGTATTGCGTAAACTCCTGACAGAAATGTTAGGTTCATGCTTGTGTATCTACCATGTACCCCATACTTAACTTTGTGAATGTACAATTGTTCTAAGTTATTTTGACGATGCTCTTGTTCTAGTAGAATGGTATAATGTGTGTAATATTGTCACTACTCTTTTCTAAGATACAAGTCTTAGCTAGGATTATGCAATTTGAACCTTGTTGCATCATTCATATTTTTGTGTTGGGTCAAGTAATTTTTTAGTTTCGAGGAAATCATGGGTGTCATATGTAAGGTCCAAGAATCCTCTTGAGATGTTTTAATAATGACAAACTCTCAAAACAAACTTAATGTAATTTCGAATCATTAAGTACTAATTGTTGCATTGGAGAATGTTTAGAAAAGAACAGAAAAGTTCAAATATACCTTCAGAAGAAATAGGGCAGAAGCAGGATTCATCTTTGTCAAGAAGAAGTTCTTCACTAGAAGAAGCTTTTGCACACATCAGAAGAAGGAACAAATTTTCCAAGAAAGATGTGTCAAAGAAAACTTCGAGGATAATGATCTTAAACACATATAATGAAACTATAACTGAATAACTAAATAGTTTAAGAAGGAAAGCTTATTCCCAAAACTTATCAGAAGGATAAAAGAGTTCCAAGTAGGAACAAATTTGTTTTCAAAGGAAATAAATCCTAAATATGAAATGTCATAATGCCTAGAATATCCCACATTCCTCACATCTTGCTCCAGAAGAAGGATGTTCAATCAGAGCTGAAAAACAACCTTTCAGAAGGATAGTCGTGAAGAAGAAGCTTGGTCAAACCTGAGGAGAGGGAAAAACTATCACATAAAAGGGACAACTCCTTTACGGATAGCTAAGAGCTTCACTAGATTCCAAGCATCTCCTGTAAGGTCCAAGAATCCTCGTGAAATGTTTTCATAATGATAAACTCTCAAAATACACTTAATATAATTTTGAGTAAATGCATACTAATGGTTGCAATTGAGTTTATCTTAGAAAAATCAGAAAAAGCTAAATGTAGCACCATAGAAGAATCTGTTGAGAAGAAGCAACCATTAGAAGATAAACATCAATACCAAATACACATTCTCAGAAGAAACAGTTTCAAGAATCACTACTCTGCACAACTGTAAACTTCACCAAAAAATATTACACCTATTCAGAAGATGATAGAAAGCAAGAAAGCTATTGAGAAGATTTATATGAAACTTTTATCAGTACATCAGACTGCTTTAGAAGAAAGGAATACTGATAGCAAGCTTTAGAAGAAATAAGTTAACAAAACACATACAAATTCAATTTATGGGATATAAAAATACTATTTTCTAAAAATATAAAAATACCCCAGTATTTCTGCATGTCTCACTAAATGCTCCAGAAGAAGGAAGCTCAAACTGAATGAAAATACTGGCTCTGGAAGATACACTCTCCAGAAGATATGACCAGTCAAACCTAATGAAAGAGAAACGTTTCCACATGAAAGTGACAACTCTTTCTATCCAGCTGGGAGCTTGATCCCTTCTCCAAGGCATTCCACAGGCTAGTTGAGCCATCATTGCCTATAAAAAGGACCCCATTTCATTCCAAGACACACAGCACCAGAAGAAGCTCTTTGTGCATTAAAATTACCATTTTTACCTTCTGGAGAAATTCCACTTTCTGCAAATATCTTAGTATTGTTATTAAACGGTTAGGAATGTGTGAAAGAAGCTCACTAAAATTCTATTGTGCTTCATTGATTGTAATATTAAGCCTTCTATTATAATTTTATATTCATGTCTTTGATTGTAACTTTCAAGACTAACAAAGAGTTGTTAGCTTTTCTTGAGAGAGCTGTGTAAGAGTCTGTAGAAGTTAAGTGTGCCCTCTTGCTACAAATTTCCCGTTGAACACTGATTGTAGGAGCCTGCAGAGGCTACATAAGAATACTGACTGTGAGAGCCTGCAGAAGAGTACTGGGTAGAGTCTGTTGAGGCTGCAAAATAATAGTAGGTGGTGTGCTGCACCAAGAGGGCAATTGAGGTGGTTTGTATATAGGTTGATATAATGAAAATCCTATTGAGGGTAGGGACTGGACGTAGCCCTAAGGTTTAAAGGGTGGACTAGTATAAAAATACTGTGAGCATACTTTTTCTCTCCATATACTCTTTATTTTTGAAAGCTTCATCTAATTACTCATAAGATAGGATAATCCTCATACTTGCATAAAATTGTTTTCAAACCTATCTAATACCTAAGTAAGTGTGACTCCAAAAAGTCCTTCCAAAGAGAGGAGACTATATTTTCTACATACGAGATTCATTCAAGTAATTTGTATTATTACATATTGGTTTATCTGTTTATCTAAGCTTCTAATATCAGCCAAGAAAATCACTTGAACAAAATATATTAGAAGTGATTGCAGAATTTTGAAAATATCACAATTCAACCTCCCTTCTTGTGACTGCAATATTTACTTCATCTCCAACGGCTATATTGACCATCATTTGCTACAAATAAGTGCCTCTTTTCAACTCCAAAACACACAGGCTATAAGAAGCAAATAAAGCATCAGAATTACAGTTTCTACCTTATGGAGAAGTACTTCTTTCTGATATACCATTATTCTTGTGTTATAATAGTTAAGAAATAAAGAAAGAGTGTCATTAGGCTCATAGTCATCAGATTGTGCTCATTCATTGTCGTATATTGAGCCTTTACTTGTAATTTCTATTTCAATAATTTTCTGTAACTCTCAAGACTAACAAAGTTATGTTAGTTCTGCTTGAGAGAGCTGTGTAAAACATGTTGAGGTTTATGCATGTACTATGTTGGTGAGCTTGTAGAGGCTGCAGAAGAATACTGGTATATGAACCTTCTGAGGCTGCAGAAGAATACTAATTAGTGTGTTTCACCAAGGAGCCTGACGAGATTGTGGAGAAGAAAAGAATACATGTAACATCAAGCTTGGTATAGTGAAAACCCTACAGAAAATAGGGATTAGGCGTAGCCCTAAGATTTAAGCGGTGAACCAGTATGAATATTGTGAGAACTTTCTTCTTCCCTTAACTCTTTATATTTAAAGTACCTCAGCTACATCATCTCATTAAGCTAATCTTCTGAAGAAGTCAGAGATTTAATTTAAACATATACCCCCATTGTGAAAAAAGATAGATTTATTTTCTATATAAAATTGTGTATCAAGTATTTTCCATATCCTACTTCATAGCTAAGTATGTGATTTCATAAAATCTATATTTGTATCTTAACAAAGAAACCTTTTTGAAAGAAAGGACTCTATTTTCAAAGATATAGAATTATTGAACATATAATCACAATTTCATAATATAATTAACTTGTACTGTGATTCATTGTGTAATCTAATTACAAAGTTTCTAATTTAGCTAAGAAGATATTCTTGAGCGAATACAACTTTAGAAGCTTTTGTAGAAATTTTTAACTGTTTTAACAAGTCAAAATTCGACTCCCTTCTTATGACTATAATATTCACTTCATCACAATGTCATGTTAGGGATATTAATGATATATATTGTGGTGGTTGTTTATAAAACTACTTGTGGTAGTTTTTCCTTAGATAATGGGAGTTTTAACTATAAAGATTTGGTCATGTCTAAGGTATTTTAAGACTGTGTTAATTTTCGTCGAATGAATTTTAGTAGTTTATTAAGGACCCCTCTTTCTATTGTTATCATTACCCTTTTCAGCGATGCTTGTGATGGTTGGGACATGTTCTTGACACACATCATGATTTTCACTTTGATAGTATAATTTTAATGCTAGTAATTTCAATGTTAGATAGGATAGTTAGTACTACCTCTTTTAGATATGTGGGTCCCTCTTTTGGTTGGGATAGCTTGTTTCAAATTTTCACTGATGTACCTTGATGCTCATACAATCAGAAGGTAGGAAAAAGTATGACTTTACAAAAACCTTGACGTCCATATTGGTTTTTTTTTTGTTGAAACATCCATGTTGGTTTAAGACTCTCTTAGATTGTGTGTTGATATGGAGAATTTCTATTGAAATTCAAAGAAACAACCACCTTTTTTGAAAGTTAATAGGTATGTCTTCCCATTTCTTCCAAAATTGTTTCAAACAATGACTTAAATTATTCAAATCTTTTCATATGCTAAAAATATAGCTACAAAGTTATGCTCTGCCGATGATGATTTGTGCTAGTAAATGGTGCAAAAATCATGGATTAATTATTTATATTGTTTGTTTAATAAAATGAAATCACATCTCCAAACAAAGAGTATTTTTTTCAGCAAAGCAATTTGCCCAAAAGACATATTTCAATCTCCCTTCATCATCAACCTTATAGTTATAGTGAAATGAACGGTTCATCTCATGAATCCTCCATAGACCCCATTCTCTTCTTTTCTTTTCTTCGTCGCATTCTATAACTTTTATAAATTTATTAGTGTAGGCTCTCACCTCGCTCAAGTGTGTGCGGGCCTCTAGGTGAAAGATTCATTAAACAACATTACCCTCAAAACAATTTTAATAGCCACCACTGACATTTGAGGTTCCAGATCAATGACCTAGACTTTGGTTTTATTGAATCAAGTCAAATATTGTTTTAAGGATTCCCCTTGAGCTTGACAGATATTAAAAGTGTATAAATTAATATCACATGATTGTGATCTTGTTAGTTCCACAAGCAACACTAGAAGGGGGGGTCGAATAGTGTTTTGAATATTTTGACCATTTTGGAAATCTTGAAAATAAATTTCTAAGCCGTTAAGACATAATAAAGAGAAAAGTTTATAAACAGAGTTAATACGTAAAGTGGGGAAGTTAAGAAGGACTTATTTGGATAAACTTAGAGACTAAGAAAAGTTAAACAGAAGGTTGACTTGCTTGGACTCTTAATTAATTAATCTTAGTCATTCATATGCATTTCAGGATACCCTCTGAAACATACCACAAAGAGTCTTTTCAGAACTATTTCTGAACTACCTCAGATTATTGATCATCGTCTGAAGTATACTTCTAACTTTTGAACTGAGACTATTTCAAGTCCACTTCAAAGAGTTATTTCAGAAGTTCTTCAAAGTACATTCTTTGTAATACTCCAAATGATATGAAATTCACTGAATGATTTATTATCTTAGAAAACTTTATTTTATTGAAATTGTTGAATTAAATTTATTATGAAAAATGCTGTTCAAACCCCTTCAGAAATATAAAGCAGTAAATAAAGAGTTTAAGGGAAAGAAGACTTAGCCAAAAAATTTATCCTGGTTCACCCACCAAACCAGTGAGCTACATCCAGTCCCAGGGCAAACCACTACTGGCTTTTCCACTATCTGCATCACAAATACAAGTATTCTTTCTACAGCCTCTTCAGGCTCAACACAAGTATTCTTTCATTTTCAGCTGCCTCTTCAGGCAACTCATGCAGTATTCTTTCACACAAGCCTCTCCAGGCTTAACACAAGTATTCTTTCATTTTCAACTGCCTCTTCAGGCAACTCATGCAGTATTCTTTCACACAAGCCTCTCCAGGCTTAACACAAGTATTCTTTCATTTTCAACTGCCTCTTCAGGAAACTCATGCAGTATTCTTTCACACAAGCCTCTCCAGGCTTAACACAAGTATTCTTTCATTTTCAACTGCCTCTTCAGGCAACTCATGCGGTATTCTTTCCCACAAGCCTCTCCAGGCTTAACACAAGTATTCTTTATTCCACCAAGCCTTTCCAGGCTCTCAGACACATAAAGTGTTTACAACTCAATCTAAGTTTAAGTTCGTTAGAAACATAAACTCAGATTCTTCTTATACAAAGTGATTACTGAGTCTAACTCAGGATACAGAAATTACAACCTAAGTACAAGGATAAGACAGAGATACAAGTGTATGAATTAAGTACAATCTCGTCTTCTAAGTGAGGTACATCTCCCTCAACTAATTTGGCTAAGTGTTATATGAAATTATGCTTCAGCCATTTCTTTTTGATGGACTTCAAAGTCCCCAGTTTGGTTGGTCTACATGCTTTCCAGCATTGGGTTATCAACCTCTCTCCCACCGACCAACATCTTCATAATCTTTCTTGAGGCTATTTATATGTTCTGATGAAATATAGCCGTTGAAGATTTCTTGATTACCGTTAGAGAGGAAGTGATTCTGGCTCAACTAGCCGTTGTGAAATAGCTTCTCTAAACGATTGCTTCTTCTTAAGCAAAATAGGTGTGCAGAAAAACTTTTGTTCTGTCACACTGCCAATAAGCTTTTTATCCTTGAGAGAATTTCCTTAATCAGATGGATGTCTTATTTTCTATTCTCTCTCTTCTGCTTTTCTGATCCTCTGATCTTTCTGTGAATGTGAGGATGTATCCGTTGAGGTTGTCCTTTAGCCCGAAATGTGCAAGCTTCCTTTTTGCTCAGCTTCTGACAATCTGTTGCTTTCTCCTTTCTTTCTTGATCAGAGTTCATTGCTAATGTTTGAATAATATCTTAGCCATTTGAACTACTGATATTTACTTTAATCGAGACTTCTCATATTTGACTTGTTTAATTGATAAGTATTGAGAGTCTCCAAAGTCCATGATATGCTCAGATGATATAAGCTCTTTATATCTTCAGATGATTTGTAAGCTTTCATCTTCAGCCATTATCTCAGTAGATTTCATCTGCTTTGTCATATCCATTTCTTGCTTCTTCATCCTTAGAATTCATTCAGCAAGATTCTTTCTTCTGTTAGAAGTTGCTTCTTCTCTTCAGTCAATTCAGGCTTTTTTCTGCTTTGTCTCTTTTGATTCTTCTGATGCACAGATGGATAAAGATGTTGAATTAAATATCTTTAGCTCAACCACCTTTTTCGTCATTTTCTGGTTCAGACCTCTGATTTGCTTTTGAGCAGCAGTAGGTACAGTCTGTCTGCGTGCACAGTATCTCCTTTATTGTAGGTGCAGCAGCCTTTATAGCATTTCCTTATTTGTGCAAGTCTTTTGATCAAGGCAGAAAAGTGTGCCTAGCTCTTATACTGAAATGCTATGCACCCTTGGATAGGGTGTTCTTCATGCTTGACTATTCTTCATGATATCATTTCTTGATTTTGTCGTCTTCAGCTTTCAGATTTCTTTTGCTTGGCTTCAGCTCTTCAGATGATAGATGTTCTTCAGACTACATTCTTTTGACTTCAAGTCTTCAGATTCAATGTTGCTTCATCTTCTGATTCTTACTTTGTTTTCTTTCTTCTGGTCTTCTTCTGATCTTTTCTGATCTTTTTCTGATTTGTTCTGGTCTTCTTCTGATTTGTTCTGGTCTTCTTCTTCTGATCTGTTCTGGTCTTCTTCTTCTTCTTCTTCTTCTTCTTCTTCTTCTTCTTATTATTATTATTATTATTATTATTATTATTATTATTATTATTATTATCTGTTCTGGTATTCTTCTTCTGATCTGTTCTGGTCTTCTTCTTCTTCTTCTTCTTCTGATCTAATCTGGTCTTCTTCTTCTTCTGCTTAGTTCTTCAACTTGAAACACAATCAACAATACCTTTCTCAGTAGAACCTGCTTATATGATCTTAAGTCAAGTTTGAATGCTCAAACTGATTTATAGACTTCACAGATCTCTCCTCAATTTGCTAAAAAGTTTTGTAAAAATTTCTTGGAGAGATTCGTGAAGTTGTTGACAGATCGGGCAGGTAGGCTTGTAAACCAAGCCAAAGTCGACTTTCTTTAGGGTGGCCCGAAACATCTTGCATAGAATAGCATATGTTGCACTGCTTATCATCATTTGGGTTATGTAAATCTCTATGTGTTCCTCAGGATTTATGGTGTGGTCGAATGTGTTTAGCATCGGCTCCTTGAGAATTTCAAGGAGTGTGGTAGCTACAATCTTCTCCAAGAACGAATAGGAATAATCAACCTAATCTTCTTCTTTCTCCTCCTCTTTTTGATCTCTACTCAACGTATTTTAATTGACTTGCAGCATTTGGTTCTATTCCTTTATAATTCTGCAACTGTAGCAACCAAATCGTGTAGAGTCGTTGCCATTCCATCATCGTCTCCATCGTTACATGGTTCTCCATTCCTCAAAGTAACCATCAATAATGCGTGATGGGGAAAGTCTTACCGTCCCACGGTGGGCGCCAATGTTCATGACCAATTCGCCTTCAGTCAATTCTACTATGAAAGGGTGTTTAGTAGAGTGTCCTTTCTATCATGTCATTGGCTCTCTATTTATATTTGCAGGGGCATTGATTTGCCCTATAATTTCTCTCATTTTTCTCCTTCGAAGTGTATCAATTAATATCACATGATTGTGATATTTAATTAAAGTGCATTGATTCACCTTAAGTTAACGGTGATATTTAAATCTAGTTTCTCCCTCTCAAATCAACCAAGTTGACTTTCTTAGGTCAATCTCTTGTTGATCGATCCATTACCCGGGCTTGGCCAAAAAATATGTCATTTTTTGTCATTTTTTAAATTATCTTAAAAATATTAATAAAACTAATAAATTAAGACAAGTAATACACGAATAGTTATATTTTTATTTAATTAAAATTAAATTTTATAATAAAATAATATTTTTAGTATTAAAAAAATTTGAATGATTTTGAACAATATTTAATTTTAAATTATAATAATAGATTATATTTTATTATTGAAATATAATTTATTTGATAATAAGATATAATTAAAAAAAATAAAATCATAATGATAAGAATAAAGATATATATTAAAAATATGGGTTGGAATAGAAAATGATAGAGTTATAATGAATTTCAAAATTTAGAATGAACTTTTTTTCATTTAAAAATTCAAATAGAAAGAGATAGAATATTAGTATTAAGAATTGAGAGTGAGGGAGAATCCCACCATCACGAATAGTGTGTGAAATTCATCATCACATATGAGAAGAGAAAAAATGTTAAAATTCATTGAGAGGGATAGTAAGGTGAGTGATTGTCTCGGTCTCCAAGGTGAGATCTAAAATTTATAATTTAGAGAGTTTATATAAATTCAAATGGGAAGAGAAAAAAGATTAATATTAAGGATTGATAGGGAGAATCCCACTCTCACAAATAGTGTATGAAATTCACCATGAAATGAGAGAAGAGAGAACCAATCAGTGGTTGGTCGCAGTGGAAGTGGACTGTGACCCTAGGTGAACTTTATTTGCAAGGTCAAGAATTTGAATCCTTGAAATCTCCACTCTTAGGAGGACTATACCTAACTACCACCACCGGCCCGAGGGTTAAACCCATAGTTATGCATGTGGGGGATTCCTGATAAAAGACCAAAAAAATGAGAGAAAGAAAGAGAATGCTAAAACAATAAAACTCATTGAGAGGGAGAGTAGGGTGAGTGAGTGGCTCACGCTCCAAGGCGAGGTCTTAAAATTATAATATAAAGAGTTGCAACTCTGTTTCTATCAAGCTTAGCCTCAGAATCGGCATTGATTTGATTTTATTATTATCTGCTTCCTTTACATGCAGTAATTCATGGGTGACTGGTTCAAAGGAATTCTATTCACATGATTAAGTTGAGGAAAGATCGTGAAAATGCAAAACCAAGAGTGTAAAGTTGTTGGAACTAAAGGTATTTTATTATGCACTTAACTTGGGTATTTTTTTTCTCTCTGATTTAATTTTTATAAATAGCATCTTTTTTAGTTATCTACACCATTAATTATTTGAGCATTTCTATTTTTTTTGTATTATAACATGAGTAATTATAATTATTTTGGTTGATTATAAAATGCATTATTATTGGAACTTGCTATTGTAATTCTAAAGCAAGTGTGATAAATTTAGGTTCACACAAGTATCAATCTTTGTGTTTGTTTTCTATTTTGGTGTTAAGCATATAGAAGGACTTTGAAGATAGTTTAAGGGTTGTTTCTTTTATTTCGCTGTAGATAGTGATTAGTATTGTATGAGATTCATTCTTACTTTGTTTTTCATAATGATATAATCCTTACATATTATATGAAGTAGTCTATATGTGGGTTAAAATCTATAGCTACAGATTCGCTATGTATAATTCTTAGCTAAGGACTTCAGATAATAAAAAATAAATAAATACTTAGAGTGTGGTTCCACGTGTAACCGCAATCAATTGCACTTGGAGTGCGGTTATAGAACCGCAGCCTAAGTAGATACTCACTTGGATAGCGCGTGCTTAGAGTGTAGTTCCAACCGCAATCAAAGAGGATGCGGAACCGCTCTCCAAAGTCTTTTTTTGTTGTAGTGTTGATATGTTACCCTGTAAAATATTAGTTTAATAATAAGAGAGAGTTTCTATTTTTTATAATTATAAAAAAGAATGTTCAATGTAGGTTGGCACAAATGGTCATGGATCCAAAGTAAAACCTTCATCTCCCCTTGGATGCAGGTTTGAATCCTCCTTAAGCCATCCAAATTAAATCCCGCTTAGTGGGCATCCCTCTCCGGGGAGATCCCATGGCACCCAGGGGCCAATTGATAAGTAGTTGTAACTAAGTACAACTGCTTTGTGGTTTAGGTCGGTTTAGTAATCCTTTCGGGATGGACCTCTACTGGTCGATCTCCCTAGCATGCTAATGACGCTCAATCGAATAGGATTGGAGGTGTCATGTGACTCATATTCTTAATTCCTACCATTTTTTTCACAAAAAAAAAATTAGAAAGAAAACAAAGAGAAAGCAAACAACGGAGCAAGAAATTATTCTCCCATATGATTCCAAAGAATTATATATCTTATTCATGTATACTGGCTATAAAATATAACAAAGCCTCTCATCTTCCCTTTTTGTTAGATGGTAAGAACAAATATGATAAATTTTAGGATAGGTTCTTTAATTTAAGTTTGGGTATATCATAAACCTCACATTAGTAATAAAATGTAGTGGATCATCCTAAAATACAAAAGTCTTAATGTTTAATTATTTGTTTCCTTCTTTTACACGTCATGTTTCCCTGTCCTCTCTCCACCAATCTTCTAATTGTGAGGTTTTGTAACAATTATATATAAGTATAATTTCCATTATTCTATATAAATAACCTATGTCACAGATTAAAAAAATTGAAGGATATAATTTTAATTCAGCATTTCCAAAGAGTTAGTTTTAGTCAATAAAAATATGTATTCTTTATTTTTTTAATTTATAAAATTTTTAGGATAAGAGAATAAGTGACAGGTCGAAACTAGCTATAGCCTGTAAAATATCTTATTTAATTTATTCGACCAATCCGTTGAAGTTGTATAATTTCTCAACTTTGAATTTGATTAAATCTTTAGGTAAGCTCTAAACGTCATCCAGTCTGCAGCCAACATAGAGTTATTTTGGAAAATCTCTGGATTACAATGGCTATTCATTCAAGGTTGGCGCAAGTTGACTAATGACGACAGAGAAGAGTGAAGGAATAAAAGGGCTGTACGTAGTAATTCATGACTGTCGCCTTGTCGGTGTCATTTTGGTTAATTTTTATATTTAAGTTATGAGTTTAATATACGTACACGGTCTTTTACACATACATCCAATGATGTGCTGTCACATTATTTATTGAATTTAATAACACATGAGGTGTCATATTCATTAAATGATGTGGCGGACACCATTGGATGTCTGTGTAAAACATTTTTACACTGGCAGTGCATACTAATTAAATCCTTAAGTTATTGAGTTTAATATATGTACACTGCCAATGTAAAGAAATTTTACACATACATCCAATGATGTCTTGTCACATCATTTATTCAATTTAATAACACATGTGGTGTCATATTCATTAAATGATGTGGCGGCACACCATTGGATGTCTGTGTAAAACATTTTTACACTGACAGTGCATACTAATTAAATCCTTAAGTTATTGAGTTTAATATATGTACACTGTCAGTGTAAAGAAATTTTGCACATACATCCAATGATTAAGTAAACTACATAATTAATATATATTCTCTTGTTAAATTCACACATGATATACTAAACAGTGGTAGGTCACAATGAAAATGAACTTTGATCTCCAAAAGTTGAACCCACAACTATGTCTGTTTGGTATTTTCGGTCAAAAACAAAAAATTCACAGATAATATATGTATGGGGATTCCAGGGTTCTTCTACGGTGAAGTAGCATATGAGTGATGCACTGATATGTCAAATTTTTTACCTGATAAAGTGGGTCAAATTACCTATTAATGTTAAAAGTTAAATTTAATATAATTACAATTAAGGCCTTCTATTATTATAGAAAAGTATGGTATTATTTTGTGAGAGTCGAATTATTCACTAAAATAATTTAAATTCACTAAAAACATTAACTAAAATATTCAAATAAAAACGTGATTTTTTTTACCAAAAACAAAACCTTATTTTTTTCAAATAAAAACATTTTTTATTAAAATATTCACTAAAAATATGTTTTTTAACCAAAATTCACCAAATTTAAAATCTGGGAATCCCACACAATTCTCCACATATTATAGACCCACAAATAAATTTTACAAATTTTTCTAGTATAAAATTGGTTTTTAATTGAAATAACAATATTTTCTAATAAACAATACATTAAAAATACAGTTTTTGTCCAAAGTTAACAAATTTTTAGTTCTGGACATCTCACATTATTTTGCCACGAATTATAGGACCCAAAAAATTTTTATAATTTTTTCTGGTATAAAAGTGATTTTTAATTGAATTAAAAACATTTTTCAATTAAAAATATATTTTTTGTCCACAATTAATAAATTTTAAATTTTGGATATCCCAAACCATTTCCCACAAATTATACAACCCAAGTATAATTTTTACAATTTTTTTGGTATATGCGTGATTTTTAAGTGAATTAAAAATAAATTAAAAATACATTTTTTGTCCATAATTCACCAAATTTAAATTTTGGACATACCACATCATCCCTCACACCACAAGACACCCGAGAATCAAATTAAACAAATGAATGTTGAGTGTTCAATTGTTCTCTAAGGTAGCCAATGTTAGGGTCATGGTTTCTAACCTTACTAACGAAACCATCCAACTTCAAACATGTCAATCATCCAATGTTCACCAATTCACTCAACATTCATATTCAATGTAAGGCACACACCAGAGGACCAAAAAATGATTTTTGTAAAATTTAAATTTTGGGCATCACACACCATCCCCATGTATTATAGGACAAAAAATTGATTTTTTACATAGTTTTTTTTACTACAAAAGCGATTTTAGATTTAATTAGCAACGTTTTCATTAAAAAATTACCTAAAAATTTATATTTTATCCAAAACTCATCAAAATAAAATTTTGGGCATCCCATATCATTACCCAAATATTATAGGACCCAAAAATGAGTTTTTCAAAATTTTCTAGTATTAAGATGAATTTTAATTGAATTAACAGTACTTTTTTTAAAAAAAATCCACTATACTTACATTTTTTGTCCAAAAATTCACCAAAGTTAATTTGTGGGCATCCCACACCATCCTCACAAATTAGGAGATCCAAAAATAATTTCTTCATATTTGTTTTCGTTCAAATGTGATTTTTATTTGATGTACCGATTTTCTTTTACTAAAATAAAAACTTAAAATATCTTTTCCATACAGAACTAAATTGTGTTGTTTTTTTTAAATCATGCACAAACTTTATTGCACTGCAATTTAATAAATTTTAGCTATTTTTCTTTACATGATTCAAACCTATCATTATCCAATTAAAATTAAAATATAAATTAAATACATAAAGTATATATAAGTTCAAATTGATCGATGCATGGAAATCAAGGCTCAATCACTAATACGTTAATGGCCCAATAAAAATATATTGTATCAGTTCAACAAAAAATTGACAAAAAATGGCCTTAGTTCGAGAAAAATTTGACAAAAATGAGATAAAAAATTGGTTTGACCAAGAAAATGAAATATGTTTGACAAAAAAAAGGTCGACAAAAAAAATGACCAAAAGAAAATCTAAAAAAAAAGCATCAGTTCCAAAAAATATATAAAAAATTACCCAAAAAATCGACAAAATGGCATCATTTCAATAAAAAAATAACATGAGTTCACATTTTAAAAATAAGGAATGATCTAATGGAAATTTATAAATGACGAGTTCAGCAGGTATCAGGTATGTTGGTCCCAGGGGAATCTAGAAGGTGGGTTGAATAGATTCAAAAAAAAAAATTAATCCTTTTTCAAAATCAGAATTTCTTTTGTCACCTTTCTTTTTGTCTTCAAAATTCTTTCAAATGTGTTTTTCAAAATGAGTTTTCAGAGTTGACAAAGTAATTATAATTAGCAGCGGATCAATTCACTTGAAAGAATAAGCTAATTAACAAGATTGATTCCTCAAGCATGGTGTTTCAATATTCTTTCAAATTCAAAGTAGTGTAGCATCAAGATTTAATTCAACACTCTTATTTCAAGATAATTATGTAGTTTAGTAATACAATTTTATCAATTGAAATAGAGTATAGGATAGAGAAATTGGCACAGTTATTTATACTGGTTCAGCCATAAAAAAGGCCTACATCCAGTGTAGATTCAGCACCCCACTAAACTTGCTTTCATTGAAGAAAATTGATTACAAACACTATGCACATGCAATTCTAAAGAAAGACTTACAAACAACAAACAAAGGTTAAACTCTTGTACCCCACAAGAGCATGTTCTTCAATGACACCTCGTCATATGAACTTTAACCTTACTCATGACACCCTGTCACAAGATTTCAACCAATCTCTATGAAAACACCTTTCAAGAGATTTCCCTATACAGAAAATTGTAAAAGAGATAGGGTTTAGAACAATAACACATTGACTGTGTAGATAACCCCACGAATAAGATAAAAAATGTTCTTCCATTGCTTAACCTTCTTTGAGTGCATAGTTCTTGATTTCACAAGCACATTCTAGGTTTGTACTGATTTTCTTGAAGTTTTTTCTCTCAAAGATTCAATCCCTTTTTTAGAAATTTGATTCTCTCTTGTTTAATTTTGAAAATCTTACTGATTATATCAGTTGGGAGTTAGTTATAACTGAAATAATCTGTTATCTTTCGCAGATATTTAGCTACCAAGTTATAAGAAAACAACCCAGAATAATTGCAGTATCTGTGGTAATCGATTACTGACTTAGGTAATCGTTTAAAACCAGAGCGTATCCATAAAGAACTCTTCTCAGGTTCTGCAGGTAATCGATTACCCATATCAGATAATCGATTAAGTCGATCCTGATCATGAATCCAAGCAGATTTCCAGCTTGAGTCAACTTGGGGTCCATTACCAACTTATGTAATCGATTAAACCAGAGGCAAATCATTACTAAGTTCAGTAATTTTGATACCAATCTTTCCATCCTTAGAATAGTAAGCTTAAACTTCATAACAAATCAAGTAGATGACTTGATCGTGAGATCTTATGAAGAACTATTCTTAAAATAGTCCCTAGTCAAATATCATTTTAGGACAAAGATGCATTTAGACTAGTATGTGAGTTCATTGATGATCACATCTCACAGATCATGGATATGAGATATCATGCGCTTACATAGGTACACATTAAGAGTAATGGTGTACTGGACAGACCCACCATAAGAACGTTGCATGGATTGTTGCATAAGTGTCATGAACATTTCTTAAATTGATTAATTTTATATGAAGTCCTTTGACCTGAAATCACTACAATTCCTACATAAGGAATTATATGTTTTAATTATCATCAAACATTACCTATAACAGGGTAATCATAAAGTTGGTTTTTGGACATATAATAAATTATGTGGTGGAATGTGAGTGCCCTAGATGGGATTTGTCCCTCCTATGTAACAGGAGTTATATCTGTAGACCTCTTGATAAAGTGAGACTGCAAAATGCATGACCATGCTCAGGAGGATAAATATGAGATATTTATTTTCTGTACAGTCTACTTGAGGATCAAGAAAATATAAATTGAACTATACAAGGTTGACACAATCCATGCCCTTGTGTTCAATTAGATATTTGGACAAAGGGACAAATCATATAAATTATTATCATAAAATAGGATTTATCAAAGTTATTGATAAACTCAATATTTGGATAGTGATGTGTTGCTAGATACCGCTCACTATTTATGATATTAAATATAAAAGGGTTTTATTTTAATATTATAACCAAATATTAAAAGCCTATTGGGTCACACGCATACAACAAGCCACTAGGAAATGATAATAATTCTAATTAAATTAAATTAGAATTATTACATAATTGGCCAGGCCCATAAGTGTGAGGGTTAAGTGAGTGAGGGGGTAAAACCCTAGCCACCACTCTATAAATAGAGCATGAGATGCACTACCCTATATACACATGAGCAATCGCTTCTTACTTTCTAAGGCTACTAGCAGAGTTGTGGAGGGTATCCTAGTTCGGCTGTTGGCGTGGATACCAATAGAGACGTGGCTACACTTGCCTCGTTTATAATCCTAATAAGGTACGACCTTTCGTTTCAATACCTTTTATGCCTTGATTCGTGTTTTCACAAAACGATTATAACAAGGGAGGGAATCCATTTATTTCCGCTGCACCCTGACCACATGCTTGATTCCCTTCAATTGGTATCAGAGCTTTGGTTTGCGATAAACATGTTTTAGGCTTTTAATATTGTGCAGATTATGATTTTTTTTGTTGTTTTTCTGTTAAAAATCGTAGCGCTGTTATCTGCGCTTCAACCTGCGCTTGAGCGCATACTGGAGCGCAGATCTGCGCTTCAGATAGGCTGGAGCGCAGACTGGAGCGCATTTTACGAATTTTGATTCTGATACTTGCGCTTCACCTGCGCTGTATCGCAGACTGGAGCGCAGCTTACGTATTTTGTTTCCTTATTGATTGTTTTATGTGCGATGTATATATGTTTATATGTTCTAATGTTGGAGGGTTCCATGGAACATGAAAGAGTTCATGTCTTGGAAGTCAAATGGTTCAATTGTTGAAACCTTGTCTTGACTCAAATATTGATTGCGATAAACATGACACTTATCAATTTGCTGACAAGAGCGTATTCAAATGATACGAGGGACTTACTCGTTTATCGGTTCGTGAAGTATTCGTTTGATGCGAGACACTTATTGATGATTGGTTGAGTGTTTATCAAATCCAGTTTTTGTTTTGAGACACTGCGTAATGTTTATTTTGTATGCGCGTAATCAAACCTCGCTTAATATATACATCTCATTATATCACTCTTTTTACAATCAATGCATGCTTCGTTTGCATGATGGTGGGTTATGGCCTTAGTTGTTTTAATTTAAATACGACCTGCGTGTCGTGCCTTACCTCTAAACATTCCTCTTGTAATTCTTTTCTCATCTCTATCCCCTCGTATGTTAAACGAGGTTTCTTCTTGTTATATAATGTAACCTGGAGGTCATGGAGCATGGATTCAGTGGGAGATTTGGAGAGCTCAAGATTATGTACAAGATTATATAGTTGATGTAATTTTGTATTTGGTTTTAGGAGGCCATAACCATATCATGTGTGTTTGTATGAGATGCATGCTTGTATGTTAAATGGTTTAACAACGAATAAAATTAAAGCGATTAAATCCCTCAATGCTTGTGTGCCTTCCAATAAATGACACTCGTCAAGACTGGAATCGATTAAGTGTGGGTCTGCCAAAGCAGAGTACACTTATCTATTCTAGTGAGACATGATAGGATAAAAGTAATATCCGATTGTCAACCTACAGGCACTAATATTAAGTCATGTTTTGCCTTCCAATGTCTAAGCTTGAATCGATTAAATGTGGGTCTGCCAAAGCAGGGTACATTTATCTATTTTAGTGAGGCGCGATGGAATATATGTGGGTCTGCCAAAGCAGGGTACATTTATCTATTTCCAACCATTGGGTTTTTGACTTAACTAGGTATATTCAATAGGATTGAAGAACCTAGGGGAACTAAGTTAGGCATTAATTCATAAGATGAATTAGAATAAGAGTTATTCACCTAACTAATCCAAGAGTTGTATGAGATGCAATTGGAAAGCGCGTTCCTACCTAAATAACCTTTTCTTAAGTGAATCAGCCAAAGTTGACTTAAAATAAGGTGAAATATGGATCTTGGCCCACTAGAAAATCTGGTGATGGGATTTTCTGATTCTTTATATTGAGGGTACTTGTTTTGAATAAAAAATAGTGGGAGACATATTTATTTAAAGACCTTACTAAATATGTTTGTTATATGATACTTACGTGCATAGCAACGACCACAACAAGTAACTTTTATTGTGATCTGTCCTTGAGAAGGACAAACTGTCTGGAATTAACTTTCTAGACTGGTATAACACCTAAGGATTATCCTTAGGAAAGGTTGTATGTCCTGGAAGGGCCTATTCCTGAAACACCCCTTGCAAATACTTCGAAAGCTGACAAGGATGCTTTTAGAAAGCATCTGGATGTTACTCTCGATGAAGGTTGCCTTATGCTTACTACCATGAATGCTGAAAATAGCATGAGAACATGGAGACGTACAATATGATTGTACACTTAAAGAGACTTTATCAGGGACAAGCTAGGCTTGAACGATTTGAAGTCTCAAAAGCACTTTATCAATGTAGACTGGCAGAGGGAATCCCTGTTGGTGCTCATGTACTCAAAGCAATTGGGTACATTGAAAACCTAGAAAGACTTGCATTCCCATTAGGCCAAGAGTTGGCCATTGATCTTGTCCTGCAATCGTTGCCGGACAGCTATAGTCAATTCGTCATGAACTACGACATGAATGAATTTGACAAATCACTGCCAGAATTGCTAAGCATGTTGAGAACAACTTAGCAAAACATTAACAAAAATAAAGGGAAGGCCACGTTGATGGTCCAACCTGGAAAAGGCAAGGGCAAGAAGAAGTTCAAGAAGCCCTATTTCAAACCAAAGGACAAAGGCAAGGATAAGCCTAGTACCTTTGTTTTCGAAGCCTATGGGTGGGATAGTTAAGGAAGGAAAATGTTTCCACTATGGCCAATCAGGACATTAGAGACTGTGTAAAGTACCTAGAGGAGATCAAGAAGAAGGGAAGTGAGACTTCCGCTTCAGTTATCTATGTTATAGAAGTCAATTTACCTACTTCTACATCTTGGGTATTGGATACCGGATGTGGATCTCACATTTGTATGAATGTGTAGGATCCAAATGGAGTAGGTCATTGGCTAAAGGAGAAGTCGACCTACGTGTGGAAATGGAGCAAGAGTTGTTGCCTTAGCCGTAGGAACATATTGTTTAACTTTGCCAACTGGACTAGTTATTGAACTGGATGATTGTTATTTTGTGAATATTTATTTCGTTTTCTTATTTTGACAAGAGTGATTTTTCATTCATAATAAAGAACAATAGTTGTTCAATTTATTTGAATGATATATTTTATGGTTGTGCAAAGTTAAGATGCCTATCTATAACATAAATGCTAAGAGGGTCAAAACAAATGGTTTGAATCTGACTTATCTTTGGCTTAAACTTCATAACAAATCAAGTAGATGACTTGATCGTGAGATCTTATGAAGAACTATTCTTAAAATAGTCCCTAGTCAAATATCATCTTAGGACAAAGATGCATTTAGACTAGTATGTGAGTTCATTGATGATCACATCTCACAGATCATGGATATGAGATATCATGCGCTCACATAGGTACACATTAAGAGTAATGGTGTACTGGACAGACCCACCTTAAGAACATTGCATGGATTGTTGCATAAGTGTCATGAACGTTTCTTAAATTGATTAATGTTATATGAAGTCCTTTGACCTGAAATCACTACGATTCCTACATAAGGAATTATATGTTTTAATTATCATCAAACGTTACCTGTAACAGGGTAATCATAAAGTTGGTTTTTGGACATATAATAAATTGTGTGGTGGAATGTGAGTGCCCTAGATGGGATTTGTCCCTCCTATGTAACAGGAGTTATATCTGTAGGCCTCTTGATAAAGTGAGACTGCAAAATGCATGGCCATGCTCAGGAGGATAAATATGAGATATTTATTTTCTGTACAGTCTACTTGGGGATCAAGAAAATATAAATTGAACTATACAAGGTTGACACAATCCATGCCCTTGTGTTCAATTAGATATTTGGACAAAGGGACAGATCATATAAATTATTATCATAAAATAGGATTTATCAAAGTTATTGATAAACTCAATATTTGGATAGTGATGTGTTGCTAGATACCGCTCACTATTTATTATATTAAATATAAAAGGGTTTTATTTTAATATTATAACCAAATATTAAAATCCTATTGGGTCACACGCATACAACAAGCCACTAGGAAATGATAATAATTCTAATTAAATTAAATTAGAATTATTACATAATGGGTCAGGCCCATAAGTGTGAGGGTTAAGTGAGTGAGGGGGTAAAACCCTAGCCACCACTCTATAAATAGAGCATGAGATGCACTACCCTATATACACATGAGCAATCGCTTCTTACTTTCTAAGGCTACTAGCAGAGCTGAGGAGGGTATCCTAGTTCGGCTGTTGGCATGGATACCAATAGAGACGTGGCTACACTTGCCTCGTTTATAATCCTAATAAGGTACGACCTTTCGTTTCAATACCTTTTATGTCTTGATTCGTGTTTTTTCAAAACGATTATAACAAGGGAGGGAATCCATTTATTTCCGCTGCACCCTAACCACATTCTTGATTCCCTTCAAAATGAAGTCCTAAATAATTAAAAATAAAAGATAATGATCCTAGGCATCCGAAAATGGGACTTGAAGCACATCCAATCTCTCAGAGATAGTCTCAAGACAATCCTTCAATTCTTGGTAATCTCTCTTCTGAGTTTCTGAAATCTCATTGAGCTTGGCTATGACCATTTGTTCAAAGGGTATGAGTGGCTTGGGTTGAACCATATCAGAGTTTTCTTCAGCATTTCCAAAAGTATTTTCTTCAGCAATGACTTCTTCTTTATTCAGCCATCCATTACTAGTTTTCACTAGCTTCATCATTTTCAAAGCCTTGTCCTTTACATTATGTGTTTCTCTAGTGATATCCCTTGATTCAGATGTTGTATCAACTCCATAATGATCAAGAATTTTTTAAACAAATACAACATAGGGACATTTGTAATCAATTAGTCTTCTGGTCTTCATCATTGTGTCACAAATCACTTTCATCCAATTGACTTTCACATTGTTTTTAATAGCACAAATCATCATCATATCTTCTTCGCTGACTTGAGCATGATTACTCCCCCTAGCAGCTACAATCCATTCCAAAGTGTAATGGAGCAATCTATCATCTACTTTCATCCTGCCTGTATTAAACACAGGTTTTCTCTTCTCTATTTTCTTAACAGCCTTGTTTTCTTCCCACTCAGCTGGACTTACCAACATAGACTTATACAGTTCAAGCTTATTGTATTCTATATTTTCCTTATTGAATTCTTCCATATTAATATTGATTCCTTCATTAGAAATTCCACCAACACTTCTAAAAAATTCCTCAGTTAACCAAATCTTTGTTCTTTTAAGTTCAGAATTCAACATTCCATCTTCATCATACTTAAGATTGGAGTAAAATACTTTTGTCAAACCAGGGTAGTATTTTCCTTTAAGTTGAACAAACTTGCTTAGCCTTTGTAACTCTGAATCATTATGGAAAGTAAAATTATTCTTAGAGAGCCATGGAAAAGAAAGAACCTTTGGTGAGATTATCTCCTTTCCCGCAAAGAAACTGAAGTACGCAGTAGCTTGAGCTCCTGATGAGAACCATAGGTGAGTGTAGTTGAGAGCCCTTGGAGGCGACTCTTGTGCTGGGCGTTTGGTGGCTACGGATTTTCTGACTGGAGTAAGCTTTGGAGGATGAAATTCCTTTCCTGTTACGGTGTGCTTAACTCGCTTTCCTCTTTTCTTGCTTGATTCAGCCCTTGTTGATTGAGAGAAGGTGGGTGACTGAGAGAAGGTAGGTTATTGTAGGTGAGAATTAAATGAGAGAGAGTTCAGAGGGGGATTATGTACTTAGGGTTCCAAAGATGCGCTTAAAGTGAAGTGGGATTGGTTAAGAAGTCATCACTGACACCTCTATTGGATTGATGAAACGCTTCAGTGTCACAGGTAATTGATTACATGTTGATGGTAATCGATTAAACCAGTCCCAGATGCCAGGAAGATCATTACTTAAGAAAGGTAATCGATTAACTAAATAAGGTAATCGATTATTCCAGACAGCTTGTATTTGTTCTGAGTTATAGGCTTCCTGTTATAGTCGATTACTTATGTAGGTAATTGATTGACCTTTTCCTTAATATGCTTAAAATTGTATTTTGATGCACTTTAATGAAAAGTTTTCATGATGTTATGCTTCTAATGCATGAACTTTACAATCATACATACAATTTCAATGAAATTTAAATTAGAAAACATAAGAAATTATTGATTAGTTGAGATCATACTCACTAAGTATACCAAATTCCCTTCTAAGCTTGTAGAACCTTTCCCTTGGCAATGGTATAGTGAATATATCTGCTAGCTATGATTCTGTTTCAACAAATTGAATATCACAGTCTCCTTTATAAACGTGATCCCTTATGAAATGATGACGTATTTGAATATGCTTATTCCTTGAGTGCAATATTGGATTCTTTGTTAGGTTGATTGCACTTGTTTTATCACATTTCAATGGTATCTTGTCCACATTTAGTCCAAAATCTTGTAGTTGTTGCTTGATCCACAGTGATTGAGCATAGAAGCTTCCAGCTGCTATGTATTCTGCTTCTGCAGTTGAGAGGACTACACATGCTTGTTTCTTACTGTGCCATGATACAAGACTATTTCCAAACAAATGACATGTGCCACTTGTACTTTTCTTGTATAACTTGTATCCTGAAAAATCAGAGTCGGAATAACCAACAAGAGTAGGATTTATACCTTTAGGATACCAAAGTCCAGCGTCTAAAGTCTCCTTGAGATATTTCATAATTCTCTTGACAACATTCATGTGTGATTCCTTAGGTGCTGATTGGTACCTAGCACACAAACACACACTAAATATGATGTTAGGTCTACTCGCAGTTAAGTACAAAAGTAAGCCTATCATCCCTCTGTATTTAGTAACATCAATTGGTTTTCCTTGAGGATCATCATCAAGATAACAATTAGTTCCCATAGGTGTATGAGAGCTTTTGCACTTTTCCATTCCAAATTTCTTGAGAAGCTCTTTGGTATATTTTGACTGATGTAAGAAAATTCTCTTCTTCATTTGCTTAACTTGAAATCCAAGAAAGAAACTTAATTCACCCATCATTGACATATCAAACTCCCCCTGCATTTTTGAGACAAAGTCCTCACAAATAGAGTTGTTAGATGAACCAAAGATAATGTCATCAACATACACTTGTACAAGAAGTATATCATTGGAAGTTTTCTTAATGAATAAAGTTTTGTCTACCTTTCCTCTTTCAAAATTTTGAGATAAGAGAATCTTACTCAATCTTTCATACCATTGCCTAGGGGCTTGTTTAAGTCCATAAAGGGCTTTCTTTAGCTTATAGACATGAAGAGGAAACTTATGATCAACAAAACCAGGTGGTTGTGAAACAAACACTTCTTCATCAATGAAACCATTCAAAAAGGTACTTTTTACATCCATTTGGTATAGCTTAAAATCATTCACACGTGCAAATGCAAGAAGGAGCCTAACAGCTTCTAATCTAGCAACTGGAGCATATGTTTCACCAAAGTCTATACCCTCTTTTTTATTATAGCCCTTAGCTACTAATCTAGCCTTATTTCTAGTTATGGTTCCTGTTTCATCATGTTTGTTCCTAAACACCCATTTTGTTCCTATGATATTCATACTTGATTTATAAGGCACTAGTTCCCAAACATCATTTCTTTTAAACTAATTCAACTCATCATGCATGATCATCATCCAATGTTCATCATTTAATGCATCATCCACACAAGATGGTTCAATTTGAGAGACAAATGCCATATGTTCACAAAAGAGATAAAGAGAATGTCTAGTAGTAACTATGTTTTCTATGTCACCAAGAATGTTGTCTAAGGAGAGATCCCTAGGCTTCCTCCATTCTTTCGATAATGATTGTACTTCTTTTGGAGCTTCAACTTATTCATTGTTAATGCTGACTTCATCATGAATTAGAGGAATATTTGATGAACCTGCATCTTCTTCATCACATAGAGAACTTCCCTTCTTACGGGAGTTAGTGTTTGTGGTGATAAATTGTAAATTCGAAAATCAATTTTATCACTTTGATTCTAAGAACAATCTGGGGATTAGAATCAGATCCTCTTACGGGACTCTTTTTAAAAAGTAGATTTATGGTGTTTTAGATTTGTTAAAAGTTCAAGTTTTTTCTGGAAAATTGATTGATTGGTACAAAATTTCACCAAGTCAATTATTATGTTTAAAAAAATCTAGAAATGATAAGTTTCAAAGAGTTTGATTCAGAATTCTATCAAAAACTTATCTTTCACAAAGAGTTAAAACCACTTGATTCAGAATTTTATCAAGTTTCAAACTGTATTCTTAGAGATCAACTTTCATAGAATTTAACGAAAGTTCAAAGAAAATCAATACAAGAATAAATTAAAGAATGTAAATTGCGGAATGTAAACAAAGAAAAGAAAATGAATTGTAAGAACAATTGCATTGAAAGAAAATGGATGGGTTCATCATATACTTGCTTCTCCTTGTAACCTGTTTGTCGCAGTGAGTTCGGACGTATAAGGTGTTTCAGAGAATTTGAGTATGAGTGATTTGCCAACCCTTATTACATTAAGAGTTTACCTATTTATAGATTCCTAATTCTAACGGCTAACTAATGTACATTTGACACATCATCTAGCCCTATGTGTTGGCAGCATGCATGCTTGCCACGTCTTCTGCTAACCAGAAAACTGCTTCTGATCTTTGCATTTTTCAAAATGCTTCCATTAAGATGTTGCCACCTATCTTTGATCAGAAAACTTCTTTGATCTTCAATAACTGTTTTCTTCTATCTTCTGCCTTCTCGAAATCTTCATTTCTTCATTCAGAAATCTTCTAAGTCTTCATGCATTCTGATTTCGAGAAATATGTATTTGTTGTCTCGAAATTTCACTTTCTGGTTTCTCGAAATCTTCTTTCTGGAATCCCGACTTCATGTATTTGAAAACTTGCTTCTAGAATCTCAAAATCCTCTTCTGAAATCCTGACTTCATGTACTCGAAAATTCCTTCTTCTTTGATACTTAACTTTTTCTGGAGATACTTGCACCCACTAAGTACTTCCTGATTTCAATTTTCCAGAAGTCTTATGACTTCGTTTTCCAAAATCCTTATGACTGTTTTTCCAGAATCCCTTATGACTTCGATTTTCCAGAAGTCTCATGACTTCGTTTTCCAGAATCCCTTTTGATTCTGAATTTCCAGAACTCCTGACTTTGGTTTTTCCAGAGCTCTTTTGACTTTGATTTCTCGAAGTTCCTTTGTCTCTTTTTTCGAGTTTCTGAAGTTCCCTTTTAATGTTAACTTTAACAAATTTCTAAGTTATGAGATTCACTTCTGAAACTCGAACTCTGGAACTTGTAAGCTTTCTGGAAACTTGAAAAGTATAAATGACTTTCAAAATTGTGAAATTCGAAATACTTGAAATTCGAATCCCAACTGATGCCCCCCCAAAAATAGTCTCTTTCGAGAACTAATCTTTTATTTGAATAAAGAGATATTTTTGGAACAACCTTTGGTATTCCTTTTGACCTTTATTACCTTTTCTCATTTGAAACATGTCTTCTTCATGTAAACTCAGAAAGTTGGCTAAAGGTTTAAAGTTAAGGCCTATAAGAATCAAATCCCAAGTGGGGTTTTTGAACAAGTAAACATTTCACTCTCTTTTCAAAAGAAACATAAACTTCTTCTCTTTTGCTCGTTTACCTTACTTATATATATTCTGATGTTTTCAGGTAAACATTTCTTCGAGTTCTCAAGCTGATAGTGGTGCTAATGAAGAGAAAACTATTGAAAGTCCACTTCAGGCTACCTCTTCGAAAAAGTCTTTGCAAAACGGGAAACCCTTAGACAATATTGAAGAGAGTGAGGAGGAACAAGAAGAAAAAGGAGAAGAAGAAGAAGTTCAATCTCCTTCTGATCCAACCAACGAGGATTCACAAGGGGAAGAACAGAAAGATGATCCATCACCTTCTCAAGATCCTGATTCTCGAGGAACCAAAGAGTCTCCTTCGAAGGAAATCCAAACCACTCAAACTGAATCAGGCACTCCCGAAAAAGCTCCTGGTTTTTCGAGGGATTCATCTAGGTCAACCCTGTATATAGTGCTATAAACTTAGATGATTGCCTCAAAGGTTTGGATGAGAACCCTTTCTTAATTTTGGACGTGCTTTCGGGGGAAGTTTCATTATCATCAGCCCACTCCGAAGCAACAGTTCATAATCCATTGAGTGAGGAAGACTCTATTGAAAAAGTCCGTCAAAATTTCAAGAAACTGGTCTTCGAGAAGTCCATGATGAGAGAAATCCCTAAGGATCCCCTATACAAAGAAGAAATTGAAAGTTACTTAACTTTCTTTGAGAAAAAACATGCTGATTTGTTTTAGTCTCAACAGCAATGGATCAAGAGCTTTTCAGAACTATATCATAGTACTGTTGGGACTATTGACCAAATCGAACAAACCACTTCAAAATTGGCAATGCAGAAAAATGAGAAGGCTGAGTTGATGGATAAAATGCAAAATAGCAAGACTAAAGTGACCAAATACGAGCAATCCATCAACCAGAATACTCTGAAGATTGAAGAGCTTCAAAGGAAAATTTAAGGCTCGAAGGCCTTATCAAGAAGTATCAAGAAGAGGCTGAAAGAACTAAGTTGGCAAAAAGTGAGCTTGAAACCACATTGTCAAGGCAGAAGTCTACTCGAATGGACCTCATCAACTCTGTTCGAAGTATTTCGAGGGATGCTATTAAAGTTATCAAGGATATTGATAATCTCGAAAGAAACAACAGCAGCCTGAAGATCTACTATGAAGACCTTATGCACAATTTTGCCAAATTAAAGAGCGAAGCTCCTTTTTTAGCTTACTTCTTCTGTTATGACTTCTTTTGTTTCGAGCGTGGGCTCGAATTTATATTGTCCTCTGAACAATTTATTTTCCTTTATGTACAATCTTGATTTCTTGCAAGTTTGGTTTGTACTCTTTCAAATATTTTCCATTTATTGACATTATGCGCAAATCACCAACTAATTCTCGAATTGAATACGCATTACTGGAAAATATTTTCTCAATTTCGAAAGGTCCCTCCCAATTAGGTGACCATTTACCAAACCTCTTAGACTTTTTATCAATTGGCAAAATCAACTTCCAAACATAATCACCAATTTGGAATTCTTTTTTCTTAACCCTTCTATTATAACAACGAGTAATTTGCTCTTTTTGTCTAATTATATTTTCAAGAGCAACCAACCTTTCTTCATCAAGTTGATTTAATTCATCAAACATCAAATTCCAATAATCTTGAGAAGGTAACTCATATTGTCTTTGTACCTTTATTGATTGTAAGTTTACTTCAACTGGTAAAATAGCATCATGACCATATACCAATTTATAAGGGGTAGTCTGAGTATGTAACATCCCGGAAACTGGAACCTAGGAAACCTAAGAGAATCCTTAGGTGGTGAACTTAGCCAAGAGAGGGAAGTTAGACGTAGGGTAAGAATTCGGAGGTTTAGTGTGATTTCAGACAAGAAATTATGGAATCCATTAGGAATTATGAGTTTTAAAGAGTTTAGAAAAGGAAACAGGAATTAAGCTAATTGACTGTAGGTAGGACCTAGAAGGAACCACACCATGTATCAGAGAGAAGTATAAATGTTTAAGAATGAGAAAATTAGTTTGGTTAAAGAAGAATTAAGTTGAAAGGAAGGATTATGAGAAAGAGTTAGGGAGAAGAGCTACACCCGAGATCTTAGCCATTAAATATGGAAGAATGAGCCTCGTAGTCAAGGGAATAGATTTATCAAGGATTAGAGTGGTGAAGATTTGGATGAGAAGAACCAAGTTAGAAGAAGTTTTGAAGGATACAAAGTAGGTTTGAGAAGGAGAGAATTGAATTGGAACCAAGAGGGGCACAAACTGAGGTTATTGCTTAATTTTGGGAATTAGGCCTAATGACCTTGGTGTACTAATTCGCAAATATCTAGAGTTGTAGATGTCCGATTGAGGTGATTCCACTCTCATTAGAAAGCTTATTTCTGGGGCTTCAGTTTGATAGGTTTTATGATAGGGTTTGGATGAAAACTGCACCTTCAAACAGACTCATTTTCGCTCAAGCGCAGCCTGAGCGAGGATAGCAGCAAGAAGGGAAAATTGCAATATGGTTTTCGCGCTCGAGCTGAGCGTAGAAAACAGAGAGCAATTTGAGAAATTCAGCTCGAGCTGAGCTCAAGCGCAACCTGAGCGAGAACTTGCGCTTGAGCTGCGCTCAAGCGAGGCTTGAGCGCATGCCCGATCTCTGCACTTTAAAAACATAAGTTACAGTTTCTTTCTTGAATTCTTTCCGTTTCTTCTTCATTTTAGAGAGAGAAAGAGCGGTTTCTAGAGAGAGGAACGCCTTGGGAACTTGGAGGAAGAGGATTAAAGCTAAGGCTCTCCAACCCTAGTCCTCCCCAACCTTCTTCCCTTCTCTTAGGGCTTCTATTGAGGTGGGTGTGACTCTCACTTGTTTGTCTTGATTGTTCTCACAGCATGTTCCCCATTCTTTTTCCCCTTCTTCCATGGAATAATGATGTATGTATGAGATAAGTTTATGAATTATGAATGTATTGATGATTGGATGTCTAGAATTGCAAAACCATAGGGTAGATGATTTGAGTGATTATGTGTTATGAACCTTGAACATGTTATTTATGAAATCACGGGCCTTTGGCCATCATAGTCATGGATTATGAGTTGAGATAATGATGATGTATTATGAACCTTGAATATTTTATTATGGAATCATGGGCCTTTGGCCATCACAGTCATGAATGATGAGTTAAGTTATCACAGGGCTTATAGCCATCATAGTGCCTTCGGGCTATCACAGGGTCATTGACTGTCACAGTCACAGGCCTTCGGGCAAATTATTTAAGAAAGACGGGGTAACCACATCGAACTCATAGCCAAGAGGGAGATGGGGTCCCCAATCACAGAATGAAAATTAAACATTATTTAAGACTTAATCATAGGTAGCCCTGGACAACGGTCCTTGGTTACATGGCCGAGCGCTCATCACAGTCATGTTACAGTGTAAAGACCCCGGGTGTCGGGTAACAACACCTCACAGTCATGCATTGCATCATAAACATGATTTCAATGATGATATATTATGTGTAATTCATTTATTCATGATGCTCTAGATAGATATGTGTAATTGTGATGATTCTTGATTGTTTTCCCCACACCGCACACACTTGTTACGCTCACTGGGACGTAGTCTCATCCCACGATATGGGAATTATATTTCAGTTGTGCAGGATGAGTTTCAGGATCAGGACGAGAAGTAGAGGATACATGAAGTACCATAGATTAGACCTTTATTTCTTATTATCGTTATTGATTTGCTTAGGACTACCGTAGTCTTTTGTTTCGTTGTTTCCTAGGAAATTACTATGTTAATTTTGATGCATTGTATTGGAGCCTTGATGACAACTTTGTTGGATTTTCTATGTTTTAACTGTGTAAAGTGGAGCTTTGGTAATGGTTGGATTACACAAGCGATTATGTTTTATTTTGATACGCGAAATTGACGAATTAATTTTATGAATTTGGAAATAGTGCTCCCAACAAGCATTATTTCTGAATTTATAAATGAGGACGTTACAGAGTAGCTTCCCTTGGAGAATTTCTATGAGCCCAAAGAATTTGATTCAAAGTCTCATGCCAATTTCTAGGACGTTGCCCAATATGTCTTTTAATTAAAGCAATAATAGTTTTATTAACTGCTTCAACTTGACCATTGGCTTGGGCATAATCGGGCGTAGAAGAAAGTAATTTTATTCCTTTTGATTCAGCAAACCTAACCATTTTTCTCCCAGTAAACATTGTTCCTTGATCTGTAGTTATGGTTTCTGGTAAGCCAAATCGAAATATAATGTTTTCTTCAATGAAACAATGATATCTTCTTGAGTAACTTCTCTTAGAGGAATTGCTTCTACCCATTTGGTAAAATAATCAACTCCAACTAAAATAAACTTGTGGTTTCTCAAAGAAGCTGGATGTATCATTAAATTAAATCTAAAGCCCATCCTCTAAAAGGCCAAGGCTTTATTATTGAATGCAATTCACTTGCTGGAACTTGTTGCACATTTCCATGCTTTTGACATTCTTCACAAGATTTTGCAAAATTGTGACAATCCTTGGCCATTGATGGCCAAAAGAATAATTTTCTTTTCAAAATCCATTCCATTTTCCTTCCTGCTTGGTGAGCACCACAAGCTCCTTCATGAACTTCAACTAAAGCCAAATAAGCTTCAGTTTCTCCCAAACATCGAAGTAAATTTCCATCAATAGATTTTTTATAAAGCTCTTCACCTAAAATACAATAATTCAGAATTTTATATTTCAAGTGTCTTTTATTTACCAGAGAAGGATTTTGGATAAGATTCACAATTTCTGTTCTCCAATCATTCTGATCCAAAAGATTTATATTATGAATATCAAATTCCTTCACTGGAAATCTTCTCTGAATGTCACTAATTTTTCTAAGAGTTCCAATGGAAATTCTATATCCAGAAGCTATTTGAGCCAGTTCATTGGCTTCGAAATTCTGACCTCTGGGAATATGTTCAATTTTTACTTCATCAACATTTCCAGAAGTTTGTTGGCTTGAACCAAATACTTAGCCAATTTTGGATCTAAACATTTATATTCCTTAGTTACCTGTTTGATAACTAATTGTGAATCTCCTCAAATATGAACATTTCTCGAATTTCGAGAAACCAAAATTTCGAGACCAGCAATAAGAGCTTCATACTCTACTGCATTATTCGAACAATGATGTTTTATTTCAAACATCATTCGAGTTGGAAATCCTTTGGGTGAAATTAATAGAATCCCAATTCCTGATCCATTCTTATGTTTTGATCCATCAAATATAATTTCCAAGGCTCTAAACCTACATATATTGATTCTTCAATTGGAATTGGGGGATGTTCAACTAAGAAATCCGCAACCACTTGTCCTTTCATAGATTTCAAAGGGACAAACTTTAACGAAAACTCAGTTAATGCTAATGCCCATTTTCCAACTCTACTGTGCAATATAGGCTTTAATAACATGTGCTTTATTACATCAAAGTGAGAAATTACAAATACATCATGAGGTTTAATATAATACAAGTTTAGTACAAGAAAAGTACAAACATAAACACAATTTTTCTATAGCACAGTATCTAGTTTCTGCATCATTAAGGACTCTACTTAAATAGTAAACAACTCTTTCAACGCCATTTTCGTCTTCTTGAGCCAACATACTTCCTATTGTGGCTTCTGAAGCAGAAATATATAACTTCAAAGGTTTTCCTGGCAAAGGAGGAGTCATAATCGGAGGAGTTGTCAAATATTTCTTGATTTCCTCAAAGACCTGTTGATGTTCATCTTCCCATTTGAAGTTTTCTTCTTTCTTTAATTTCAGCAATGGGGAAAACACCCTTGTTTTTCCTGATAGATTCGAAATGAACCTTCGAAGGAAATTCACTTTTCCGAGAAAAGATTGTAATTGTTTCTTGGTAGTAGGTGGGGACACTTCGAGAATTGCTTTAGCTTTATTTTTATCAATCTCAACACCTTTCTTGTGTACAAGAAATCCTAAGAAATTTCCTGCAGATACATCAAAAGCACATTTAATAGGATTCATTTTCAATCCATGCTTTCTCATTTTCTCGAAAGCTTGTCTTAAATGATTCAAATGCAAGTCTTTTGATTCAGACTTAACCACAACATCATCTATATAAACTTGCATATAATTTCCTATTAAATCATGAAAAATCGAATTCATGGCTCTTTGATAAGTTGCACCAACATTTTTTAAGCCAAAGGGCATCATTACCCATTCATAAGTGCCTATTGCACCAGGACATCGAAAAGCTGTTTTCGAAATACCCTCTTCAGCAATGAAGATTTGATTATAACCTGAATACCCATCTAACATACTTAGAAGTTCATTTCCTGCTGCCGAATCTATTAACATATCAGCAACCGGCATTGGGTATTCATCTTTAGGGGTTGCATTATTAAGATCTCAAAAATCAATACATACCCTTAAAGACTCATTTTTCTTAATAACAGGCACAATATTAGAAATCCAATTAACATACATGGCAGTTCGAATGAACTTAGCCTTTAGAAGACGCTCTATTTCTTCTTTGATCTTCGAAACTATTTCTGGAGCAAATCTTCTTGGAGTCTGCTTCACTGGTCTCTTTTCTGGAAAAGTTGGAAGTTTATCCTCAACCAGTTCTCGACTTAAACCAGGCATTTCATGATAATCCCAAGCAAAACAATCTTTATATTCTTTCAACAAGTCAATGATTTCCTTTTTGAATTCTCCTTCAAGATTCTGACTTATAAACGTGGGTCTTTTCTCATTATCATTTTCCAAGTTTACTTCCTCTAAAGGATCCTAAGCTTCCATTTTCTTAATGCCTTGAGACAAGAATCCTTCAAAACCTAAAGGGGAGTCATCATAAATGCAATCTAATTTTTCGAACTCACACCCTTGTGTTTCTTGAACATATGTCTCAACCTTTTTGACCATTTCCTCAAGATACTTCTTTTCAGAATCTTTACCTTTCTCAGAATTTTTTTCAGAATCTTCACTTCTTATTTCTGATGAAATTTCTTCTTCTATTATCTCCTCAATGACTATTCTTCCCTCTTGCCATTCGGCCTTGGGGGCCGTTTCTTCTTTATTCTGTTCATTCTGATTAAATTCGGCTTCGAGAGCCGCTTCTACCTTTTTTTCGGCCATATAGGCCGAAATTCGAGCCCAAAAGCTCGAATCTATTCTTGGTCTGACCATTCCGAGATTTCTGCAGCCTCGAAAGGGCCGACATCACACTGTAACATAAACCCAAAATTTGGATTTATCCTCAAAGAATATGGAACTTTGGTAGGGGTTAACATATACTTGTCATTTACCTCATAAGGTCTAATCTTCATGACCTTCTTTTCTGTACTCCTCACATCCACAGCATCTTCTTCAACTTTAAAATAATTCTTGTCCCCATCAACATAAATGGGCACACCTTCTTTAGTCCACATGCAAAGCCTCTGATGCATTGAAGATGGAACAACACCTACACCATAGATCCATTCCCTTCCAAGTAATAAGTTATAGTTTGCTTTCGAATCAACTACAACAAACATAGTGGGTCTCATGATTGTTCCCACTATTAACTCTAAACATAATACACCTTCTGATTTCGAAGTCTTTCCACTAAAGTCTGTAATAATCATCTGATGAGGCATCAGATCAAACTTAGTCTTCATCAATTTCTTCATCATAAATTTCAGCATCAAGTTCACTGCCGCTCCAGAATCTACAAGTAATTTTCCAATACTTACATGCCCAACTAAAGCTCTGATAAACAAAGGCTTCATGTGAAGTTGCATTTCCTCAGTTGGTTTTTCGAATACTGCAGAAGTATTCTGGCAAATTTGTTTGCCAATGTAAGTGTAGCAAATAGGATCCTCACCTATATCATCTTCTTCATAATCTTCCTCTTCCAAGTCTTTCTCAAGTTCTTCAGCATATTCTGCAGGCAAAACAGAAACCATTGCGCAAATGTCTTCGAGACCATCTGCGAAGCCTGTTTCGAAATTTTCAATTAATAAATCGTCTTCATTCTCATCAAAACCCCCCAGTAACTTGGAAATAAGGTTTCTTCTTTACTACTTGTGCATACGAAGGATGATTTGAATTTGCTTGCACTTGAATCACTTGAGTGTTCTTGGCCTGAATAGGCTTAGGCTGATTATTTTCTCTTGCAGTTACCATGTTACGTTGCCCTTGTTCCTCGAAAGCAGCCTTCCTCACCCTTTGCACCCTTCTCCATTGGGTTTTCGTCATTGGTGGCCTATTTCCATAATAAGGCCTTTGTTGGAATGCTTGATAGTTATACTGAGGCTTAGGATACCCAGGACGAATCCACTTGTTCGGAGGAACAGTTGAAGGTGGCACAAAGGTTCGGGGTTTTCCAGAAACTTGAAAGTTTTGATGCATAGTTTGCTTACCTTTATTCAAAACCTTCTCTTTTGGAGGCACTCTTTCTCCCGAAACTGAACTCGTGCTCGAAATCCAACCTCCATAAGCAGGCTTCACTTTCTTCTGCTTGTTATCATTCTTTTGGCTCTTTACAGCCACTTCCTGGTAATGCTTCTTCATTCCAGAATCACGAAATGCCTTTGCAGCAGATCTATCAAATACTGCGTGACACCTTGGACACAAATCAATTGATGCATCCTCAACTTTCTTCCTGTTCAGAAATTCCAGTAAAGATTCTCCCCCCTTGGAAAAAATGTCTTGAAATTCCCGATCATCATCAATAGCCATCTCAGTGGCTTGTTGAATGGAGTTCGAATCTTCCACCTCAACCATATTGATGCTCACCGGTTTTGCGTAGTTCGCATTCACTTGAAGTGAATCAGAGTCGATCTTCATTGCCATTGGAGTTTTTTCTTCGAATTTCAACCTCCCTTGTTTAATGGCTTCTTGGATAATATCCCTGAAACGAACACAACTATTAGTCCAATGTCCATAAGTATGATGATACTTACAATATTTTCGACCTCTTCTCTGTTCTTGAGAAGGAATTTTATGGTCATCACTTAGAGTTATTTGTTTGTCTTTTACCAATATATCCAAAATTTGATCTGCTTTCGAAATATCAAAACCATAATTTTTCTTAAGAAACCTATCTTTCATATCGTTATTAGTATTTCCATTAGGTTTCAAAGATTGACAAACATAAGGAGGTCCTGGCTTAAGTTCAGCCACATGAACATCATTATCTTCTATATCATATTCGAAATCACTATCATTAGAAACTTCTAAATATGCTATTTTATCTTTTCGAAAGATTTTGTCAGGTTTTCTGAATCTTTCTTTTTCTTTCTTCAGATGTTCAATTTGCCTAACCTTATTAGCCAATTGGGCCATATCTCTAAGTTGTTGATTAATCAATTTCTTTCGAATTGAGTAATCTAATCCTCCTACAGCCATTTGGACTAACTCATATTCAGGAATTTGAGTAAAACACCTTGCTTTCATTTGTCTAAATCTATTCAAATAGTCATCTATTGACTCATTCGAAGATCTCTTAATGTTTACTAAATCCATAAGAGTAACTTTTGTTTCCCCTCGAAAGAATTGTTCATGAAAACTTCTTTCTAATTGATTCCATGAATGAATTGAATTTGGGGGAAGAGTTGTAAACCAAGTGAAAGCATTTTTGGTCAAAGAACTAGGAAAATATTTCATTTTCAACTCTTCATTATTTGCCAAATCACCTGCTTCGATTTGATATCGAGCAATGTGTTCGACAGTAGATTCTCCCACTTCTCCAGAAAATTTGGTAAATTTGGGAACTTTCCATCCCCTTGGCAATTCAGTTTGCAATACCATCTGGGTAAAAGGAGACACTACGTAAGGATGATTTGCAAATCCTACATTAAATCCATGTCTATTCAGGACTTGTTCAACAATTCCAACAACATTTTGTTGCCCCCCTAAGTTATTTGCTCTTATCCTTTCGAGAATTTCATCAGCATTCTGATTTCTATTCAGGATAATTCTAGGAGCATTTTCTTCCCTATTTTCGATAGGATTTGGTATTTGATTATTTTGATCCCTTTGATTCACATGGAGATTCATATTAGCCACTTGTCTTACTATAGGATTTGTGGGTGCTCCAAACACATCCGCAATCCTCTCTATTTGCCTAGCCAACAAATTATAATTGGTATTTGTTGTTTGTACTAGTGGATCAAACATTGTGGTCATTTGCCTTGTCAACATATTTATCATCTCATGATTACTTTCATCCATTTGTTGCCTTAAAGTTTGCAACGTAGAATTTGTAATAGATGAAGAAGAACTTCCCACAAAGGGATCAAAAATGGGTCCACGAGTAACTGTAGGACCTACTGTTGACATAGTGGGTGGGGCCGTCCCCGAATTTGGGACGAATCCATATGGCAACCCATACACTAGTTGTCCATTTTGAGACATAGAAACAAAATTGGGTATATGGATAGTAGAACCAATTTGACTTACTACAGGCTCTGGCATAGTAGTAGTAGTTGTAGTAGTTATTGATGGTTCTCTGTTAACACTATTATTTCCATTTACCCCATTCTCATTGTTGTTTACAGACTCATCTCTTTGGGGTGGTGAATTCTCAGAATTCGTAACATTAGTTATATCCCTATTGTTGTTTCCATTTGCATTTTGTCTTGAATTATTAGCCATTTAAACAGAAATTGTTCTTCCACTTCTCAAACGCATGCAAGAACATATTTTTTTCAGAAAATCATAACACACTACTTTTTGGCAATTCAGTCCCACCGGGCGTGCCAATTTGTTTGTGGTGATAAATTGTAAATTTGAAAATCAATTTTATCACTTTGATTCTAAGAATAATATGGGGGTTAGAATCAGATCCTCTTACGGGATTCTTTTTAAAAAGTAGATTTATGGTGTTTTAGATTTGTTAAAAGTTCAAGTTTTTTCTGGAAAAATGATTGATTGGTACAGAATTTCACCAAGTCAATTATTATGTTTAAAAAATCCAGAAATGATAAGTTTCAAAGAGTTTGATTCAGAATTCTATCAAAAACTTATCTTTCACAAAGAGTTAAAACCACTTGTTCAGAATTTTATCTAGTTTCAAACTGTATTCTTAGAGATCAACTTTCATAGAATTTAACGAAAGTTCAAAGAAAATCAATACAAGAATAAATTAAAGAATGTAAATTGTGGAATGTAAACAAAGAAAAGAAATGAATTGTAAGAACAATTGCATTGAAAGAAAATGGATGGGTTCATCACATACTTGCTTCTCCTTGTAACCTGTTTGTCGCAGTGAGTTCGGATGTATAAGGTGTTTCAGAGAATTTGAGTATGAGTGATTTTCCAACCCTTATTACATTAAGAGTTTACCTATTTATAGATTCCTAATTCTAACGACTAACTAATGTACATTTGACACTTCATCTAGCCCTATGTGTTGGCAGCATGCATGCTTGCCACGTCTTCTGCTAACCAGAAAACTGCTTCTGATCTTTGCATTTTTCAAAATGCTTCCATTAAGATGTTGCCACCTGTCTTTGATCAGAAAACTTCTTTGATCTTCAATAACTGTTTTCTTCTATCTTCTGCCTTCTCGAAATCTTCATTTCTTCATTAAGAAATCTTTTAAGTCTTCATGCATCCTGATTTCGAGAAATATGTATTTGTTGTCTCGAAATTTCACTTTCTGGTTTCTCGAAATCTTCTTTCTGGAATCCCGATTTCATGTATTTGAAAACTTGCTTCTAGAATCTCAAAATCCTCTTCTGAAATCCTGACTTCATGTACTCGAAAATTCCTTCTTCTTTGATACTTAGCTTTTTCTGGAGATACTTGAACCGACTAAGTACTTCCTGATTTCAATTTTCCAGAAGTCTTATGACTTCGTTTTCCAAAATCCTTATGACTATTTTTCCAGAATCCCTTATGACTTCGATTTTCCAGAAGTCTCATGACTTCGTTTTCCATAATCCTTTTTGATTCTGAATTTCCAGAACTCCTGACTTTGGTTTTTCCAGAGTCTCTTTTGACTTTGATTTCTCGAAGTTCCTTTGTCTCTTTTTTTCGATTTTCTGAAGTTCCCTTTTAATGTTAACTTTAACAAATTTCTAAGTTATGAGATTCACTTCTGAAACTCGAATTCTGGAACTTGTAAGCTTTCTGGAAACTTGAAAAGTATAAATGACTTTCAAATTTGTGAAATTCGAAATACTTGAAATTCGAATCCCAACAGTTAGATTCATCAAAAACCACATGAAGGAAATTATCCCAACAGTCTTACTTGATGCAGAATATCCTAAAAACACATCTTCATCAGCTTTAGCATCAAATTTGCCAATATTTTCTTTGTTATTATTTAGTATAAAACATTTACATCCAAATACTCTTAAATGAGAGATATTTGGTTTCTTACCCTTGAAAAGTTCATATGGAGTCATTTTAAGGAAAGGACGAAACAAGATTCTATTTAAAACATAGCAAGCAGTGCTCACGACATCAACCCAAAAATATTTAGGTAAATCATTTTCATTGAGCATTGTCTTTGCTAGTTCAATAAGTGATCTATTTTTCCTCTCCATAACTCCATTTTGTTGAGGGGTTCTTAGAGCAGAAAAATTATGATCAATATCATTTTCATTACAAAATTTCTCAAATTCGTCATTTTGAAATTCTCCTCCATGATCACTTCTCAAAGACTTAATTTTCAAATCCTTCTCATTTTGAATTCTTTTGGCAATTTTTAAGAAAGCTTTGAAAGCATTGTTTTTAACAGATAAAAATGCAGTCCAAGTAAATTTAGAATAATCATCAACTATTACCAAGGCATATATACTACCACCTAAGCTTATAGTTCTAGAAGGACCAAAGAGATCCATGTGCAAAAGTCCAAGAGGTCTAGAGGTGGAAACAAAATTTATTGATTTAAAAGAGTCTTGCTTTCCCTTTTGACACATGCATCACATATTCCTTCTTTAGAGAACTTAAGATTAGGTAATCCTTTAACAAGTTTCTTTTATGCAAGCCTATTAAATTGTTCTAGATTAATATGTGCAATACATCTATGCCAAAGCCAAGACAAAACATCTCTAGATGTCAAACATGCAATATTTGATGAGGAATAGTCAATGTCAAGCACATAGATATTATTCATTCTCCTACCAACAAACATTACATTTTCAGATGCATCACATATGGTACAACATTCATGATTGAATGAAATCTTGTAATTTTTATCACACAATTGACTAATGCTCAACAAGTTATTTTAGATCATCAACATATATAACATCATCAATTATAATAGAGGAATTGTAACCGATACTCCCAATGCCAAGAATGCGACCTCTATTATTGTCACCATAAGTCACATAGCCTCCATCTTTTGCTTGTAGAGAGACAAATTTGCTCTTGTCCTCTGTCATGTGCCTAGAGCATCCACTGTCCAAATACCACAGGGAATGCCTTGCCTTTTGGCACACCTACAAAACAAACAATGACTAATTTTGGTACCCAAATGGAGTTGGGTCCATTTGGATTAGTAACAACACTTGCTCCCTTAGGAATCCATATGTAATTCCCACTAGGAACTCCAAACATCTTAATCGTGCAGTTATAGGATGTGACGATGTGTGACCATTATGAGAATGGTAATTGCAAGTGATAAAAGGTGTACTAGAAGCTTTTCTGAAATTGAAGAAATTTTTAAGAGATCTTTGCTTCTTCTCACAACTATAGCCAATTCCAGATTTATCAAACATGCATTTTTGTTTACCTAAGAGAGCATCAAGATTAGCTCTTCCCATAGTGAATCTAGACAATACTTTAGTGAGATAGGTAATTTTAGATTCAAGCATTGTACAAGTTTCACAATTGGAAGGGGAAGCTATGTTACAAGAGCAAATGTTCTTCAAATTCTCATTTTCATTTTTCAAAACATTTGTTTCCTTTTGTAAGTCACTTACTCTAGCTTCAAACCACTTGATTTTATTTTTGTAAACACTATTGAAGAAACTCAATTTCTTAGCTTCTTCATGTAGCTCAATAAATGCATCTTGCAATTGGTCATAGTTAGTATCAATTGAATAGTTAGAGTCACTTACCTCACTTTCGGAGTCATTCTTTGTCACAAGGCAAAGATTTGCTTCATGGTCACTTTCACTCTCACTTGATGTGGTAGAGGCATTGTCTTCCCATGCAATGTAAGCCTTTTTCTTTCTATTTCTGAATTTTAATTTTGACTCATCATTGCCTTGCTTCGTGCTAAGCTTGGACAATCCGCCTTCATATGACCGATTTTCCCTCATTCAAAGCAAGTGAACTTTGGTGAGGAAGTTTAAGCTTTCTTTGACTATTTCCTTGCTTGGAATTGCTTGCTCTTTCCATTTTTCTTCTTCAAAAAATTTCTGAATTTCCTTACCATCAAATTCATATTTTCTGACTCAGAAGCTTCATTCTCAGTACTATCATCATTGCTTGACTGCTCATTGGTCTTTAAGGCCAATCCTTTCACTTTCTTATCTTTTTGCTCTTCTTCTGCCATTCTAGTCATATCCATCTCATATTCTCTTAATTTTCCAAATAGTTCTGCACTTGTCATGACTGTCAGGTTCTTTGACTCAGTAATTGTTGTTACAATTGACTGCCACTTTTTGTTTAGAGACTTAAGGATCTTCACATTTAGCTTCTCTTCATAAAAAATCTTTCCAAGACCCTTAGGATGATTGGCAATATGAGTAAGTCTTTTTTGTACATCCTGATGACGTTCTGGCAAGCGTACCAAAATATCAGCAGTATAATAGTAAGTATAAGATATCTTATCCACAAGGAGCGGTTCACTTTGTAGGATTTTAGTGATTGAATTAGCAAGTGAGCAACAATTTAAGAGATTAATTGTGGTGCAGAATAACAAAAGTAAACGGTGAGCAATAAAATTGAGTAGAGATAGAATTACTTGGACTAGGATTGGATTTCGCTTCTTCGCACCCCTCATGCATGTGAATTCCTTCTTTTAATTATAAATTTGTTTATAATTATACCTTAGCAATTACCAATTATATTATCTATAGGGCCCCTATGATGTGGATATACCCCCAATCGTCAGGAAAAATCCCTATATTACTACAACTGGACTATCAATTTAATCATACTTTCCTACAGAACACCTATGAAGGGGTTGTCACTCACCTAAACACTTCAATTTTCGGAAAGAACCATATTCCCATATGACTAAACGAGTACTTTTAGCAATCGGAGGTTAGTTTCCTATGTCTAGGCTCCCCTAAACTCTAATACTAGCTGGAAATTCCACCTTTTGTATCCAGAGCACTAGCCTACGACTCCGGCGCACGCGCGGAAGTAATGCATTAAGAACATCATAAAAGTACCGATATAATTAAAAATAGGGATTTATAATTAAAAACAAGAGAATTCACATACACTTGGGGATTGAATCCACTACATCCAATCCTACTAGAGAGCTTAGCTACTCATGGTAGCCATTACAAACCACTGAAGAATCTGTCACCTTCTTCAATCCTTGTGCTTCTATCTTCAATTCTACGCCCCCTTTGATCTGTGCAAAAAGGTCCTATTTATAGACTGGAAAAACCTAATCTAAATCTGGAAGAGATCAATCTGTAATTGTATTTTAAAAAGCTAGTTCGCGTGCTGAGATTCACCTACGCTAAGCGTAGGTAAAGCTTGTCATTCAGTAAGTTGCGCAGCGCAGGTGAAGCGTGAAACACGCTGTAAACTTTCTTCACTTCCTCATTTATCCACTTGATCTCTTTCTGATCTTGCCTTTGCTTGATTGGTTTCTCTTATTTCCCTTTTCTGGCTTGATTTTGTATTTATTTGAGCTTGAATTCAAATTGGGGAAAGTCATCCACATGATCCTTTGTTTAAATGGCTGCAGATCTTATCTTTATTTTGTCTTCATTTAAACTTCAAATCTGCAAACAATCTCCCCATTTAATGCTATTTTCTCTTCTATTTCAAATCTTCCATAAATCCATAAATTAACAGATTTCTAATCAAAATAGCATCAAATTCAAATTCAAACCAAATAATTACAATTATTACAACTATTCACAAAAGGGATTATTTTGGGGCATAAATTATTATTTTAGCCTTGATAAGTGTAATAAAAACATAGGAAAATATCACATAATTTACACTTATCACATCCATAATGGTTTCTCCTTGTGCCATCCGGAACATTTCATACTCCTGAATTATTGTATTTTTTCTGCTCTTCTGACTTCAGAGGTTCCTTCATGAGTTACTTGAATCAAATCCCATGCCTCTTTGGCTATTGTGCATGCAGAGATCCTGAAAAATTCATCACTATTCAAAGCAGAATGTATGATATTTAAAGCTTTAGAGTCATTTTCAACATGCTTAATTTCTTATTGACACCATTGTTCAAAAGGTTTTTCAGATATTAAATCATTCAATGCTTGATCAGTAGGAATCTTGTAATCAGTTACCACAGCGTGCCAAATACCTCGACTAACAGACTCCATAAAAATTTTCATTCTAACTTTCCAAAATGGATAGTTGTCTCCACAAAAAAGAGGTGGTCTGTTAATTGAAGCACCTTCAACAAAAGGCAATTGATTCCCTGCCATTTTCGCAAAACAGTTTGCTAAAATCTTGAATACCTCTCAAGATTCCAGCTCTGATGCCAAATGTTGGTCCATGAGGGAATGTAGAAAGGGGGTTGAATAGATTCAAAAAACAATTTAATCCTTTTTCAAAATCAGAATTTCTTTTGTCACCTTTCTTTTTGCCTTCAAAATTCTTTCAAATGTGTTTTTCAAAATGAGTTTCTAGAGTTTACAAAGTAATTGTAATTACCAGCTGATCAATTCACTTGAAAGAATAATATAATTAACAAGATTGATTCCTCAAGCATGGTATTTCAATATTCTTTCAAATTCAATTTAGTGTAGCATCAAGATTTAATTAAACACTCTTATTTCAAGACAATTAACTAAATTCAATTTAGTGTAGCATCAAGATTTAATTCAACACTCTTATTTCAAGACAATTATGCAGTTTAGTAATACAATTTTATCAATTGAAATAGAGTATAGGGATAGAGAAATTGACACAGTTGTTTATACTGGTTCATCCATAAAAAGGCCTACACATCCAGTGTAGATTCAGCACCCCACTAAACATGCTTTGATTGAAGAATTGATTACAAACACTATGCACATGCAATTTCAAAGAAGGACTTACAAACAACAAACTAAGGTTAAACTTTTGCACCCCACAAGAGCATGATCTTCAATGACACCCCATCATATGAACATTAACCTTACTCATGACACCCCGTCACAAGATTTCAACCAATCTCTATGAAAACACCTTTCAAGAGATTTCCCAATACAAAAAAGTTATAAAAAAGATAGGGTTTAAAACAATAACACCTTGACTGTGTAGATAACCTCACGAATAAGATAAAAAATGTTCTTCCATTGCTTAACCTTCTTTGAGTGCGGAGTTCTTGATTTCACAAGCACATTCTGGGTTTGTACTGATTTTCTTGAAGAGTTTTCTCTTAAAGATTCAATCCCCTTTTTTGAAATCTGATTCTCTCTTGTTTAATTTCGAAAATCTTACTGATTATATCAGTTAGGAGTTAGTTATAATTGAAATAATCTATTATCTTTCGTAGATAGTTAGTTACCAAGTTATAAGAAAACAACCCAGAATAATTGCAGTCTCTGTTGTAATCGATTACTGACTTAGGTAATCGATTAAACCAGAGCGTATCCATAAAACTCTTCTCAGGTTCTACAGGTAATCGATTACCCATATCAGGTAATCGATTAAATCGATCCTGATCATGAATTCAAGTAGTTTTCCAGCTTGAGTCAACTTGGGGTCCATTACCAACTTAATTATGTAATCGATTAAACCAGAGGCAAATCATTACTAAGTTCAGTAATTTTGATACCAAGCTTTCCAAATTTGAAAACTTCAAATTGAATTCAATTTGCACAAAGAAAGATCAACACAAAGAACAAATTTAACCACATACACATGCCTAAATCTAGAAACAATCAATACAAGTGCCACATCTATAGAAATGTGTTTGGCACTGCAAAATAAATTGAAGCACCTAGCTAAAACAATAAAACCAAAACCTTCCTTTAATGAGTGACTTGAGGAGTGACTTGTATCACTTTATTAATAGCTTAAGTCCAACAATATTCAATCTGAAATTTTGAATATTTTAATAATATATCTAATGGCTATAAAATTGTAAACAATGACATAATACATTTCCAAAGAATAAATTATCAATTATATAGATATCCCATGTATTAGTTTTAATCATTATTTTTTTTTCATGAATTTTTCTAAACGGCATTTCTTTAATTTCTATTTGCGTGGATTTTTCGTTAGATATCAAACCCAATTAAATAATAAGTGACGTATGAGACAAAAAATATATAATTTAAAAAGTTAGTGATAAAAATGAGAAAAAAATTTATAGATCGAGATTAAAATTAAAATAGACTATATTTCTAGAATCTAAAAATAAATTTTGACCTTTATTTTATTTTATTTTTAAAATGCTCAATGTATGATTTCTAGATTTTAGCCTCATGAAACCTCACTTGTATATACATTGGTTATATTTGGTAAAATACTAATAGCTAACCCCAAGGGGTTGGTCAAGTGGAGCAAGACAAGGTCTCGCATCTGATAGGTCGCAAATTCAAACCCCCACTTGTCCCATTGAGGTGAGATAAATGTAAGTACGTGTGTAGGTGCTCTTTGAGCCCAAAGGTCTTCTCTGCCTTAATTAAAAAGTGATAGCTTAGAAACTCACGAGAGCTAATAAGCTAACCTGTTGAATTAGAAATGTTTAGTAAAACTAACTGATAAGTTAGCGATAAAAATAGAAAGAAATTAAAGGCAAAAAAATATATTAAAATATAAAGGATAAAAATGAAAGAAAAATAATAAATTATAACCGACAAACTAGCTAAATGAGCGTCAGATCCATCAGAGGCCGAAGTTTATTTAAACTATAGAATAAAGGTGGGATATATATATATATATGTGTGTATGTATGTATATTATTCCCTTTTACAAGACACTTCTTATAATTTTTTGTGGTCATTTTTATATGGTGCTTTATAATTTCAAGGAAACATTTATTATCATTTTCTAAACATGCATATTGATTCATATATATGTCTTTCCAATTATTAAATGGTAGTGAAAATATTAAATACGGGTAAAAGTGAAAAGTTAAACTATTTTTTAAAACTCCAATAAAATTAACTAGTTATAATAACTTTTATTGGTGTATGTATTTCGATTAAGTGCACCTTATAAAAAATATCGAAGGGATCGGAGTAATATCTATATATATATATAGATAGATAGATATATGAATCACTATATATGCATGTATTACATATGTGTGGGCAGAATTGATGGGCTATCATAAACATGGTGGTCCTCTTACTCAAAACGAAGCATTTCCACTATGAGTGTGTTTGGCAAGGCCAATAAGCTAGTTACTAGCTTATTTGACTAGCTTATAAGCTAGTTTGACCAACACAAAAGTGTTTGGTAAGGTACATCAAAATAGCTTATTTTAGGAGTTTCTAGCTTATAAGCTACAAGCTAATTCACCAAGCTTCTAGCTTGTAGCTTGTAGCTTATTTAATTTTCTTCCATCACTACCCTTTATATTTCAATACATTTCCCTTATTATTCTTAATTTCTTTTTACCTATTATTATTTATTTTCAATTTTAGTGACAAAAACCTTCCAATTTATTTTTACCTATTATTACCTATATAATAAGTAATTTAAAATTATGAATTAATTAAATTTTTATTTTCTTTTCACTATTTTATGAAACTATTTTTATATTATATTATTTATTTTATCAATTTCATTATTTATTTTAATTAAATATTTTATCACTAAAAGTTTTAATAAGAATTTAATTATTTTTTTTAAAATATAAAATTATAATTGCATAATAATATATATTTTTCTAAAAAACAATAATAAAATTTATATAATAAAATTTATGTAGTTATGCCCTTTTATGTCATTTTACATTTACTAACTAGCTTATCAGCTAGTTTTACCAAACACTTCTAATTCAATAAGCTAGCTTATCAACTCGGAGCTTATAAGCTATGAGCTTATCAGCTAGAAGCTAGCTTATCAGCTACCAGCTAGCTTATCAGCTAGTTTTGCCAAACACACCCAAGCTAGTTCACCAAGCTTCTAGCTTGTAGCTTATTTAATTTTCTTCCATCACTACCCCTTATATTTTAATACATTTCCCTTATTATTCTTAATTTCTTTTTATCTATTATTATATATTTTCAATTTTAGTGATAAAAACCTTCAAATTTCTTTTTACCTATTATTACATATATAATAAGTAATTTAAAAAATTACGAATTAAGTAAATTTTTATTTTTTTTCACTATTTTATGAAATTATTTTTATATTATACTGTTTATTTTATTAATTTTATTATTTATTTTAATTTTTAATTAAATATTTTATCACTAAAAAGGTTTAATGAGAATTTAATTATTTTTTAAAAAATATAAAATTATAATTACATAATAATATATATTTTTTCTAAAAAAACACAAATAGAATTTATGTAATAAAATTTAGGTAATTATGTCGTTTTATGTCATTTTACATTTACTAACTAGCTTATCAGCTAGTTTTACCAAACATTTCTAATTCAATAAGCTAGCTTATCAGCTCGGAGCTTATAAGCTAGGAGCTTATCAGCTAGAAGCTAGTTTATCAGCTACCAGCTAATTTATCAACTAATTTTTCCAAACAGATGCTATCTGAATTAACTCATGTCTACATTTTCCTTTTCTGTGTTTAGTTGGTAGCTGGCTGATGTATGAGTTCCATGAAATAAATGAATCATTAATTGGTTACCTACAGTAACACCATGGATATATATTGAAGACACTCTCACACTGACACATGAGAGAGAGAGAGGAAAAAAATGAGAAGCCGGGGGAGGGGGGAAGGAGTATCAAGGGAGTAACGTGTGGGAAACAACATATATATGTAGGACAAGCTGGCACACGTATATGCACAATGATGCATTGCATCCACTCATTAAGAAGGGCAAACCATAAAGTTTTGGGTCCCTTTGCATGCCGCAGTCACTGAAAAGATATTATTAAATGCACCAAACTAAGATATATGTCAAACTAACTTTCAATGAGATTGTATAAAATTAAGCTACCAACCGTTCATATAAGATGTTGGCTTGCTTATACTACTACTCTAATATCAAAATAAATTCTTTTATATGTTCTGTAATGCGCAATTCAAATTTCACAAAGCACCGCCACGCGACCTAATACATCACGTGATAAATCAAATTAAAGTTGGAAGGTGGTAATACAAAGAGGCTTGTTCTAGATCAACTATAATTAAGTTCGTTTCTCAATCTCACTGAATTACAAATCTTATTAATTGAGCATATATGTACTTGTGTATCATACGGCTGACATTTGGAATCGAGCAGTTTATTCCTACAAAAAATGCTCATTTCATACCCAAAAAAGTGATGAAATTCAAGGGATTAATTTGTATAGGCTCTACACGGTAAAATGTGAAAATATAATAATTTATATTTCTAATCATTAAATTCAATATTCATTTTATTAATGGTTACTTTTATAAAATATTGATCGAAAAGAATAAAAACTCAAATTGATAATACTATATCTAGAAGTTTCCCCCTTCAACTTTAAATTGATATGTCCCCAATAAAATTAGCATAAAATGTATTAAAAATTCATATTTTTTTTAGATTAAATTCAAATAGTCATGTAAAGATCATTTAATTAATAAAAAATAAAATTATCCATTTACCTTTAGTAATCGCTAAAATATAAGTTGGAAGTGTACGTGTGTAAAAATATGTAAAATTAATTAGAATTAAATAATAAAATCATATAAATATAAAATAATATGTGTATAAAATATTCAATTTTTATAAAGTGACAGGTTAAAAGAATATACAAAATATACACCAACCGTCCAAACCTAACCACTTCAAAATCAGTCATCTTTACATCTACCATTTATTAGCAAGATGACAACCGCATTTCGTGTTGCCTAATTAAACGATTCTTGAGTTGGATTTAAATCGCAATACAGAATTTGGAACAAGAAGAAAAATATATAGAAAGCGTGATAGATTATAGATGAGAATACGCAACAATTACAAGATTGATAAGTAATTAAAAATGAACGATCGCCACAAGAGTCATGGGCACTTCATAAGATCAAAGATAAATTGACTAACTCAAGAACATTAGAGAAACACTATCACAAGAATTATCTTAGTCTGAAACTGCATTCAAAATTAATTAAAAATCTATTTACAAAAGCTTATGTATGACCAGCCCTATAGAATTAGGTTTGTTGCTAACATAATGGGCTAACAAGCCCAAAACCCAAATAAAATAACAAACTTTGGACTTCTACTAATAGGCCCAAAACACAATTCAACCATATAAAACAACAAGATATAAAATAACAAGTTATGGGTTGCACATACTAATAGGTCCAAGATACAACTAAACCAAATAAAACAAGTTCTTATATTAAATAAAGCCCAAAGTCACAATCGACCTGGGCCTTTTATTGTAAAATAATTAAATTAACTTAATTAGTACTAATTCAATTCATTAGAGCCCTCCGACCAAAAAAAATTCATTAGAGCCCATATCTTCCCAATGAATGTAATTGACCATCTTGGGTTCTTGTAACTCAAAATTGGGCCCACTTTTAAATAAGGCAGCAAGCAATAAAAATAGTATATATAATTTTAATATTGATGTATATTAATGTATTGAACAATTTTAATATGATGTAAAGTTATGTATATAATATGTAAGAGTTATTCATTAGTGTAAGAGTGTCAAATGCACTTTTATAAATTGACCCATTCTCATTAGTGTGAATTGATCCGTCCGGTACAAGGCTTTAAGGGCCTATTTGGTGCACAGGATAAGAGACATGATATGATAACTTTATTATATCATATCACTTATCATGTGTTTGTTGCACCAATAGGATATGATAACTTTATCATGTGACTTATCCGATCTTATCCTCATAGTGTAATTCTTATCTTAAGGGGGAGCTGGATTAGGGAGTGATAGGATAGGATAAAAAAAAATTCCTCCCCCTTTGTCCTTTCTTTCTCTCTCCTCTACCTCTCTCCCCTCTCTCCACTCCATCTCTCTCCCCCTCCCCTTTCTTCCTCTTTCTCTCTCCTCCCTCCCTCTTCTTTCTCTCTCTCTTGTTCCCCTTTCTCCCCTCTCGCTCTCCACTCCATCACTCCCCTCCCCTCTCTCTCCTCCTCTCTCCACTCCATTCCCCTCTCTCTATCCCATGCCTCCTCTCTCTCCACTTCACTCCCCTTTCCTCTCTCTCTATCCTCTCTCCACTCATTCTCGCCCCCTCTCCTATTTTTATAATATTTTTTATATTACTTTTAATAATTTTATTCTTTTTTATTAAATTTAATTTTTTTATAAATAAATAATTTTTTATTCATGTATGCTTATTGTAAAATTAAAAAATTAAAATTTAATTTTATAATAAGGGTAAATTTGTCATATCAATAATTTTTATATCTTATCTTATCATCATCTTTCCATTTCAAACGTATGATAAGCTAAAATAATGTTATTCGTCTCTTATCCTAGTGTGCATAAAGCATAGGATATGATAAGAGCTTATCATGCTCTTATCTTATCCTGTTGTCATCCAACTCGTTTATCCTATCTTATCCTATCCTATCATATCATATTCTTTCCACCAAATAGGCCCTAAAACTTATACACTATTACTTTAAATAGAATATGATTTTTATTGATCTAATGGTTGAATTATAATTATTCATTATCTTAACTATTATGCCAAATTTAGTGAAAATTGAATAACAGTAGCATTTAATAAATAGACCATATTTGACATATCCTTAATTTTAACATATCAATAACATAATAAACAATTGATATAAAATAAAAGTTATTAAATAATATAAGCCTGTCAAAATCTTAGACCGATATAAATTAATTACATATCATCCATTTGTTTTTTTGGTTTGTCTTATCTGTTTTTGCTTTCTAAAAATAAAATTGGGTTAAATATGTTTTTAGTCCCTGAAATATAGTCAAAATTTGGTTTTAGTCCATGTAATTCAAAACTATTGAATCTGGTCCTTCAAAGAGTGAAAATACCCCTTTTTAGTCCTTATCAACAAAAATTCATAGCTAATTCATAGTAAAATCTGTAGCAAAATGTGCAATAAGAACTACATTAGTGTATTTTTAATTTTTGAAGGACCAAAATCACTGGTTTGAAAATTTTACATAGATACCCCATGCTCATCTTTTAAACATCACATTTAACCATCAACATTTGAAAAATTAATTATCCTTATTTTAATGTTTCATTCAAATATTGAAAAAGAAAACATATTGTTATGAGTTAGGGGTAAGAGTATACTTGCAAAGAAAGTAATGATAGAAGTTTAAGAAACTAAAGAGTAAAAGTAGAGTAGTATGAATGATGGGGAATCTTCTTATCCTTTCACATCATACCAAAATAGTATCAAAGCATCTTGGCATTGATCTAGTGTGCCAAACTTCTAACATTTCATTTGTCAACCAAGTGGCATTTTCTACAACTTCTTTATTAGTTAATATTTGCTACAACTTCTTTATTAGAGGAAATGGTTTCAGAGTCAATATGAACACAAGGTATGTACCTAGTCGTCTCTTGTAATTTAAAAGAAAGTGTTTGCATTTGGATTTTAGACTTGAGTGCAACAGATCATATAAGTTCTTCATCTAGTGTGTTTGCTAAAGTGGTTAAGATAAATCCTCTTACGGTGAAATTGCCAAATATAGTTAGTGTGACTTCTGAATATATCCTGGGACAATTGATCTAGCACCAACAATAAAAAAAATTTACCAATGTTTCACTTCTCCCCAATTCATCTATTTCTAAGCGGAAAACAAAGCTTCACTATAGCATATATTTCATGGAAATTATTATGTGATCTAAGAGAAGATGTTTATGAAAATGATTGATTTAACTAAACAAGTAGATGGGCTATCACTGTGCCAAAAACTGCAATTTACCACAGTTTTGCACGACTTTTTAGCGGTTACAACTGCATTCAAGCTTGGTGCAATAAAAAGAAATTACCACTGGTAATTTCGCCAATCGCAGTAATATAGTACCTTTTCTACTGCGGTTCTGAATATGAAGTACAGTAGAAAAGGTTGGCATACATGAAAATGCAGGACATTCTACTGCGGTTGGACTAAGGAATCAGTGTAAAAAACTTACAAATCACAATGGTTTCATATTTCAACTGCGGTGGAAAATTAATCCACGAAAAAAAATGATTCCACAGTTGGTGAGGAAATTTTTGTTATATAAAGGGCCACGAGCCCATGCTTAGGGATTTCATGTACCCCTATAACTCTAGTTTAAGTGTTATTTGCCTTACTATTAAATACTGTTGTGTTAATTAAGACAAACTCTCTTAAGTGTTTTAATGACAACAAACCTTTTAAGTGTGTAAATCTTGTTGTCTTATCTAAGATTCATGTGTGTTACTAACTGTGCATTGAGTAGTGCAACTCTTAATCTCTGAATTACAAAAATACAAGCAATGAGACACAAGTCCATAAACAAGTCTCAAGTTAAAACTCATTTAAAGCCTAGTGTGCCTTACAACGCAAAATAAGATCAATGAAATCTTATGATCAGCAAAGATTAAGGAAAAGAAATCAAGATGCACAACAAGAAGCTCATGCATGACAAAGATAACCGAAGACTGACAAAGCTCAAATTCAGCAACTAAGACTGAGACTCAGACTTGTACCTCAGATTCAAAAGCTAAGACTGAGAATCAGATGCAAAGTCAAGGTCAACACAATCAACTGACACAATATGACCGTTTTTGTGAAGAAAAGTACAACTCTCTCTCTCCTTCAACGGCCATATTAATGACTATATTGAAAGAGACTCTAAAAGGAAGTCTCATAAATGTTGAAGAGAGAGAGACTTTATTGGAACTCTGTAAAATCTGTGTCTGAGCTACTTTATCTTTATACACATTTATTCTCATAAAATCTCAATCATCTCTTACATTTTAGATTTTAATCTTAACTCCAAAGAGTGATTGTATCTAGATGAGCTCACTGTGTATCCATACATTGTACGTTATCTAAGCTAGAAAATCTTAATCTTATTCAATCTCAACTAGTCCCAACCCAGTTAGGAGGTGCCTAAGCCTTGGTGTGGGTAATTGTAAGCCTGGGGAGACACCGTGACAAGAATACTCAAGGTATAAGCCTGAAGAGGCAGGCGTAAGAATACTTGTATCTTGACTGCAGTCATAGTGAAAATCTCACAGGGTTGTGAGGACTAGACGTAGCCCAAGGTGTGGGTGAACCAGAATAAATCTTGGTGTATCTTTTCTTATCCCTGCTCTTTATTTACCTCACTTGTCTGAATTTAACCACGTAAAATTAACCTTAATAATATAAGTGGTAAATAATCAAGCAATCTTTGTTTATCAAGTCTTATCTTAATACATATCTGTTTCATCTAACTGCACTTATGTGAGATTGGTCTCAAAGAGTCAATCTGAGATTCTATGCTAAGTCTTAAGAGTTAAGATCAGATTGATCTCAAGCTTTTAGGAACAAAGTTTTTCCAAGTCTCTATTCAACTCTCCTTCTAGAGACGTTCAACTAACTTCATGTTGTTGTGAACATTGTTTATTATTGTTGCTCGAGTTTGATTGATGATGTGTACTGATATGTTGCGTTTTAGAGTGCAGTATTTAGAATTTACAACTTAGTGAAAGTAATCACATGAAATCAAATATTAGGGGACACATTAATTCCTTTCCAAATCAATAGTATCTAATATTTATAAAAAGTAAAAATGAACACTCTATTGAGCCTCAACCTTCCGCGTTTCCATGCATCTAGCCTTTTTTCTTTTGCTCAGCACACCACTCATGTCCAGTTGGTCACCTCCATTGTCCATTGTGCCATCTCTCCCTTCATAACCACCCTCTACTATAAACACAGTTCCAATAATAATCTAGTTAGGGAGAAAATTAGAAAAATCCTTAAACAGAAAGAAATAGAATAGAAGGGATAGGGAGAGGCCACTGTTTGCACGACCACCACCTGTTGTCGTCTCCATCGTCTAGACACCGCCACAGAGCTTTCCCCTTCCAAAAGCTATTGTGGTTGTGCCTCTCCTCGCACCATTGCAAGACGCGAGCGCCCTGTTCCCCCTCATGGGGTCGTTTAATCGCTACTCTACTTCCTCCCACCGCATCATTCCAGTCCCTAGTCACCATCATCATGCGACTACCTCCCTGTTGCACGGCCACTATATGTGGATCCTTCTGCCACATGCTCCACCCCCTTCACACGTTGTACTATTGTTGCACCATTTCCCTTCCCACTTTACACCATTTCCCCACTTATCTTTGTACCCCTAACCCGTGAAACCCTGTAGTTTTCTCCCCTTGATTATTTCATTAGTTAAAGATTAAAAAAACAGAATGTAAAAAAATTAAATAAAAAATACCGTAGTTCTGAAAATGAACCGCATTAATTGTTAATGTTAAGTTTTTTTACCACGGTTCAAATTTGAAACCGCATTAATTGTTTGTGAAACTTTTAAAAAAATATATAAAAACATAATTTAAAAAGGATTACTGCGGCTGAAGTTCAGAACCGCAGTAATCATCTTTATTCCTAGCTCCCTTCTACCCTAGTTTCTTATTGTAATTGAGATAAATTTGGTGCGATAAATTCCTCTTTCCGGCATAGTGTATATTACACAGAGACAAGGTTACCACCAAATATTGACCACTGCATTATTGGTTCTGCCAAAACTATTCTTGTAGTAGCTTTATGGCATTATAGGCCATCTATGTAATGATCATTTGAAAGTGTTGTGCTTCAATTATCCATTTATAAATAATAAAAAAGGTATGTCTGACATATGCCATATATATAGCCAAAAGAAATGAAGATCTTCATTTTCTGTTAGTGATCACAAGGCTAGTTTTTGTTTTGATCTTGTACATGCAGCCAGCCATATGAGGCCCATTTTTTATCATTCCATTATGCAATTATATATGTTTCCTTACTATAACTGATGATTGATTTTAAAAAGTATACTCGGGTAATTTGAAATCCAAAAGTATAGCTTCTTTCCATGTTAAAGAATTTGTTAATCTAGTGGCCACTTAATTCAACAACAAAGTCGAGATATTGCATATAATGGTCTAGAATTCAAATTGACTAAATTCTATGCATATAAAGGATTTTTTTTTTTTTGCATCAAATGATTTGTGATGAAATCTTCCAACAAAAAATGGAAGGGTTGAACATTACACCTACCATTTTGAATGTACATAGCTTTGACCTTGCTACCTGAATTTGGATTCCCAAAAGACCTATATTGTTTTGCAGTTTTGCAAGTTGTTTATCTAAAAAATAGGATTCCTACGAATAAGTCACCATATGAATGTTTATTTGGAACTACTACCTAAATTGGATGATCTTCGGGTGTTCATTGCTCTGTTACAATTCTATCTTGCATTATCAGTGATCAAATTTTGATCTCTAAGCACCAAAGTGTGCTTTCCTAGGTTATAAATAAAGTATATATGAAAGGATATGTAGTTATTGATCTTTCCAATCTTCAATTGGTGATCTTTTGTAATGCAATATTTCATGAACTTGTTTTTCTCTACAAAACAACCTTCTTCCTTATTTCACCTTTACTTTGACTTACCTTAATATACCATTAACTTTTAATTCACCATCTCCTTCACCTTTTCCCACTAATTCATCTAATACCTCACCTTCACCCCTCTCCCTTTTTGAATATTTGTCTAGCAAACCAAACCACCTACCAACTTAAATGAGATTATCGTTTCACTTCGTACCAACACTCCATCTCCCAAAAATTGTACGTATCCCCTTGCTTCTCTCCTTTCTTATGATAACTCATTTGTTGAGCACAAGCACAATTCTCTTTCCCTTTTCAACTATGACAAAATCATCTATCAATACAAGATCTAGTTGACACTCTTCAGGGGTCCTCGGGTTCCCTATTACCAACATCAGGAACCACTGCATCATCTGATTTAGCTATAGGCTCATTTTCTGGCTCTTTTTCTTCGGGATCCTATTCTTCGTCTTGAGCCTCCTCCATAACAGGTTGAGAACTACTTGTGTGTCCTGGACGAGGAAATGACCAAGTACGAACTGTTGATACGCGACGCCTAAAGTACATGCGCTCTCTAGAGGGGGTTACTCTAGAACCTTGTGGAGATTGTTGGGGTGGTGAAGCAGGTGGTTGATGTGCCTCTCTAACAAAACCAGGAGGTATAGAAAAAGTCAACTCTAAAGGGATCCTAAAAGGTAACGGGGCAACTACTCGATGACGAGAAGGGTGGTAGATGAGCAGATTCAACCACCCTCTGTAGCGTATCTCCTCCCTGTCAGCATCATAGGCCTAAAGGGCCCCGTGTGACCATGTCATCCGGATCCTCGCAAAGATTGGCATTTTCTGAGCAGACTAAGAGCACAAACCATGTAGGGAAATACAAACAAATCCAGACAAAAAGGGGTGAGAGAAAGTGATGAAAAATCATACCGATGGAAAGTAATAAAGAGTTAAGGTAATTAGCTAATCCTACAATACTAAGCACACATATATAAAAAATAATTAAAGTAAGTCTCAGATATTTCATTCCACATTCAGATTTTCAAACAAATTCATGCATGTAATGCAAAAATTTCTAAATATCAAGTTACTGTTATCATGAGAATGCAGACTCAACGATCGATCTCAGGCGCACCTCCAAATATTTCAACATATCAATATTAGTATCTTCAACAATACCAGTTCCAACACCTTCCAAGACGTTGATACTAATATCTTCAGCATTACTAATATTGATATCTTGATTCAAATAATAATTAGGCGAAGCGATCGGGAGTTAGAGTTCTGCCCTCACCAACTCATGGCAGACCAATTACATAAATTCCATTACTTGCAAGATTTAGAGGTAAGAACAATCTCCACTACTAGAGTGTTAGCATTTAGTGACCGATTTAGTGACCAAAAATTTTTGGTCACTAATAGAGACCGATGTAGTGACCAATTACATCATTGGAAGCAAAAGTAGTGACCAAAATATTTTTGGTCACTAAATCGGTCACTAGATATTAGTGACCGAAGTTTTGGTCACTAAATATGATTTTGTGACTAATTTAGAGGCCGAATTGGTCAAAATATTAGTGACCGAAATAATCGGTCACTAATCACTAAATTTGGATTTTATTTTTTTAGAAGAATTTAGTGACTGAAATATCAGTCACTAACTGGAGAGAAAATTAGTGACCGCAAAATCGGTCACTAAATATATGATTTTTAAGTTTTTAAAGGGTTTAGTGACTGAAAAATCGGTCACTAAAGGGTGAGTTATTTAGTGACCAAAAAATCAGTCACTAAATTTGTGTTTTTAATTTTTCATAAGATTAGTGACCGAATTTTTCGGTCACTAAATTAATGTTTTTTAAATATATTTTACAAGGTTTCGTGACTGAAAAAGCGGTCACTAATGATTGAGATAATTAGAAACAAGAAAATTAAGTCACTGAAATTGGGTTTTATAATTTTTAAAAGATTAGTGACCGAAAAAAACGGTCACTAAATTTATGATTATTAAACAAATAGTTACGTTTTTTATTGATAAAAAATATGTTTTAGGATAAAACGTTATTTTAATAATTATAAAATATGTCCTTAATTTTTTTAGATAAATATATATCTTTATTCAATTAAACTAATGAAATAATTTATACTATTCTAATCTAATTAAGCTATTTGATACTCAAAAATTTAATATCTTTCTTCTGAAATAAAAACTAGTTTAGATAAATATTCATAATGATTTTTCATTTAATTTTTTTATAAAAATAATTATAGTAATATTGAAACAATTGTTAATTGAATATTTAAAATTTATTTATTATCAACCTAAAAGCTTTTATATTTTCAGGTATTATTTTGAAAATCAATTTATAACAAATGTCATTAATTGAGTTTTTTAGATAAATATATATATTTATTCAATTAAATTGATTAAATAATTTAAACTAATCTAATATAATTTAGTTAAATTGATTTTTTACTTATTTTTTATAAATATATCTTGTTCAACTTAATTTACACTAATCTAATCTAATTTACTTAAATTGATATTTTTACTTACTTTTTTTTATAAATATATCATATCCAACTTAATTTACGATCATATATAATTTGCATAAACTTTAAAAAATATAATATAAAGATTCAAAAATATTATTTTTATAATAATTTTTAATAATTCTAATTTATAATTTTTTATGCTTAATTCTAATTTATAATTTATGTACACTATAATTGATATATCATATCAAAAAGTGGAAAGATTTTATTAAATACTAAATTCATAAATTTTAAAAATGATTTAAAGAAAATTTTAATGAGAGTAAAACTAATAAAGTTATAAATGAGCTAAACAAGTCAAACCCAAACTTTGTTTTTCTTTAACAAGTCAAGCTCAAGCTTTAAGTTTGGTTCGTTTAAATAAATGAGTCAAACTTGAGTATATTCATATTTGAATATATCTTTAAAATATTTTATATTTTAAATTTTAATTTTATTGATTATTTCAATAAATTTAAAATTCATTATTTTTTAAATTAAACGACTTTATTACATTTTAATGTTCACACCATTCTATTTTTAAATTTTATGATGAATTCATTTTAATTGAAATCTAATATTTACTTTTTTATATTTAAATTGATCAAATGTAGTAAATTAAAATTTAAAATGAAATATTTATATTCACATGCCAAAAGTATAATATTATGGAATATAAATATTTATGATTCTAATAAAAAAATCTATTTATTCAATGTCGAGTCTTTTTTAAATGCAAACTTGATTTTTTATTTTTATCATTTAATAATATATTTTTTCAATTAATAATTCTAACAATTGGTCACATTTAAAATTTTAAATAATATTATAATATATTAGTATTTTAAAATTGTAATTACATAAAAATTATGATAATTTTAAAATTATATGAAATATTACTGGTTGAATAGTATGATTTGAATAACTAGTTTTTGTGAATTTAAAATAATTATCCTTTAATATATATATATTCAAATTAGATTTTTAATTCAAATTAATTATATATTAATATTTATATATTGAATTGAAATTATATACATTTATTTAAAAGTATTATATTATAATATTTACATATCAAGTTTATATTATTTATTCTAAATCTAATATAAATTTCATATTTGAATGTATTTATTTATTATTAAAAATGGATTTTTATTTTTAAATTTATTTTTATTGATGTTTTAGAATAAATTTAACATTAATCGTTTTATTAATCAAATGAGTTTATTACATTTGTTTTTTTTTGTCAAATTACATTTGTTCTTTAAAAAGGATTGTTATTGTTATTTTTCGGATTCAAATGAACGTCGATATAAAATAAAGTAGAATTTTTTTTTTGTTGTGAAAATCAAGTTGAATTTATCCAGCTAATTTAATGCTAGGTAGTAAATATAATTGGGGTTGGGCTTGCGGACGGTGGGCCTGTGAGTTTCTAGAAGAACCTTTAGGGTTCACATAATGTTATTGTTAGGGTGAGAGATAAGGGGGAATGGGAGTTGGATGTGCAGCAACACTGCAACGGCTGGATAGAGAGAGAAATGGAGAGGAAGAGAGAGGGGGGGTCACAGCCAGAGAGCGCAGTCATGAAGGTAGCTACAGGCGGCAAGGATAATGGCTCACGGGGGAGGTGGTTGGGCGGCGGACAGTCGCGCTTCACGGTGGAGGACGGCTGCGCTTCACGGTCAGATGCAACATTGTTCCTCTTCCTCCATTGTTTTTATTTGGCTTCTTTGACCTTCTCTTTTCTTTTTCTGGTTCATATTTTTTCTGGTTTTGGTTTACAGTGAACGAGGTTGAGTATGACGGAGCGACGACGGCCAGAGTCGTGACCGGGGGCAGGGTGCTGTTGGCTTTAATGTGGTGCATTTCCAATCTTTTCGTTCTCAAATCTCAGTGTTGTTGGCTCTAATGGAGTGGTGGGGCGCTGTTGGCTCTGATTGGGGTTGGGCGCTGTATTTTTTGTTGCTTCTTTTTTGTTTTTGTTGTTGATTTTTAGTGAAGTGCCTCTTATTGTTTTTTTGTTCTTCTGATGTTGGATAATTAATGGTTGGATTAGTCCCAGGCACTTCAATGAATTTGTATTTGCTTATCCAAAAATTTGTATTATTTCTGTATATGAATTTACAGATTCTTAACTGTATGGAAATTCAATTTCAAATTTCAGTTTCAAGTTTCAAATTTCAAATTCAAATTATTAGTATCCGAATTACTATAATCTTAATTAGGTAAAAAATTCTTTAAGTAATATTAAATTATTTTGTAGATAAATAAAGTAGAAAATAGTAACTAAATCGGTGATATTTTTTTAAATTGGTCACAAAAACGGTCACTAAATTCAGTCACAAAAACGGTCACGGAACTAAGCCACAAAATCAGTCACTGAACCCGGTCACAATTTCAGTCACTAAAAGTGGTCACAAAGTCGGTCACTATAAATTCGGTCACAAAATCAGTTACTATATATTAGCGACCCAAGGTTTAGCCACTGAACAGTGCGGTCACAAAATCGGTCGCTATATAGTTTAGTGACCGATTTTAGGCCATTAATGACCGAAATTTCGGTCACTAATAGGTAATTTTCTAGTAGTGCTCCATCGATCTTGATTATGGCTAGGGATGTCAGGGTGAGTCAGTGTCGCTACGTATTCGCTCCGGCTCCAAGGTGCTCACTGGACCATGGAAGCATATTTCCCTACCAATGTCACCCCTAGGCACATCCGGGCCCCCTACCGACCATATCACGACTGTACCTTACCGTAGCTTCCCCATGAACAAATGCAATGATACATGATCATAAACAACAACACAATCTCATCCAATTATCATACGGCAAGATTCTCACAACACGTCAAAGGCATGAAGGCCATAATAATCAAGGCACTTAGGCCAATATATCATCAATTTTTCTCTCGAGAATCCGACAGTGCTCCCCCTATACCGCGAGCTTTCCACATTTTTCAACAATCAGATACAATTAGCAAGCAATTAGTTCTTGGAATCTTAAGTAATTCATTCTAATTAAGTTCATGGGTGAGCTACAAGTGTTTCTACTATTAGTTATAAACCTTTTTGTCTTTCGTTATAAACATTTATGTTTGATGTTACAGACTCTTTCCTAATGAGTTATAAGCTCTGTTGTTTCATGCTAAAACTTCTAACTTGATGTGTCATAAAGATTTATGATATAACTCCACTCCTATAGGTCACAGACCTTTCCTCATATGTTATAAGCATTTCAATTTTAGGCTATGAACACTTTTGTTATGTGTTAATAACATCCAAATTTCCGGTTATGAACTCCTCTCTTCATAACATCTCAACTATTTAGGTTATGAACTCTTTCCTCTTGTTATAAGTATTTCAATTTTAGTCTATCATAAGTATTTTAAATTTTCTGTCATGATTACTTTAACCTTAGATTACAATCCTCTTCTCATTTTATTAATCCCTTAGTCTTATGTCAAAATTTCTTTCCCTTTTGTTATAAACTTCATAGTTTTTGTGTCATAGACATTTATCCTACTGTCATAAGTTTTTTTTTCTGGTTTACGTGACAAACTCATTGGCTTCTAGTTATAAACTTTTCAGTTTTCATTTTATGAACCTTTGAATCTCAGGTTATAATCTTTCAGATTTTTTGTCATAAAAATTCTAAAATTTCATGTTGTGAACTTTTTAAATGTGAGATTATGACACTTTTAGCTTTGTCCCAAAATATTTAATACCTTCTTGTAGTATGAATATTATGTTATATAGACTTTTAAATTTTCTATCATAAAATTATGCGTACCAAGTTACAAACTATTTTAGCTTGTAGTTATAAACTATCTCATTACAGGTTACAAATTGTTTGCTCTTCGGTTATAAGCTTACCCTGTTACTGTCATAAATTTCTTACCTTACCATATAAGTTCAAATTTTAGGATATTCAAGGCTTATGATATTCCTCTCTCTCACTTACAATCTTCCTTATGTTAAAGTCTTTTATGGTCTCTTATGATTTGTTTATCCAATTCTTCAATTTTGAAAGCCATGGTTTTGAGTCTTCAAGGTCTACTTTTTGTGTTTCAACAAAATTTTCACTACCATCAATTGTAAAATCATCAACAACCAATTTGGAATGTTTTCATTTTTATCCAATCATGTACAAAAGTTCAACAACATACATTTCCAACCATATATAATGATCAATCCATCAACAATTCACCCTATTTCTCATTGCATCAAAGTTCAGTACAACCAAAAATAGATTTTTATTCAACCAATCCTAAAGAGAATGAGGCCATTATGGTCTCTTATCAAATCCATGGGCAACACTTGGTTCCACCCACATCAAGAGGCAAGGGTTTTCCTAAAAAATCCTAACCCTCATTACTCCCCACTTTTCAAGCTTTCCCTCCCCCTTACCCTAGTGGTTGGAATTCAGCCAAAGTTAGGGATATCAACGGGGCGGGGCGGGTACGGGTAGTAACTACCCGCTACCCACCCCCGCGAGTGAAAATGAGCCATGTGCCCTCCCCATACCCACAACGGGTACCTGTTTAACGGTTTTTAAACGGGTTACAGATACCCACGGATACCCACGGGTATCCATGGATACTTGCTGGAAATAAAAAAATTCAAAAAAAAATAAAACTAAAAAAATACAATTAAGTACATTTAACAATGGATTTGTGTGCAATATTCATACAGAAAGATAGAAGCTTCTTTTTTTCACATCATAGCCACACAAAGAACCTAACATCTATTGTTGACAATTGTTCTGCCTCTCTTTCTAGCAAACCTTCTAACCTAATAACTTTATATATATATATATTGTGCATATCACATTTAAGATCAGATCTCTTTAGGAATTATAATTTTGATTTAAGATAAACATCCTTACTACTGCAAGTCATTTTAATCCAAACGCATCAATGAAAGGTGCTATGGAAAATTGGAAATCATAATCTAGCTACACTACCAAGTTCATGGTCAGATACCAACCAACCCTTTTTCATTTAATTTATCAAGACAAAAGGACCGCTTATGCAAGGCCAAACAATTTTTTGCTACCTGAAAGACAATATGAGTGAATTCTTATTTCTTTCTAATTGTAAGCCATTTCATTTCAACCAGCATATAATATTGGATAATTCTATTTAGTCACCAATGATATTCAAGTTGAAAATTTTAGCTGGTCAATCAACATTATGTCCACCATAAACAGTATGATTCTCCCCTCCTTACAAATTTTCATCCACCTCATTACCACACAAATTTTCATCAACTATACTACACATTCTTGACATAATCAAAGCAAAAAGTTGTGAAAACCATGAATAACAAGGTAATTTTGCCTTTTATATCTATCACTATGTGCAATAAAAAAATATCCTTGTTTAAACAAAATACCAGGTTCGACAAAAAAAATACCAAGAACCATATTCAATGTAGGAGCATGAATGATAACCCATATAACTTCCTATTCTGCAGTAAGTTCCATAATCTTCAAACAAATTCTAGTGGGCTTTTGGGGTGGTGAGGTGGACACGGTGGTGCTTCTGGGCTTGTTGGTAGGAGAGAACACGTGGAGCTTTTGAGACAGCACTCGACGAAGGCGCAGGTGGAGGTGGTGCTTGATGAGACGACAATGCTGGACGGTGAGGCTTTGGGCGAAGGAGGCGCAGGCGCTAGACGGTGAGGCTCTGGACGACGGAGGCGCAACCATGGGTGGCACTTGAGTGTGCTGGATGGTGGGGTTCTGGATGACGGGGTAATGAGTACAGTGGCGACGTCAACGACGCTGAACGACGAGGAGATGAGGAGTTGAGGTCTCACGCAGCCGCTGTTGAGGGGGCGCTCACCAAGAAAGGATTTTAAGAGATGAGGTTTACTCACTTAGGGTTTCCATAGAATAAAAGTTTTTAATATATATAAGGGTAACCTTGTAATTTCATATATGCGGGTATCCGCGGGCACGGGTACTACAATATCCGCCCCCGCCCCGCTAATAAACGGGTAGTAAAAAAACCCGTTAAGCTTTGCCTGTGGGTACCCGTTAAGCTACCCGAACCTGCCCCCGCAACGGGTTTTATCCGTGGGTATCCGCGGGTGCGGGTTTTTTTTACATCCCTAGCCAAAGCAAGCCCTTGAGGTGACCAAAAACTGTCCAAAAGAGTATTCCTTCAATTGATGAGAATCAAAGCTTCCATCACTCGCAACAGTACCAAGGAAAGAAAAGATTCAAATGTGAAATCTGATCTTGCAAGAAGGTTGGAGTTTGGATGGGTTTAGGTGTTGATCAAGAGAGTAGAATTTCCCTTGAGTGATCTCTAAGTGTGGGTATGGAGAAAATGTTCATGTGGAGCAAGGGAAATGAATGAATGAAGGAAGAACCACTTCATGAAGAAGAATGGACGGATGATGAGGCAAGAAGTGGTGGAAAATGTGTGATGTGGCTTCATGAAGATCTAAGTGTGTTAGGTGGGATAATTGGCCATTAACCAAACACATCCCTTAATTGTGGTTAATAAATTTCAACATATTGAAGGTTGGGTTAAAGGCTAAAATTTAACAAATAATTGGACTTTCTCTTCATTTTAACCCACTGGCCGAATTTCACATAGGTAGGGTGTGAGGGTAACTTTGAAATTTCCAAAAATACAGGGACATTCTTGCAAAATTCTTAAAATTAAAAAATAATCCCAGAATTTTTTTTACATTCTCAACCCCTGTTAATTTATGCTTAAAACGTATTTTCCTTAAGATTTATAATTCTCCTTCAATTTGTATTAACTTTTTCTGTTAGGTACTTTGTACTCATAGACAGTGGTGTGGTAATTATACCAAAATCACTCTAGAAAATTCCACAAAATTTTCTAAAAATCATAAAAAAATTGTACTAACACTAGTTATGGAATGTAATTTCCCGTTGCGGTGGGAAACAAATGTTACATATAAGCTACAAGCTACTTCAACTAGCTTCTAGCTTATTTACTTTTCCTCCATTTTTATCTCATATTTTAATACACTTCCTTATTTGTCTTTTATTTCTTTCTACATTTTTATGTCATTTTAGCTAGCTTATCAGCTAGGGATGGCAAAAAAACTTGTGTCCGTAGATACCCGCATATTTATAAAATGAGTGAGAACGAATATTATACTCATTTAAATATTTTTTATTAAATATATTAGAATATTATAATTTTTTATTATTTTATTATGAGATATAGTTTATTTTATATTATTTTATAATGATATTTTTAATATATTAACACAAAATGGTATTATATAATGATAATTTATATATATATATAATATCAATATAATTTGATATTATAATATATTATATAACATTTTTTCTATTTTTTTATAAAATTTAAATTTTTAAATATTAATGGATACATGTAGATACTCGCTACCTACATGGTTACCCATAATGTATTACCCACTCCCGCCCATTTGGCATCCCCTATTATCAGCTAGTTTTATATCAAATATTTTTAGTTTAATAAGTTAACTTATTAACTCAAAAGGGTCGGCCCTAGGGGGAGGCCGGTAAAGCAATTGCTTTAGGCCTCGCCTGTTACAAGGCCTCAATTTTTTTTATATATTTAATATATTAAAATTAAGAGTAAAATATATTTATAATTTATGTGAAATTAAATAAATTTGATTTTGGTTATCATAACTTAAAATTAGTGTGTTGAGTCTCTCTCTTAAATCATCCCAAATTAATTTTTATCAGGTATGTTTTTAGTCTTCAGAATTTTTTATCAGGTGTATTTTTAGTCCGTAACGAGAGAGGTGATAAAGATTAATTTGAGGTGATTTTAAGAAAAGAGAAACCCAACACATTGATTTTAAATTATGATAACCAAACCCAAATGTGCTTAAATTTATAAGAACATATTTTACCCAAAATTTAATAAAATCTTTATATAAAATATAAAAATATTACTCATTATTAGTTAATAGATAATAATTAAAAATAAATTTTTCTTATAAAAAAAATTTTAATTTAATATGTTTCTTTTCTTAAAAATAGACTCTTTTTTTTAAATGATATTTCTGATCTTTTATCTTTTAAATTTAAGCTTCCATCTTATAATTTATTTTAGGCATACATATATGTTGGGCCGACTCTACTAAAGACTTATCAGTTAATTCTATAAAAAATTCTTAAAGTGCCAAAGCTAACAAAATCAAGGATAACATGCATGCCATTTTAGTCTTAAAATTACATTTGTCTTTTCAATTGGGCTCAATGCTCATCCTTCTCCCGTCACATGTGCATAGAGTCTAGGTATTTCTCCTGATAGATTATATCCCGCGGAAATCTCCTATAAAAGCTTACTAAAGCCAAGTCTAACGCCTATAATATCACCTTATTAGAGGCTTAGATTGTATGTCTACAACCAAAATAAAAAGAAAAAAATATATTTTTTTTAATTTTATTTTCTCTCCTGTATCGTCCAAAAGTAGGGGTAATGTCTATCTTAAAAATGTCTTTTTACTGGAAACGCATCTTCAGAGTTCAGCCCGATGAAAATCTCACTTTATAGTGCAAAAGCCAACCAGAATCACATCAATCAGTCATTTCATCTTTTCATATTTTTCTCTTCGGGATGACTTCATGTTGTCACTGGATGGAGACAGTGAATTTAAAACCAAAAATTTAAATATTTGCCACCCCACCATTGTTTTTCTATCGAGTCGTCTTACCTACAACCAATTATGACTATATTTTTACCTTAAAATGCTGGTACAAGTAGCTGTACGAAAGATGTCTAAACATACTCAACTTAAAAAATAAGAGAAATACTAATTGTACAACAACATATACAATGGAAATAAAAAAGAAAGAGAAATATAAAATATAATATATAGGTGATGTGATAGAATAAAAAGGTTTGTTTTATAAGTTGTTCTATATATTTTGTTATATGAATATATTATCTTAAAAAAATATAAAATTTATACACCAAAAAACTTATAACAATCTATATATAATACAATTTTATCTCCATCTTTTTCTATCAAATCTCGTATCTTTTTCTTTATATTGTATTGTATGTTGTACGTGTAATAATTAAGAGTAATATTATATATACAACGTTACAATACAACTTAGGGAGAGAAAGAAAGAGAAATGCGGAATGTGATAGGTGATATGATGAAAAGAGATAGAAAAAAAAAATGTTGTATGAATTGTTGTCGTATAAATTTCATATCTCTATAATTAATATTTCTCCTTAAAAATATGCAAAGAAACTCGTTAATATTAAAAAAATTATACTATAGAAACTAGAAAGTTTTAATATGATTTAAATTTATTAATTTTACTTACATTTTCATTTTACATAAATATTCCCATAATACCTATTTATAAGTCACAATTGACCAAATCGCACAACTAAATAAAAGTAATTGAAGTTAATTAATTTTATTAGGGTTTTAAAAAATAATTTAACTTTTTCATTTTACTCTTATTTAATATCATTAACTAATTAACTCCACTCTCATTTGATAGTTAAAAAAACATTAAATTTAATAAGATTATATAAAAAAATGATGATACATCTTTTTTAAAATTGTAAAATGATTTATAAAAAAAACACAAAAAAATTTCTAAAAAGTGTTTTATAAAAAATTGGAGGAAGTGAGTAATTAGTTAATTTCCAAGTGATTTATCAAGCAAAGAAAAAGTGATTTTGTTCGGGAAAAAAACACAAAACTTAACTTACACGGTTAAATTTGAGTAGAGTATTAGGGTAAGGTGATTGTGATTTAAAGGAATGCATGAATATCTATACATGTGAATCATTATAGATCAACTTTTAATTTTTTTCATACTCAATTTTATGTATTTTATTATATATTTATTTGAGTAATGTTAATTATATAATATTGCAACATACATTAAAGTGAGAGCAAGAAAGAAAAGATAATAAAGAGAAAGAAATGTGGAATGATATGATGAAAAAAGATAGAGAAAAATGTGTTATATGAGATTGTCATTGATTGTATATTTTTTTGTTATATGAATTTGATATTTGTGTTTATTTTTGTTTTGTATTTCTCTCTTCTATTCTTATCACATATTTCACACTATCTATTTCCTCATTTCATTATTTTTTTATCTCCCTTTCCTACACTTTTCATACATAATTTTAAGTTTTAAAATATATTCTTCCTTATTAGAATTTTCATTTTTGTATCTTGTACAGTTGTACTGAGTAATCCAATACCAGACGTAAATGTGGATTTTATAGCAGAAAAATGAAGGGAAAAACACACAAACACACATGTCCACTCATTAATTATTTCACTTATAATTTATTTTTGTAAAATTAAATATAAATTTAATAAATTCAACTATTAAATAATATGATCATTATATATAGAAAATTTCTAAATAAATCAAGTATTCATACTTATGTATTTTTATAATTAAAATTTAAAATCCGCATTAAAATTAAAAAAATCTACAATCTATATAAAGCACTATTGCATCATCACTTAATGAAACATAATTAAAGATGAAGGCTAAAAATATGTGATTTTACTAAATAAAAAAAGAGGATCAAGAATAAATTTCATTGTATCTTTATTGATAAATGTATACATACTGTATGAGGAGATATCAAATTACACCAGTGTAAATTACATCAATCTTACACTATTTATAACTTTAAATCGATTGCGATTTTATTAATTCAACCTTTGATTTATACGTGTTAAATTTTAAAAAAAATGAACACCAATAAATTCATAATAAAATGGTTGATTTTTTTTATATATTTCTGATATATATACAACGTTAATGATTGAAAAAAAACATCTCAATGATATATCAAATATAATTTTGAATTAAAATTATATATATATATGATATATATATATATATATATATATGATAGAAACTTCCGATCCAACAGTGGATTGTAATTTTACAGTTAGTTAATTTTTTAAATTTTAATACATAATGTTAGAATATTTCAAATAAAAATAAATTAATTTAATCATATAATATAAGGTGGGGATCAACTTAATCCAATAATAACTCTCGATAAAATTATTCCGTTTAATAAATTTTTATAAATATTAAATTTTATCAATTCAATCATCATATTAAAAATCTTCATTAAATATATGAAATCTATGAAATTTCATAAAAATTATAAATTTATTTAATATTTTATCAAATCACTTCAGTTTAATCACGATATATTTTTTAAAATATATATATATTTAAAATTTAGTATGTTTAATCATAATAATATAAATTTAATATTAATATTTATTAAATTAACATTTTATATAAAAGATTATTAACTGAACTAATTTTGATAGAGTTACTTATGGAACAAATTCATTATTTTTTACCAAAAAAAGGTGTTCAAATATAAATACTTAAAAATAAGAAAAGTTATGGATGTAAACAGATTGTGCGACAGAGAGAATCAGATATGGGAGGGCGACGTCCAAAAAGAGTTTGTAGAGACTGAGAAAGGAAACATGACGTTGAGGCTAGGGCTAGTATTTGACGTTGGAATCAAAATATCCTTTTTAGTTCATTTTGGTGATTTGTTCAGTTTTGACATATATCATATTTAATTCAGATAGATATTGGCACCTAACCTGCCAAGTGATTTTCAGGTGGCTTGAGTGACAGCGGCATAAGACGGCGCTAGTGTCACAGAGGGACCAGTGGCAGTAGCTATTTTCCATAATTATTAAAATCTTGCTCATTTTCCCTTTTCAAAGTGGCTGCATGAGCCATCATTCAAATCCTTTAACCACACCTCTATAAATTCCTGGATCACCACCCTAGTGTTCTTCGCATCACAATTAATCACTCTTGTTCTCTATCTACCTTGCTCCCACAGCAACTTAATTGCATGCAAACCTTCGTATTCTACTCTAGCCGAGTCTGCTTATATATACTTACCTCCAATGGCGTCAAAACACACCCTTATCTCTCTCATTTTACTCATGCTCTTTTGCTTGCTTCTCATGAGGGAGGCTTCTGGTCTGTCAATATTCTTTTTTCTTTGTCACAAATTCAAAAAAAAAAAAAAATGGAGTATTAACATTCATAATGTTTATTTGTTTACTGTCAGACTGCAGTTCTGCCTATGCATGCTTTGGTGCTAATGCAGCAAGTCTCAAGCAGAGTCGAAACAGGAAGGTTTGACGCATATATGATCATAACATAAGAAAGGTAATTTTATTATTTTGTAGATTACTACATTTTTTTAAGTCTATTTTTGCTTGTGCAGTTGCTATCTGCTTTGAAAGATAAAGAAATAACTCTGAAGGCTAGCCTGAAAGGATCATCATCAAGCATCAAGTATGGTGAAAAGCCACTGGGTTGGGAGTTGAGGAAGGTTCCTTCGGGTCCAGACCCGCTGCATCATCACGGTGGAGGCCCCAAAAGGCCTGAAACTCCTTGAAAAAAAGCCTAGTCTTAGTATTTGTTAGCAGCGGAAAAAATCTACTTAAGTTAGTTTAAGCTTAGTATTTCCTTTTCTGTTTGGGTTAAAATGGAGGGGAATGGCCCCTGAGTACCTTTGTTTTGACTTGTACGTAGTACATATGTCAGTTTGTTTCCTCTGTTGATTATTAAGCACTACTTAATGTTAAGCTCATCATGCTAGTAACTTTTGTTTATTATCATATCCCAAAGGCAAGGACTTTTGCACTACTCGAACCCATTTCGTTAACCAAATTAAAACCAGTACTGATATTTTTTGGTGGCATAAACCAGTACTGATATGGGGATACTTAATTAATCAGCACAATTAAAGAAAGAGATAACTTATTCATGCATCAAAAAATATATAATAATTTATACAACATATTTTTTCTCTCTATATCTTTTCATCACATTATCTATCACATCTCACATTTTTCTTTCTTTTATTTTTTTAATTTTTATCTCTCTTATTATTATATACCATGATGTTGGGCAAACAACTGTAAAAGAAAAGTGAGTAGTGTTATTTTAATTTGTTTCCATTTTTCATGATCTTGTAAAATATTATTACGCGTACAGCTAATCCGCGGATTGGACAGAAACAACAGTGACATGATATGTTTTGGCTACTTTCACCCGAATACTACAAAATATGTATCTGTAGATAACCTTTCTCTGTATAATAAATAACTAACCTGGAACTTCTATTCTCATATGTGACGTTGGCCAATGAGATATGACAGCCATGTCATTAGGGACGGTGACGCAACTGAGTCACATCTTCTTTTTCGAAGTATCTTATCTTGTGTAACCCATAAACAAATTTGGCAAAATATTCTCTGCCCAGGTATTATTAAAGGGGGACATTTTTAAGGATTTCAATTATTTCTTATTCTTACTCTCGCCTATATATATGCTAAATATTATCCATTAATATATCAAGCACATAAAAAAGTAAACGGAGAATGGGCATGCCGTAGCAGGAACAGAAATTAGCTACTTTAATTTTGTGCATTGTGATTTGAACTTGGCAGTAGGTATTTTTGCCACAGGAGTAGGGTGATCATGGGTTTGGTACATCTTCATCCGATCAATTCAACTCAATTCAATTTAAAAAGATGGGTTGTGTTGGGTGTAGTCAGAGGTTGGATTGGGTTAACGTTCCACACAGACGAACCCAATCAGATTGGGTTCGGTATCGGGTTTTCGTACTCTTAACCCAATCAACTCAACCCAAACCAACAATATAATAAAAAAATAAATTATATAATTTTTTGTACTAATAAGTTACATATTTTAATATTTAATATTGTATAATTGATTTCCAATTTTTATTTTTATTATACTTATAATAACAATTTATATTTTTTATTTAAAGTATTTTTCATTTTTTCATTTTTATTTTATTTACAAATACAAACATTTTAAAATGTTGGATCCAATTGACCCAACTATAATCGGGTTGGGTTAGGTTGGATTGGGTATGTCTCTAAAAATGAAAAAACCTAACCCAACCCAATATCTCTTCATCGAGTACCTTGGGTCCGTCAATGCTTAACCCAACCTAACCCGACCCATAATCACCCCCTACACGAGAGGGGCACAGGAAAAATTTAGAGGAAGAGATGGGATTTAAGACAATTCAACTTTGTTGGCTTCCGGATATACAATGTGATATTTCTAAGAGATTTAAACTCTCTTTTATAAATTTTCTTAATTAAAAATCTGTAATGGATCCTATAGAAAAGTAAAGGGAATGTCTAACATACACAAATTTTAAATTTGTGTAACTTTACACAAGTATTTTTTACCTACTAGAGCAGGTTGAACAAATAATATTGTTTTTTTAATTTAAATATTTTTATGTTTAAACCATTATATATTTTTTTTTTCAAAAAACAATGTCTAGAACTCGACGTCGAGTCGTTGTCGACGTATAAATGTATCACTATAAACTTCTTCAGTGAAAAGAAAATACAAAATACACATGATTTTTTTTATATTATTTATAAACCTTAATCTTTGAAGGTTTAGAAAAAACTAACGGTATAAAGAAGAAAAACAAAAAAAATAAGAAAATTTTTAAAGATGAATTTTGTGGAGCATGGAGATGCAAGTTTATTGAAAGAGAAAATCGGAAATGCTGGATTAAATTTGCGTACAAAAGCTAAGAAGAAGTAGATAGAGAAGCACCGAAAATGAGAAAAATAAAGGGAAAGAAAAATTGAAATAAGAAAGAAACAGGGGCTAGAATTATTTCGATTTCCTGGTTCTATCCTCCTCCTTTTCAGCCAACATTTATGAAATCTACATCGTCTTCTCTATTGGATTATTCAAACCTACTTTCTTTCTTCCTCTTCCTTCTTCAACACCTTAATAAAAATGACTCTAACGGCGCCTGGCCATAACCTTCATGCTCCTTACGTGCCTTCACCTTGCCACCCTCCATAGATTTTTTTTTATCTTTTTCAACCTCCTGACAGTGGGGATTTATGGGTTGGCCTCCTCGGTGACAATGTATCTACTGTTACAGGTGGTGTTGCTCGATTTTCACGGTGAAGGCAGAGGACCAAGACAGGGTACACTTAGAGAGAGAGATAATTATTTTCTTCGTAAATAATAATAAATAAATAATAGAAAACTTTAAGATCACTCCAACCAGTAATAGGTATAAGATCTGAACCGTTTAATTTTTTTATTATTAAATCAATGGTTTATGAGTTACTTGTGTGAAGTTACACAAATTTTATGTTTGTGTATATTAGACAAACCCAAAGGTAGGGTAAATGATGCAGCAACCAAAACACAATTATCTCAACAATTTTAAAACTTAACAAGCTAAAGTATTATTCAATTTCAAAGGGGCAACAACCAAGTTCAGTGGACAGCAAATAAAAAAAAGAGATTATCAAAATGACGCCACATAAAAAAAAGAAAAGAAATTGATATAGATAGGAAGGAGATTCTTCAAATATTCCACACAAGTCTCTTCAATTTCTATCCCTTAAATACTCCTCCTTCAGTCCCTAAAGGGTGATGGAATTTCGGAAATTTTGTTACTCCTCCTAACAACCTTACACACTACTCTTGTCCAGATCAGCTGACGCGTGTCCCCTTAATGTCTCCCTTTTTGTTTTCTTAGTCATAACATTACCCTCCCCATCAAGAGTGACCTTGTCCGCAAGGTCAAACTGAAGAAAGTGTTCTTGAACATAAGACAAGAGCTCTGAAGTACATTCATCAGTACCCTCCCTTTGAAGTAAAACTTGAGGAACGCACTTGTTATCCAAGACTGCCACATACCGCAGATGAGGACCAACTGGATTGGTATGCAGTACTAAAGGAATAAACTAAGAACCTAGATCTCCCCCAACACAGTGTTAGTAAAGAACATGAAAAAAAGGTGAAATTTGGCCTCTGAAGGGAGCTCTAATTTATAAGCAACATCACCAATGCATTCCAAGATTTTAAAAAGACCAAAATAACGCATGGACAGTTTTGGATGGTGTTGAAGGCGCAAAGGAAGTTGGCGATATGGTTGCAGTTTTACAAAAACAAAGGAACCAACATTAAACTCAACCTCAGTACACTTTTTATTCGCATTCAACTTCATGCGTGCTTGGGCTCGAGACAAATTTAGTTTCAGTTAAGCAAGAAGATGGTCTCTTTGAACCAGCTGAGTATGGAGCTCAAAAGGGGTATCATCTCGCATAGAACAAGGAATGATGGTAGGAGGATCTCGTCCATACAACACCTTGAATGGAGTCATACCAATGGACGTCAGAAAAGAGCTATTATATCAAAATTCAGCCCAAGGTAGAAATGATACCCATAAACGATGATTTTTAGAAACAAAACAACGAAGATACATCTCGAAACATTTGTTGAGGGCTTCAGTTTGGCCATCGGTCTGTGGGTGGTAAGTCGAACTCATCCTTAATGAAGTGCCTTGAAGTTTGAATAGATGCTGCCAAAATGAGCTCGTGAAAACTTTATCACAATATGACACAATTGAAGTAGGAATACCATGTAATTTGACCATAATATCCGCAAAAACTTCGGCAACTTGAGGTTTTGTAAAAGTATACTGCAAGAGTGAAACCATGAGCAAATTTAGAGAGGCGGTCAATGACCACTAAGATAACAGAATAGCCCTTCGACAATGGAAGATCGGTGATGAAATCCATAACAATGTATTCCCAAACTTGGTTAGGAATGGAAAAGGGCTTCAACAAACCAGCAAGATGTGTTTAGACAGATTTGGCACATTGACAGATATTACAGTTTCAGATAAATTCCCGAATATCATGACGCATGCCTTTCCAAGAAAAATATGTGGCAATACGAGCAAAGGTATGAAGAAACCCAACATGGCCACCAATAGAAGAGGCGTGAAATTCGTGTATGATGCGAGCGATAAGTGTTGAGATCTTGGCAAGCGTACCAATATCGCAACAGTATAATAGTAAGAAAGGGTTGTCGTACCCACGAGGAACGGTACAAAATAAATTCTTAATACTCACACTTATTGAGCAAGAACGATTGCGAAAGCGTATTTGTTTGTGAAGATTATAATAGTAAACTAAAATGAAAGATGAGACAAAGAAACAAAGAGATTAAGCAATAGAGAGAAACTAGGATTGAACTTCGTTTATCGCACCCCTCTTGTATTTTGGAAATCAATAATATTTAGGAATGTATAATTATAAATAATGAAGCACAAATAAATATTATTTCATAAAGGTTCCCACAACTATGAAATACTCAGAACAATTCATGTTGGTTCCCACAGTCACAAATTGCCCCGCTTGAAGATGAGTTGTTAAAGTTATCAATAGACTAAACCCTATTCCTAGCGTATTCAATCTATTGAGTGTTTTACCCAAATCAGACTTAGAAAACTGCTTCCCAGCTAATTCAATAAATCAGATAATAACTCGGGTATAAATACGGAAGCTGAGCATTAAGAATAGAATAAAACACCAATATTATAAAAATAGAGATTCCTAAATAACATAGAAAAATCCAAAATACAATTGAGGATTGAATCGACTACGTTCAATCCTAAAGAGAGGTTTAGATACTCATGGTAGCCATTTCACTGCAGAGACTGTCACACTTTTCTCCTAACTCTGTATCTGCTCAACGACTCTGTAACTCTCTGAATGAATAAAACTGACTGCTAAAAGTCATTTAAATACTGTAAGAAAGCCCGTTGGAACCCTGTCTGTGGCCCATTACAAATTAGGTTACGTTTCTTGCGCTCTGCCTGTGCTCATCATAGGTGAAGCACATGAAACAGTAACTGAACAATCATTCCTACGCTCTGGTTGCACTCAGCGCAGGTGGAGCGCAAGAAACAACATCTGACTCCTCTAAATTTTCATCCTTTGGAGCTTGTTCTGCATTGTTCCTGTTCTTGCTCAATGTCCTCTTGATGCTTCACTTGTACCTTAGCTTTTTATCTGTAAAAATCAACAGATTTCTAATCAAAATAGAATCAAATTCAAGTTTAACTTCAATAAGTACAAAAACCACAAATTAAGCCGAAAAGGGTGGAATTGGGTCATACTTTTAACAATTCATCATCAATAAGTGTTGTAATTTATATGAAAATTTACGCAATTTTAACACTTATCAATAAGCTCTTGAGCCTCAACAGGAATTAAAACATGATGGTTCCACAAAAGTAAATCATCCTTCCAAGTATGATGAGGCATAGAAGCTAGATCAGATTAAAACCATGTAATAAGTTATTGTAAAGAATCAGAAGATGAGACCGCACGTTTGATGTCATCAAAGAGAGAGAACAGAGCATTTGAAACAACCATATGGAAAGAACGAGATAAGGCATAAGCAACTTGGTTAGTGGGGCTCGACTTATATTCAGTGGAATAATTAAAGCATAATAGTTTAAGCAACATGGATTCATGTTCTGGTGTCTGAATTACCTGATTCGCAAGATATTTGAGATTATGTTGATCAGTACGAATGATGAAGAAATGTCCAAATAGATAGTGCTAAACTTTAGCCACCGTTTCTGTAATGGCATAGAGCTCGCGAACATAAGCAGATTATTTTTGTATGCGGGAAGAGAGTTTTTTTTTTAAAAATACGCAATTGGGTGACCATCTTGAGCCAAAACTACGCCAATCCCCTGACCCGAAGCATCTGTCTCCACATCAAAAGGCTTAGAAAAATCAAGAAGGGACAAAACTGGTGCTGTGGTTAAGGCTTGTTGCAAAGTAGTAAAAGCTGACTATGCGACAAAAGACCATTGAAATTTATCTTTCTGTAAGAGATCAGTCAGAGGGCCAGCAATTGTAGCATAGCCTTTAATAAGTCGACGATAATAACTCATCTAACCAAGAAAGGTGCGTAACTAAGAGACTGTAGTAGGAGGAATCCATTGAAGAACAGTTTCAACCTTTGTAGGATCCATCTCAACGCTCTTACTAGAAACAACGTGGCCCAAATACTTCAGTCGGTTTTGACCAAAAGAGCATTTCGAGAGTTTCGCATAGAGTCGGTAATCGTGCAACCGAGCAAGAACTGCAGTTACATGTTCCAGATGTAAGTCCTAAGTAGAGCTATAGACCAGAATATCGTAAAAAAAATCCAAAACAAACTTGCGGAGAAAATGGCGGTACACAATGTGCATCAACACCTTAAATGTAGCCAGAGCATTCGTCAACCCAAAGGGCATGACGATGTAGGAACACAGGGAAACACTAGAAGGGGGTTGAATAGTGTTTCTAAATATTTTAGAAAGCTTTTCGCAAACAGGTTCTCAAAACAGAATTTCAGACAGGCTTTTGGAGGGCTGTCTGAAGTTTTCAGACGGTTTGTAAAAATTATTTTTTTAAAAGATGTTTTGTGCATTTTAAAATATTAGATTAATTACTCAGACCCCTTGATTAGTTTAAACTGAATTTACAAGAGATAAGGGTAAGAAAAACTTAGCCACAGAATTTATCCTGGTTCACTCACTACCACTTGTGAGCTACGTCCAGTCCCAATGCCAACTAGCAATTGGATTTTCTCTTAATATTTCAAGATTACAAGTATTCTTTTATAGACAAGCCTCTTCAGGCTCTACAACCCAAGTATTCTTTTTCAGACAAGCCTCTCCAGGCTCAACAACCAAGTATTCTTTTACAGTCAAGCCTCTCCAGGCTCTACAACCAAGTATTCTTTTTCAGATAAGCCTCTCCAGGCTCAAAAGCAAATACAAATGAGAGAAATGCTTAAGCTCACAAACTGTATCAGTTTTGAGACTTAAACAGTTACAGATTGTACAGAAATTACTGAGGTATGCTCAGAATAAAACAATATATGTGTACAAAGATAAAAATATTTATCAGAGTGTTGCCGCGAAAAACTTGCAGAGTTTTTGTTCCTTTTTTTTTCAATTCTTCTCTCCTTTTGATGGTCTTCAAGGATGGGGGTATTTATACCTAAATATTAGTCCGTTGGAGAAAACCACCGTTTGTGAAATACATGAATTCCGTTGTGAGACAACCTGCTGTATGCACAAAATATTCTCTGACAAATCTGACACATTGCAGTTTTTGCTTCTGCCAAAAAGCTGCTATTTGTTGTTGCTTGCAATGGCTGCGTAGCAGAGGACACGTTGTGGCAGAGAACGTGCTTGAAATGCAACGAGGAGTGCCAGCTGTTGTAGCAGAGATCGTGTGTGATTCAAAATGAGATTCAGACAGGTCTTCACAAATTCAGACAAGAGATGCCACGTCATCAAGGGACTTCAGACAGCCTTGATGCTTCAGACAGGGTGCACTGCTTCAGACAGCTTCTGCACATCTTTTTATATGAACTTTTAATGGCTCTTGCTGAAATCATAAATGAAAGATTTAACTTTATGAGAATCTATGATAAGTATTTTAAGCCAAATTTGCTATTCATTAAAACTTGGGAATATTTCTGTCTTAAAACATCATAAACCACTTTATGATATTTTTGAGACTCAACATTCTCCCACTTTTTAATGATGACAAATTTTCTTAAAATATATAAATCTGTAATAAGCTTTCAATAGCTCCCCCTGAGATACATATCCTTTAACAGGATCTGTTTAAGGTATATGCTCCTTATTTGCTCAAAAATCTCAGAAAGCTTAAAGCTTATTGTACTGTACTCCCCCTGAATCCTGTAAGCACTCCAGATTTTGTTAGTTTTAATACTCCCCCTTTTGTCATCAATCAAAAGGGAAAATCAGAGCAAAATAGTAACAGAGCAATACATATTAGAGATAAACAATAGATATCAGAGCAAACAAACATTGATTCAAAAACACTGATTTTATTTAATGGATGTGCAATAAATCAGACAATCAATCACAAGTCATAAGAAAAATAAACATCAGACAATGGCAAAACAATTTAATCCTTTTGCTTCAACAAGGCTTCAGTTAGAAATGAAATTAATTCTTCCTTGGCCTTGTTTATTGCTGCTTCTATTGATGTCTTCAGCTCTTGTTGCCCAGACTTGATAAGCTGCTGTTCATGAAGAATTTGCTCTTGATTAGCAATCAGATGCTTAGACTTCTTCTCTTGTTCAGCAAATTTCTTCTCAAGCTTCTTGACTTTGGATTTTAGCTTTAAGTTCTCTTCAGACAAGTCTTGCTCAGATTCATATAGAATGATTTGGATATAAAGACAGACAAATCTCAGGACCCCGAAGCCTGGTTTCAAATTGTAAACAGATGGTCTGAACACTGGCCAAAAGAAAGTGCCAATGAATTTCAGCAAAACCCAGTCTTCATTGAAGGAGTCAGCAGGTGGGGGAAAGTAATCCTTCAGATAGTGGTATTGGACATTTGTAGTCTTGCCAAGTTCCACTTCAGATTCAACATCAGGACTAGTTGATCCAGAAGAAGATCCAACATTTTCTCTGATCTTCCAATAAGAAGCCCACATCCAGTCTTGCAGCAACTGATCTAAGCCTCCTCCCTGACTGCTGATAAATTCTGGTAAAGCATCCCACTCTGTTGTACTCATCATTTCAGACAGGGGTGGAGATACTGAGTAAACTTTATGTGCTTTGAACTTCTCATCCTGGCCTTCCTTTAAGGGATACCTAGGAACAATTCTGTCAGGCTTCACCAAGATTGCAGTGGTTGGCCTGATGGAACATGTTCTAGGTGGCCTGTAGCCTATCATCCCAACTCCCCTTTCCAAATCTCTTTGAAACAGTTCAGACTCTGTGTTGAGCTGTCTCACAAGATACCATTCTTCATTGCTCAGCCTCCATGACTCTTCAGAAAATGGGTTGATAGGTGCCCATGAATGTACAAGAGGGACAACACCCTTTCTGAGCTTTTCTAAGCAACCTGATTCAGCACTGTATTTGGTTTTCTCTTCAGCAACAGTTCTTCTGATGAGGCCATGGTGTAGAGATATAGCAGGTGCTGCTCTGAAGTATTGCAGTTCTTCAGAAAGGTTGCCAAACTTAGGCAATGAGCAAGGATCAGATGGAAAAAGAGATAGTTGTAGAGCCTCAGCAGGCAATGGCTCTTCTTCATTATACCATTGTAGTAAGAGTGGAGATGATGAAGTTGGTAAAGGTGTATGAGGTGGGGATGATGATGGTGAAGGTATAGGTGATGGTGTTGATGGTTGAGGTTGAGGGGGTGAGGGTTCAGAAGGTTGGACTATTTGAGGTGATGGGGGAACAAATAGTTGGTTTTCAGAGGGTTTTGGTGATGTAGGTTCAGGTTGGTTTTCTGATTGAGTGGATTGAGGTGAAGATGGTTTAGAGGGTAGGTTTTCTGTTTGTGGAGATGATGAAGGTTGTTTTTCTGGTGAGATAGGTTTAGGTAAAGGTTGAGGGCTTGGTTTGGATGGTTGCAAATCAGGTGAAGAAGAAGGTGAGGGTGTAACATTATCAAACCTCACTTTGATCCTCTTGTAGGGAGGCTTTGATGCTTCATTTTGTTTAGGCTTTGCCTCTTTCTCAGCCTGCTCCCTTTCAACTAACTTTTCTGTCCTTTTTCTCTTGAAATATTCTTGGGCCTTGACAAAGTTTTGGTACTTCCCTGCTTCATCCTCTGCCTCAATTTGTGAAGCAATGCTTCTTGTCACCCTAGGCTCAGGGTCTGTCTGAAGAAGCTTGCTTTTGTTCCTTCTCCTATGAGGTGCACTGGACCTCTTCCTTTTCTTGGAAACCTCAGCCAGAGTGGCTTGCCTATCATCTTCAGCATAAGCTAACTGAGAAGCAACATCAATAGCCCTATCAATCTTCTCCTGCTCAGCTTTCTTCTCCATTTCTTCTTGCTCCAAAGCAGTAGCCAAAACTGCCACCTGAATGAGTTCAGGATCAGATGGGCAGGCAGCCAAAGGTTCAGCAGTAACAACATCAGCTGCATCTGACTCTTCAGCCTGTCCTTCCATTTCAGAAGTAGGCTTTTGAGTCTGTGTAGATTCAGACACCTGACCCACAATTTCAGACGGCTCATGAGAAGCCTTCTGAACAGGTTCAGACAACTGACTCTTCACAGATGCAGGTGCCACCTTAGCAAAGCTCCTTACTGGAAGCTTTTTCAACTTGGGTTGAGGAGAGGGCTTTGATGGCTTAAATTCATGCTTCCTTATATCTCCTCTCAACTCCTCTTCCAGAATCTGCATTGTTGTGTTTTTCCTTGCAGCTTTCTCCATCAGCAAGCTCTCCTTCATGGTAGGTGGGGGAGGTTTTGGAGTAAGCTTGATCTCCATGCTCTTGAGATTTGATTCACCAAACACAGGGAGTGAAAGGTGATCAAATAGCCTCTCAATGGGAACTTTGAAGTGTAGCAACACCTTGGTGATGATGGTGTTGTGGGGAAAGCTCCCTGCAGAGTCTCTGAGTCTCTTCTGCATGTGATACATGATGATGTTGGGGAGATTGACTTTCTGCTTGTGCAATAAGTGGATAAGACAGAACCTCTCCAACTCAGACACATGGTTCCTGCTTCCACTTTTAGGGATTACAGAGCTCCCTAAAATGGCATGCAAAACCCTAGCCTTATCAGACATGTGTTTGGCATCCAAGCTGGCTGGAGTTGCTGTTCCATAAAAGAACTCAGTGAAACGTTGCTTTCCACCATTCCTGTTCTCCCAGCCTGGGGTAAACACAACCCCTTCCTTCTTGACACCACAGACAATGGCCAAGATATCTTCATCCACAAAAACTGGAACACCACGCACAGTGGCTTTTATGCCAGTGTAAATGCCTTGAGGATTAGGAATACCTCTAGCTGTACTCCAGAAATCCAAGACACTCTGCTCGTGCCATTGTGTAAGGTTTTTGTTGAAGTATTCAAGCCACCGAGCTGCTTGAAATTCTGCGTAGAGGTCCATACCGAGTGCTTCAAGATCATCAAGGTGCACACCCTTGGTCTTCACTATGTTTCCTCCAGCTGACTTCTTAGGTGCCATTGATGAGGATTTGAAGAAACTTGAGAGAAAGAGATTTCTTGAAGACTAAGAATAGCAAGAGTTCTGAGAATAGAGTAAGTGGTAAAGTTACTCTGACCCACTGCCTTCTGTATATATAGACCTCTGAAGCAATTATGGCGTGTACTGGATGCGCAGACATATGGTAACGTGCGAAGTGGAAGAGACAAAAATAAAGGAAATTAAACTGTCCCTTATTGCCACGTCATTTGTTCATTTCAGACAAGTGATAGATTTCAGACATCCATATTAATTTCAGACGACCCAAAATTTCAGACAAGTCACTTGTTTCAGACAAGCTGGAATTTCAGACACATCAATTTTCATACAATCAAAATGCATGTATGTTCAAATTATCTCTAATGAACTTAAATCTATCTTCAGTTAGAGATTTTGTGAATATATCAGCCAATTGATGCTCTGTATCAATAAACTGAATATCAAAAACACCTTTCTGAACATAGTCTCTAATGAAATGATGTTTGATTTCTATATGTTTAGCCCTAGAATGTAGAATGGGATTCTTAGACAGATGAATAGCACTAGTATTATCACACAACACAGGTATAACAGATATTGAAATATTAAAATCCTTAAGCTGATACTTCACCCATAGCAGTTGTGAACAAAAACTGGCTGCTGAGATGTATTCTGCTTCAGCTGTTGATAATGCAATTGTGCTCTGCCTTTTGCTTGACCAGCTAATCAAATTCTCTCCAAAGAAATGACATCCACCACTGGTGGTTTTTCTTTCAACTCCGTCTCCAGCAAAATCAGCATCACAGTAACCTACTAGCCTGCAATCCTTACTTTTCTTATAGCACAGACCAAGATTAGTAGTACCTTTAAGATATCTGAAAAATCTTTTTACAGCTTTGTAGTGAGTAATTCTTGGATCAGATTGGAATCTAGCACAGAGGCATACACTGAACATAATGTCAGGCCTGCTTGCTGTTAGATACAATAATGAACCAATCATTCCTCTATACAAAGTTTGATTTACTGGTTCTTCATTCTCATCTTTATTTAAAGATGCAGAAGGGTGCATTGGAGTTGTCATGGGTTTGCAATCACTTAAGTTGAACTTCTTAAGCATTTCCTTTGTATATTTTTCTTGATGGATCCATATACAATCAGAATCTTGCTTAATCTGAAGTCCTAAGAAAAATTTTAGTTCACCCATTAAACTCATTTCAAATTCTGATTGCATTAACTCAGAAAACTCTTTGCACAGAGAAGAATCAGTAGAACCAAAGATAATGTCATCAACATATATCTTCTTGCTGGTTGTATCCTTGAGCAACTAATCTTGCCTTGTTTCTGACTACCTTGCCTTCTTCAGACAGCTTGTTTCTGAACACCCATTTGGTTCCAATAATTGTTTTCCCATGAGGTTTAGGAACAAGGGTCCAGACATCACTCCTAGCAAACTGATTCAGCTCTTCTTGCATGGCTAGGATCCACCCTTCATCATGCAGAGCTTCATCAATGTTCTTTGGCTCAATTTCAGACAGGAGAGCAAGTGAATTCAGATTCTTGAATTTTGATCTTGTCTTTACTCCTTCTGAAGTGTTGCCAATGATTTGCTCTTTAGGATGATGTGATTTGTATCTCCATTCATGTCTCTGAGGAGGTATCAAATCTGTTTGAGACTCAACATTTGTCTGAAGAGGTTCAGTAACAGTAGGAACTTCAGACAGTTGCTCATCCTTCAAACTGCTGTGATCATTCAGCTCCATTCCTGCAAAATCATCCTCTAGATCTGATAGTTCTCTATCAGTCTCTTTGTTATCATTGAATTTTACATGAATAGTTTCCTCCACAGTTAAAGTTCTAGAATTATACACTCTATAGGCTTTAGATGTTTCAGAATATCCAATGAAAAATCCATTGTCTGACCTTGCATCAAACTTTCCAAGATCATCCTTGGTGTTGAGTATAAAACACTCACATCCAAAGGTGTGGAAATATGATATGTTGGGTTTTCTTCCTTTCCACAATTCATATGGAGTCTTTTTCAGAATTGGTCTTACCAATATTCTGTTTTGAAGGTAGCAAGCTGTGCTAACAGCTTCTGCCCAGAAGGTTCTTGGTAAACTGCTTGAGTTGAGCATGGTTCTTGCCATCTCTTGCAAACTTCTGTTCTTTCTCTCAACAACCCCATTCTGTTGAGGTGTTCTAGCCACAGAGAAATTGTGTGAGATCCCATTCTCATCACAGAACATTTGAAAGTTTGCATTCTCAAACTCTCCACCATGTTCACTTCTTATGACAGAAATACAGAATCCTTTTTCATTTTGTACCTTCTTACAGAATACTGTGAAATTCTTAAAAGTCTCATCCTTGTTTCTAAGGAATATTACCCATGTAAATCTAGAATAGTCATCAACAATGACCAAACCATATTTCTTGCCACTAAGACTTTCTGTTCTAATGGGACCAAACAAGTCAATGTATAAAAGTTCTAGTGGTCTGCTAGTTGAAACAACATCTTTACTCTTGAAAGAGTGTCTTGTTTGTTTCCCTTTCAGACAGCTATCACATAAAATGTCAGATTTGTATGAAAGCTTGGGCAATCCTTTAACAAGGTTGTGTTTTGCTAATCTTGAGATTAATCTCAAGCTGGCATGCCCAAGTCTTTGATGCCAAATCTGTTTTTCATCTTCAACAGAAATGAAGCATTTTACATTTTGACTTGCTAGATCCTCTAGATCAATTTTATACACATTGCTGTGTCTCTTAGCAGTAAAGAGGGTTTGATCAGAGGTGTCTTTGACTATGCATCCTTCCTTGGTAAAGGATACTACATAACCACTGTCACATAATTGACTTATGCTCAGTAAATTATGTTGAAGTCCTTCCACAGGAAGCACATTCTTAATAAGGGATGAAGGAATTATACCTACAGTCCCTATGCCAGTGATCTTCCCTTGCTGGTTTCCACCAAAGGTGACCACTCCTCCTTCTTTAGGTCTAAGGTTTTGGAACAAAGACCTTTCTCCTGTCATGTGTCGCGAGCACCCACTGTCCAGGTACCATTTGTGGGGTCTCCTTTGTCCTGTTAAACACATCTGCAACAGGAAAAATTAAGTTTTTAGGTACCCAAGTTCTTTTGGGTCCTATTTTGTTAGCTTTGGGTCTTGCTTTTCTCTTGTGTTTGCACTGAGTCACATTGTGTCCAGGCCTACCACAGTGAGAACACCCAGTAACATTCTTTTTGCCTTTAGAAAAATTTAAGACAGTAGGAGGTTCAGACATGTTATAATCCCAAAAGCCTAGTCCACTTTTGTCAAGAGAATGCCTTTAATTTCCAAGCATCATATTCAAATTTTTTGTTCCTTTGACAAATTTGGCTAGATCTTTTGTCAGTTCTGAAACTTGTTTCTGAAGTTTTTCATTTTCTTCAGACACAGCTTGCAGACTGCAGTTTTCAATCTCAAGGGCCTTTTCCTTGAGCATAATATGTTCTATCTCAAGAGCCTCAAACTTATTACACATTTCTGTGTGAGCTTTGGATAGATTCTTATACTCTTGGAAAAGTTCCTTAGAACTTTCCACCAGATCATCATACATCTCTTGTAAGGTAAGAGGGAATACCTCATCTTCAGAACTGTCTGAAGATGGTAGATTGGCCATGAGACACAAATTTGCCTCTTCTGAAGTATCTTCCTCCTCTTCTGAGGTTGTCTCATCAAGATCTTCCCAAGCTGCCATAAGACCTTTCTTTTTCTTGAAAAACTTTTTCTTCTTAAAGTTGTTTTTCTTCAGTTTTGGGCATTCAGCCTTCATGTGCCCTGGTTGCTTACATTCAAAGCAAATGATTTTATCAGAGTTTGACTCTTTACCTATCTTACCTGATTTAGATGATGAGGGTTGGTTCTTTCTGAACTTTCCTCTTTTCTGCAACATTCTTTTGATCTTTCTGCTTAGAAGAGCAAGATCATCATCATCTTCTGAGCTATCTTCAGAGTCTTCATCTGCCTCTGAAACTGCTTCAGCTTGCATAGCCTTGATGTTGCCATGCCTAGACTGTTTGGCCTTGGAGTTTAGGGCTAAAGACTTCTTCTTGTTGTCATCTTCTCCAAGCTCAAGCTCATGGACCTTAAGAGATCCCAACAGTTCTCCCACTCTAAGAGAATTCATATCTCTTTCCTCTTGAATGGCAATAACTTTGGGTCTCCAGGACTTAGGCAAACTTCTTAGAATTTTTCTGTTGTTATCTCCAGAATTATAAGTTCTGCCTAAGGACCTGAGTCCATTTGTTATGGTTTGAAACCTTCCAAACATCTGGTTAATGGTTTCAGATTCTTCCATCTTGAACATCTCATACTGATGTATGAGCATACTTATTTTTGATTGCTTGACAGTCTCAGTTCCTTCATGGGTTGCTGCAAGAGTATCCCAGATCTCCTTGGCAGAGGTGCATCCATGAACCTTCTTATATTCTAATTTTTTTAAGGAACATATCAGATAGAGTTTGGCTTTAGCATTCATCTGGACTCTAGCCTTCTGCTCCAAGGTCCATTCAGTCTTAGGTATAGGCACACCATTTTGCATGGGCACATAGTCTCCATCAGTGACCACATCCTAAACATCAATGTTGGTGCTCTCAATGAACAGCTTCATTCTATCTCTCCAGTAGTGGTAATCCTCTTCATTGAATGCTGGGGGCCTTGTGATAGAGGCTCCTTCTGTGATGTATTGCCTGTTGCTGTTAGAAGCTTCCATATGGATCTTTCAGTCCTCAAACACTTGTTAGGTGCTTCAACCCTGAGTAGAGCTCTAATACCAACTGTAGGAACACAGGGAAACAGTAGAAGGGGGGTTGAATAGTGTTTCTAAATATTTTAGAAAGCTTTTCGCAAACAGGTTCTCAAAACAGAATTTCAGACAGGCTTTTGGAGGGCTGTCTGAAGTTTTCAGACGGTTTGTAAAAATTGTTTTTTTAAAAAGATGTTTTGTGCCTTTTAAAATATTAGATTAATTACTCAGACCCCTTGATTAGTTTAAACTGAATTTACAAGAGATAAGGGTAAGAAAAACTTAGCCACAGAATTTATCCTGGTTCACTCACTACCACTTGTGAGCTACGTCCAGTCCCAATGCCAACTAGCAATTGGATTTTCTCTTAATCTTTCAAGATTACAAGTATTCTTTTACAGACAAGCCTCTTCAGGCTCTTCAACCCAAGTATTCTTTTTCAGACAAGCCTCTCCAGGCTCAACAACCAAGTATTCTTTTACAGTCAAGCCTATCCAGGCTCTACAACCAAGTATTCTTTTTCAGACAAGCCTCTCCAGGCTCAAAAGCAAATACAAATGAGCGAAATGCTTAAGCTCACAAACTGTATCAGTTTTGAGACTTAAACAGTTATAGATTGTACAGAAATTACTGAGGTATGCTCAGAATAAAACAATATGTGTGTACAAAGATAAAAATATTTATCAGAGTGTTGCAGCGAAAAACTTGCAGAGTTTTTGTTCCTTTTTTTTTCAATTCTTCTCTCCTTTTGATGGTCTTCAAGGATGGGGGTATTTATACCCAAATATTAGTCCATTGGAGAAAACCACCGTTTGTGAAATACATGAATTCCGTTGTGAGACAACCTGCTGTATGCACAGAATATTCTCTGACAAATCTGACACATTGCAGTTTTTGCTCCTGCCAAAAAGCTGCTATTTGTTGTTGCTGCAATGGCTGCATAGCAGAGGACACGTTGTGGCAGAGAACGTGCTTGAAATGCAACGAGGAGTGCCAGCTGTTGTAGCAGAGATCGTGTGTGATTCAAAATGAGATTCAGACAGGTCTTCACAAATTCAGACAAGAGATGCCACATCATCAAGGGACTTCAGACAGCCTTGATGCTTCAGACAGGGTGCACTGCTTCAGACAGCTTTTGCACTTAGTCTTTTTATATGAACTTTTAATGGCTCTTGCTGAAATCATAAATGAAAGATTTAACTTTATGAGAATCTATGATAAGTATTTTAAGCCAAATTTGTTATTCATTAAAACTTGGGAATATTTCTGTCTTAAAACATCATAAACCACTTTATGATATTTTTGAGACTCAACAGACGAGCCACTCATAATGTCCATGGTGGGTTCGAAAAGCAGTTATGTGACGATCCTATGGGCGGACAAGGACCTAATGATACCCTGAGCGTAAATCCATCTTGGAAAAGAATTGAGAACCCTGAAGTTCATCCAGTAGCTCATCAATAGTGGCCATAGGAAAAGAGTCCTTAATTGTCATTGTGTTTATAGATCTATAATCAATACAAAAATGCTAAGAGCCATCTTTCTTACGAACTAGTATAACAAGAGCTTAAAATGGACTAGTACTAGGTTGGATAAGACCCTCAACCAACATGTCAGTGACCATACGTTCAATTTCAGCTTTCTAAGAGAAAGGATATCAATATGGCTTAACTTTAACTGGAGAAACACTACCCTCTTGTAGAGGAATGGAGTGGTCCTGAGTGCGTGGAGGTGGGAAGCTTCGTGAAATCTCAAAAACCGACGAAAACTGTTTCAAAATAGAAAATAAGTCAGCATGTAAATCAGTACCACACAATCCCCTATGGATAAGTCCAAAGAAGAACAGGACAAGGTATACATCTTGACAATCGCATCAATAGACATAATTGCTTAAGGTGATGAAATTGAGCACAAGAAGGACTAGAGGATTGTCCCCCCAGCAGAGTGACAAAGGAATTGTTAACATAAAATTTAATGGTAGTAGAGCTATAATCGACAATGTGAGAACCCAATATAGCAAGCCAAGAAGCTCTAATAACGACCTCAGTACCCGCCATTGGTAACACATATGCCGGAAAATGGATTAAATGACCATTAATGTAGAGATGAAGTGCCTGAATGATGCCCTCAATAGCCAAGTAATGACCATTTCCCACCATAACTTTCACATTTAGTACTAGTTCAATAGGAAGTTGAATGCAACGAGCCAAGCAGGGCTGGATAAAACTATCAGATCTACCACCATCAAGGAGCACCTAAACTGGCTTACCAACAATAGTACCCCGAAAGCTTATAGTGGCACTGTTGGGAGAGCCCTGGTAAGCTTGTAGGGAGAGATGATGTAAAAAATGGTGGTGGACACAACCAGCGAATCGGTAGGGGTGTCAAAATCAGATTCCTAATGATTAGTGAAAAGGAGCATAAGGTGTTTGTTAAAACATTTGTGATTCCAGGAGTACTTCTTATCGCAAGTGAAACAAAGGCCCATTTTACGGTGCAACTACAACTATGCCGGAGACATCTGCTTGACTAGAGGCAAGGGCTAGGTAATTGGCTTCGGCAACATGGGTGAAGTCGAGGAAGAAGCGGTGCCCGTGCTGGTGGAAAATAGATGCGGGCACAATGTCATGAGGGAGGGAGGACTTGATTGGAGAAGAACACGTAGGGCACAAAGCACCAGTGGAAAGACCCAAACTCACTTTCTCATCAAAAAGCCGAGCAAGGGAAACAACCCGTAATAAAGATTGTGGAGCTCGTGCTATGACATCACGACGAATTGGATCCTTTAGGCCACTGAAAAAGCAATCCAAGAGGGTTGCATCGATTAATCCATCTACACGATTAGCAAGAATCATGAAACTACTATATTAATTGACAACAGAATCAAACTACACAAGTTTGAACAATTGGGCTCTCGGGCAATCAAATTGGGAAGGCCCAAATTATTCCTCTACAGCTCGGGCAAGAGCAGCCCATGTGGGAAGTCGGTTAGCTTTTCGCAGCATCTGAAACCATGGCACCATAGAGCCATCGAAGTGCACTGTGACAATAGTGAGTCGGGCATCGGGGGTACTGTAACATTCTGGAAAAATAGGACCCAAAATCAACTAAAGGTAAGTTAGAAAGGGAGTGAGAAGTTGGGGAAAGAGGAAGGATTTTGAGTAAGATTATGAGGATAATGAGAATTTATAGGCATTAAAGGGTATATTTAAGAGAGTAACTAAGATAGGAATGTGTTTTAGCAAAGGGAAACTAGGAATGATGGAGTATGTGAGAATTAGGAGGAGCTAAATTAAGAAATATAGGTGTTAGAGTCCTTGTTCAAGTAACAATCCGGTAGTTAAGATTTAGGATGCGTTAGAAGAGATTAGAATAAGGATATGAATAAGTAATAGCCAAGAAAAGAGTATTTAGGGATTTTCTTAATTAGGGTAAGATTTATATAAGTAATTAGGTGTAAAACAAGCAAGGAAAATGGTTTAGGAAGTGAGGAAACAAGACTTAGACTACAAAAGCAATTTTTAGTTTTAAACCCTATGACCTTTGCTCACTAAATTGAGAATATCTAGAGTTGTAGGTGTCTAATTACGGTGATTCTACTTCCATTAGAAAGCTAACTTCCGGGGCTTCAGTTTGATAGGTTATATGATAGGGTTTCGAGCTCATTTGAACTCCCAAAATAGACTCATACTCGCTCAAGCGAAAATAATTCACTTGAGCAAAAATCGTCCAGAGATGGTACTTTTCTTGGGTCATTTTCGCTCAAGCTAATTTGATTCGCTTGAGCGAAACTTCACGAACTCTGTTTTTAAAAAAAGAAGGTTTCACTCTCTCCCTTTATTTTCCTTGGTTTCCTAGGGTTTCTAGAGAGAGGGAGAGAGAGTTCAAGAGAGAGAGGAAGCTTGGGAGAAGAAATGGAAGATCATGGAGCATTTTTAAGGTTCCCAACCACTTGGGGAGCTTGGGATTTCCCCTCTCCACCTCTCATCCGCCCCTATTTCCTTCCCTAAGGTGAGTGTGATTCACTCACTTGCTTATTTGTCATGAAAATTCCCTTGTATGATCCCTATTCTACCTTCCTTTGCTTAAATTCATGGTTATTGTTGATTAGAGAAAGCTAGGGTTGTTGATTTGGATGTATTCTTTGAAATGCAAACCCTAGGTTAGAGGAAATTGGGGGTTTTCATGAGGATGAAGGTTTGAGATGTAATTATGCATATAATTGCTTATGTTTATGTATTCCATGATGCTTGTGCATGTTTTTACCCCATCATGTTCATGGAAAATGATTATTACTCTATTAATTGCTCTAGTTGAAATTAAGGTTTTGAAATGGAATGATTTAGATTACCTTATGAATTTCATTCATGAATGGCATGTATATGATGATAATGTTCAATTCAAGTATGTTTCATGTATAAAGATATGATTGGGGTCTTTGGCCCTTGGCAAAGTTTTGGGTCTTTATGGCATTGGTAAAGGTTTAGGTAAGGTCTTCCGGCCTTCAGGGACGACGGTTCCTGTTAGTCTGAGCTCAGTCTAGCTTAAGGAAAAGGTTAAAATCCATGGTACAGAATTCAGTATTTCAGAGTTAATGTTAATTGTCCATGTTATCTTGATTATGTTTGATGAATCCTTTGTGATGAACATGATTGAGTAGTTATGAGTTAATATATTGTTGCATGGACATGATTCTCTAGGATTATCATTCTACTTATGATTGCCATTGAATGATTGATGCTACATGTCTTGTACTTACATTCTGAGTGTTTTAGGAACTGTTCATCTTTGCTATATTGTAGTTTCCATGTGTTTTGCCTCCCCACACATGCACACACTGTTATCATGCTCACTGGGACGTAGTCTCACCCCACGTTTCGGGGATATACTCTAGTTGTGCAGGTGATCCCAGGTGATGATAAAGCAGGGAAAGAAATGGTGAAGCGGAGTAGTACTTCCAGTAGAAGACTCATTTAGTTGAATTAATTCATATGTAATGATAGGTAGCTAAATAATGATGTATATGTGTATGTATATTCTGTTCTGGCCACGGAGGCCTTATTATGATATTAGTGAATTCAGGTTATTAAACTGTGCTGGTGGTTTTACTGAGTTTTAGGTTGAACTTGAAATTGGTAATATCCAGTTTTTAGGGGAGACTCTGCCGGATTTCCGGTATGAATCTCATGAACCACACCACTCCAAGTGTAGGTTCTTTCCCTAAGTTTAATTAAGATTTTCAATATGTATGAATTTGTGATGTATGTATTAGTAACAACTTAAGCAAATCGTTGGAAAGCCTAAGCTTTTGTTTGACGATATTGAAATTGAACGAAATAATTTCAGAAATTCAGGAATGGTGTTTCCAACGGACACTATTCTAGAGTTGAGAAATTAGGACGTTACAGGTACCATAATACGAAAAAAATTGCTCTGCATGAAATAGCCAATTAAGAGGGTCAGAACCATCAAATTTGCGAAAATCCAGTTTCATCGGCCGCATCTGGGGACCTAAGCTCAAAGATCCGAAAGGTAGAGATGAGAGATGAACAACGGAGCGGGTGAGAGTATCAAGGGTGAGTTGGAAAAGCTGCCAAAGAATCTTCAACTCGATGCAACTGCTATTGGGTGAGCTTGTGCTGCTCTTCATGGACAGCAAGAGTGTCTGAAACGCGTTTGAGGTCAGCGGCGAGCTCCTTCATTCTTGTGTTCTCCGCCATCAGAGATCAATGAAAACACCAATGTAATGGTTCTTATAGAAAGGTAAATGATGTAGCAGCCAAAACACAATTATCTCAACAATTTTAAAATTGATCAAGCTAAAGTATGATTGAATTTCAAAGGGGCAAGAACCAAGTATAGTGGAAAGCAGGTAAAAAAAAGAAATTATCAGAATGACACCACAAAAGAAGAGAAAAGAAACTGATATAGATAAGAAGGAGATTCTTCAAATATTCCACACAAGTCTCCTTAATTTCTCTCCCTCAAATACTCCTCCTTCAGTCCCTAAAGTTTGATGGAATTTTGGAAATTTTGTTACTCCTCCTAACAACCTCACGCGCTATTCCCTCTTTGTCTGGATCAGCTGACGCGTGTCCCCTTGATGTCTCCAATTTTGTTTTCTTAATCATAACAAAGCCCTCCCCATCAAGATTGACCTTGTCCGCAAGGTCAAACAGAGAAAAGTGTTCTTGAACATAAGACAAGAGATCCCAAGTACATTCATCAATACCCTCCCATTGAAGTAAAATTGTGATTGGGGGATGGACTTCTTTGTAATAGGTTATCCTTCTTTAATCCCAATCATCAAATTTTTAAATAATAAATCTATCGACTATTTTTCCTTTATCATATCTTTTTCTTTTTCTTTTTTATTTCCATTTTTTCTTTTTAGTTCTCTCTTTTCTACATATTCTAGACCCCATTTTTTGTCTCAAAGTTTAAGTTTCATTTATCTTTTCTTTGGTTAAGGTGACGACTAATCCTCAAGAAGGCATTCCCTTTTCCGTTATTCCACCTGATTCTTGCTGTCACAATACTAGAATACAAGGGTATAAAACCTCAATCGAGATGAGGTGGGAGAATAACCAATCAAATGGGATATAGAGGAGGAAGAAGTAGAGGAAGAACTTTAAGAGACAAACTTATATGCCAAATTTGTGGGAAAATGGGTCATGTAATAGTACATTGCTTCTATCGCTTTTCCAAGAATTATATATGGGGGCATCCACCAAAAAACAGCAAATGGGACATGATTGGGAATCAGAACCAAAATGCATTCATTGCTTCTCCACACACAATTCAGGATCCAAAGTGGTGCTTCGGTAGTGATGCCAATAATCATGTGACTTATGAATCAAATTAGTTCTAAGAAATATCTGACAATGATGGTATGAATGCTCTAACTATTGGTAATAGTGAGAAGCTAAAAATAAATGCATTAGGTTTCACAACCCTTTACACCAGTCACATACCATTAAATTTGAATGAAAAACTTTATGTATCCAAAATTACCAAAAACCTCCTGAGAATTTCAAAGCTTGCAGCTGACAATCACATTATGGTTGAATTTCATGTAAATCATTCCTTTGTTGAGGGAAAGGTGACAAGAATAGTTCTAGTGAAAGGGAAACTTAATGAAGGTCTATATCAGCTTGCAAAAGCCTCCTCTCAGTCAAGGAACATTCTTGAAGCCTTTTATCACTTAAAGAGAGTTGGCATAAAAGACTTGGATACCTTAGTAGAAACGTATATAGAAGAAGTTTTGAAAAATTATAAAATCAAAGTTTCAACAAATGATCCCTTTTCATTTTGTGATGCATGCCAATATGGAAAGTCTCATTTATTTCCCTTTAGTTTATCCCTCCTGCATGCTTAGGAACCCTTGGATTTAATCCACATTAATGTTTAGGGACCATCACCAATAAATTCATTTTCTTGTTTTAAATTCTATGTACTCTTCATTGATGACTTTAGTAGACACACTTGGGTTTTTTCATTGAAACAAAAAATATGAGACATTGCATGCCTTTTTCCAATTTCAGAAACTAATTGAAAATTAGTTTAATAAGAAAATAAAAAAGGAAGTGAATATAGAATTTTCCATAAACTAGCTCAAGACTCAAGAATTTAGTTAATATTCTCTTGTCTATACACCTCTGCACAAAATGGAGATGAGCTGAGAGAAACAATAGACACGTGGTTAAATTTGGTTTGACTTTTCTAGCACAAATAAGAATGCCCTTGTATTTGTAATGAGAATCATTCTCCACAACTGCATTCTTGATCAATAGATTACCCTATCCAATAATTGAGAAGTATAATCCATACTCACTATTATATAAAAAGACTCCATATTACAGTCTCTTAAGGCCTTTTTTGGTGTGCATTTTATCCCTGCCTAAAGCCTTACAACAAACATAAGCTGGAATTTAACAAAACAAATTGTGCATTGCTTTTTAAATATTTTTTCTCTTAAATAATTTTATATTAAGGTTTAATTTAGAAATATCATGCAATGCTCATGATACTTATTGGTGTAATAAGTTTGCATCTGTTGATTCTCAACAAACCATTAGTTTTTAATCATTTTGAAGGGACTTTTGGGTTTAATTTAATTAATTAATGTAGTTCTTATAGGTTATCTTTAAATATGTTCGTTTTAGTCTCAAGAATAGTAATTCAATATTTTTTTAAACTATTTTTCATGTTTTCTTTGCAGGAAGTCCCACGCTCTGGTGCGTGCAAGTTTTTGCGCTTAAGCGTTGGCACGCTCAAGCGTGGAAGCTACTAATCTAAAAAAATGATTTAAAGATAGAACGTCGCGTTTTGATTCATTCAGCATTTTGGAGCAGAAAAGACACTCTAAAGCAAGAGAAAGGAGTTGGGAGGTGGAAGCTCATGCTCAAGACCTTTTCACCATCTTTAACCTTTTGTTTCTCCTTTCCTTTAATGTGTAACTAAGCATTTCTTTGTTAGAGGATGATGTAGCTACTTTGATACTTGTTCTAATTCCTTGATACTTTAATCTATTGATGTTTTATTTAGTTCCTATGTCCTATCCTAGTAGGCTAATTATTAACAAGCACAATCCTCATGGGAACGATACTCATACTCACTCTTTATTACTTGAACAATTTGGTGCACTTGCCAAATAACACATCAACATCTCAATAAGTTTGAAATATATCCTTTAAATAAAAATTGCAATAATTTTATTATCATATTTTCATTAATTATACATCTCAATTAATTTATTATATAATATTAAATTGATATAAATTAAAATATTTACAACAATGTTATCCTTTAATTTGAAAAAAAAAAATCACATTACATTAATAATTAATAATATATTTATAATTATACATTCATGCATCTTACAATTGTGACAATTTTGTAAATAAATGTTTTTATTAATGTTAAAACTATTAAATTTTAGTTCTAATAATTTAAAGTTTAATATTTAAATTGTTAATGTTTGATAAATTTTTGAAAAAAGATATTATACACTTCTATATAGTTTCCCTTGCCATGAATTGATCTCGTAATAATGACCCACTAAGCTAAAAGATTTGTAGCAACACCACTATAAAATCAAAATAATTTACAAATGCTCATATTTCGATCAATAGGGACACAAAGTCAAGCTTTCTCCTCCTCTTTTCCTCTCTTGGATAGCACTCTGATGAACACATTTTTATTCACACTTTGCATAATTAATCTTAGCTTTCTTGGACTATAATTGTGATTAAATACACTGTTTTAATTGGAATTTACCAAATTGGGCTTAATTGGGCTTTAATTGTGAATGTTGTTTAAATTCAGATTTTTAAGCCTACTGACCTACCTGTGTTGTTTTGATGATATCTGGAGTTGTAGGTGTCCGATTTGAGTGATTCCATTGGCATTGGAAAACTAACTTCCGGGGCTTTAATTTGATATGCTATAAGACCATATTCCCATGAAGCAATTAGAAGCAGTTGCTGTTTCAAAATCGCCTACTGTTGCTATCTGTCACAAGTCCGAATTTGATTAGTTTTGTAATTAGTTTGTGGGCCTGTTTTAATTAATTTCGGCCCAATTAAGGCCTAATCAGATTGTTAGTGATTTAGGCTCTATAAATAGGTGTGTTGCTGAGTAGTTTGAACACTTTTCCCTCATTTTTCAGATTTTAGAAAAAAAGACTCTTCACTCTCCCTCTCTTTTTCTCTCTTCTTGCAATTTCGGTTTTGGCTCTTCTTCTTCCTCTTCTTCAATTTTCGAATTTCTCCTCCATGGAAATGGAAGGCTAAGCTTCAAGGATTGTTTCTCTACTGAATTCACAAAGGAAATTGAGGTTCTAATTTCGTTTTTCATCTCTTAAATTCTTGGACAGATTCATGAATTTTCCTTCTCCTAGTTTCTTGATGTTTAGGTTTGAATTTGAAATTGAGTTGCATGCTTTATGGAATTCGAATTCTAATCTGAATCTAACTCACATTTTAGGATGCTTAATCTGAAATGAATTCTAGGTTTGCTTAATTCCAAGAATTAGAAATTAGGATTCATGTTAGTTTGCTTAATTCTAGTGTGAAAATTAATGAGGATGCTTAATCCGAATTTGATTCTGTCAAAGATTTGAGGAATTTTGTATGAACCAATGATATATCCAATTTGTGAATGAGGTAGAGAACCAATCCATTTTCCTTGAATTGTTTTCTGCAAATTTAAATCCTTGGCTAGGAGGTCGACCATAAAATAGCCAAAAAAGGTCGTTTTCTATTTTTAAAGGATTTTTTAAGTTTTTTTGGTGTATTTTCGCTTTCTTACCTTAGGTAGTTTTGGTACTTAGGCTTTGAATTTTGTTCTGAAATTTTTTGTGGTTGTTTCCTATGTTAATATAGTGTTTTCCATGTATCCATTTCATTGGTTTCTGCTCATTTGATATAGGCTGCCTTTATATGCTGACATGTTGTATGCTTCATTTTGTGCATTTTTGTGTGCATTTGGTGTATGACTAGAGCAAACCCAGGTACCCTACATTCATTTGATCCAGAAATTGATAAGACATATCATAGGTTAGTTAGAGAGTCTAGGATTCCATTTTTGCATAATTCTGTTAGTGATAGTGAGTTGTCTGATAGTGTGTATTCTGCTGTTAGTGTAAGTGATAGTGAGTCTGTTTCTGTGTTTTCTTCTTCTTCTTTCCTTGAGTCTGATTTTAATTGTGATACCATGGCTGAGAGAGCTTGCAGCACCTTATGTTAATATTCAGACTTTATGCATTCAATGTCCTGATATAGATGTGCCTTGTGAGCTAAAGTCTGGATTGATTCATTTGTTGCCCAAGTTCCATGGTCTTGCAGATGAGGATCCACATAAACATCTCAAGGAATTCCATATTGTCTGCACCACTATGAGACCACCTAGAGTTCCTGAGGATCATATTAAGCTGAAGGCATTTCCATTCTCCCTGCAAGATACAACAAAAGACTGGTTGTACTACCTTCCACCTGGATCCATTACTAGCTGGGATAATTTGAAGAGGATGTTTCTGGAAAAATTTTTCCCAGCATCCAGAGTGACTTCAATTAGGAAGGAGATCTGTGGTATAAGGCAGATGGATGGAGAGAGTCTGTATGAGTACTGGGAGAGGTTTAAGAGGCTTTGTGCTAGCTGTGCACATCATGAAATACATGAGCAACTTCTCATCCAGTATTTCTATGAGGGCCTATTGAACAATGACAGACATATGATAGATGCAACCAGTGGAGGAGCTCTTGTAGATAAAACTCCAGTTGCAGCAAGGCACTTAATTGAGAATATGGCTTCTAATAACCAACAGTTCAGTACCAGAAGCAATTCAGTAGCCTTGACCAGAGGAGTTCATGAGATGGAGACCACTTATGCTGCTGATCATAGGAAGTTGGAGAGCAAGCTAGATGATTTGGCTTCCTTAGTTAAGCAGATGACAGTGTCTCAAAAGGTTGCTAAGCTATGTGGGATTTTTACTTTTGCAGATCATCCCACTGATGCATGTCCCACCTTACATGAGCCTAAAGGAGATGGTGCTTTTCCTCCTCAGGCTTATGCAGCAAATATTTATGGTTCTGGCAGACCCCCTCAGCAGCAACAGTATAATCAGGATCTTTCTTCCAACAGGTACAATCCGGGTTGGAGGAATCATCCAAATTTGAGATGGGGGAATTCTCAGCAGCAGCAGCCACAACAGCCTTATGTGCCTTATCAGTCTCATGTTGCTGGACCTAGTAGACCTTACCAGCCTCCACATGTACAGCGGCAGCAGCACCAGCCTACACCATCTGCTGCTGCACCTTCCAAGAGTGAACCTTCCTGGGAAGAATTAATGAGGCAGATGGCAGTCAATAATATGAATTTCCAGCAGAGGACAGAGGCTACTATTCAGAGCCTAGAGAATCAGATAGGCCAGATGGCTACCACTCTTAATCAGCTGCAGTCTCAGGGTTCAGATAAGTCCTGCTCAAATAGTTGTCAACCCGAAGAATGTTAGTGCAATCACTTTGAGGTCGGGTAAGAGAGTGCAAGCACCTGATAAGCATCAGTCTGAGCAAGAAGATGAGATTCATACAGCTATAGACCCTGTGCAGGAGAAAGTTATTCCTAGTCCTTTGAGCAGCCCGGTTCTCCATGCAGTGAGCAGCTGCCTTCTATTCCTCTTCCATTCCCTCAGAGAGCTATGTAGAAGAGTAAAAAGATGGAAGAGGCTGATAAGGAGATCTTGGAGACTTTCAGGAAAGTACAGGTGAATATACCTCTACTTGAGGCCATAAAGCAAATTCCGAGATATGCCAAGTTCTTGAAGGATCTGTGCACCCATAGGAGGCGGCTGAAGGGCAATGAGAGGATTAGCATGGGAAGGAATGTCTCTGCACTCATTGAGAGACCTATGACTCCCATTCCAGAAAAATGCAAAGACCAAGGGACATTTACTATTCCTTGTGTTATAGGCAGTAACAAATTTGATAATGCTATGCTTGATTTAGGAGCATCTATTAATGTTATGCCTTTATCTGTTTTCACCTCTTTGTCTCTTGGTCCTTTGCAGGCTACATGTGTTGTCATTCAGTTGGCAAACAGGAGCACTGCCCACCCTGCAGGCCTTATTGAGGATGTGCTGGTTCGAGTGAATGGCCTCATCTTCCCTGTTGACTTTTACATATTGGATATGGAGGGAGGAGATTCACTCACTGGTGCAGCCCTCATCATCTTGGGCAGGCCCTTCCTGAAGACAGCTCGGACTAAGATTGATGTTCATGTAGGCACACTTACCATGGAGTTTGGAGACAGTGTGGTTCGGTTTAATATTTTAGATTCCATGAGGCATCCTGTTGAGGATCATTCTGTATTCCATATTGATATGCTTGCTGAACTTGTAGATGATAGTTTGTCTGAGTTTGTAGGACATTTGGTCTTTCCTGACTTTTCTGATTTCAGTGATGTCTACACTTGTGATTTATGTTCTGATTCATCTGTGTGTAGTATGTGTGCTGAGATAGATGAGTTCATATCTGTTGATTGTGTTGATTGTTCTGATTGTCCTACAGGTTCTGGTATTGATGCACCCATTGAGTCAATTGAGTCAGAATGCAGTGGCCTGATTACGGCAATTACAGATACATCTGACTTGATTGATTTGCAGGTTGCAGAGGTTTCTACCAGTACCACATTGTTACCTTCTATTGTCCAGCCCTCATCACTGGAGCTGAATCCACTTCCCTCTCACCGCAAGTATGCATATTTGGAGGATGAGCAAAAGCTTCCAGTGATCATCTCTATTGCTCTCTCAGCTGATCAGGAGCAGAGGTTGTTGCAAGTGATTAGAGAGCACAAGAGAGCTCTAGGTTGGACTTTGGCAGATATTCCGGGTATTAGCCCCTCCTTGTGTATGCATCAGATTCTGTTGGAGGATGGGGTTAAATTTGTGAGGCAGCCTCAGAGAAGGATGAATCCCCAGATTCTTGACGTGGTCAAGAAGGAGGTCACTAAGCTGTTACAGGCGGGTATCATATATCCCATTTCAGATAGCACTTGGGTGAGCCCGGTACAGGTGGTACCGAAGAAATCTGGGATTACAGTGGTTAAGAATGAGAAGGATGAGTTGATTCCTACTAGGGTGCAGAACAGCTGGAAAGTCTGCATCGACTACAGGAGGCTCAACCAGGCGACCAAGAAGGATCACTTCCCACTTCCTTTCATTGATCAGATGTTGGAGCGCCTGGCAGGTAAATCACATTACTGTTTTTTAGATGGTTTCTCTGGTTATTTTCAAATTTGTATTGCACCAGAGGACCAACATAAGACTACATTTACCTGTCCTTTTGGTACCTTTGCTTATAGGAGGATGCCTTTTGGTCTATTTAATGCTCCTGGTACTTTCCAGAGATGCATGATGAGTATATTTGCTGATTTACTTGAGCATTGCATAGAGGTTTTCATGGATGATTTTAGTGTATATGGCTCCTCATTTGATGCATGTTTGGATAGCTTGGCTAGAGTGCTTGATAGGTGCATAGAGACTAACCTTGTTCTGAATTATGGAAAGTGTCATTTTATGGTAGAGCATGGTACAGTCTTAGGCCATATTATCTCTAGGAAGGGCATAGAGGTAGATCCTGCAAAATTAGATGTTATTTCACACTTGCCTTACCCCTCTTGCGTGCGAGAGGTTCGTTCTTTTCTTGGACATACATGTTTCTATCGCAGGTTTATTCAGGACTTCAGTCGGATAGCCCTTCCGCTGTCCAACTTGCTACAGAAGGATGTCAGCTTTGAGTTTGGAGAGTGGTGCAGAGAGGCATTTGATCGCCTCAAGAGAGCTCTCACCACCACCCCCATTATTCAGCCACCGGATTGGACACTTCCGTTTGAGTTGATGTGTGATGCATCAAACTACGCCTTGGGAGCTGTTTTGGCACAGAGGGTTAGTAAGCTGTCTCATGTGATATATTATGCATCTAGGACTTTGGATGCAGCACAGGTAAATTACACTACCACTGAGAAAGAGCTATTAGCAATTGTTTTTGCATTGGATAAGTTTAGATCATATTTGTTGGGCTTTAGGGTAGTGGTTTTTACTGATCATGCTGCTCTTAAGTTTCTTTTGAAAAAGACAGATTCCAAACCCAGGTTGATCGGGTGGATGCTATTGCTCCAGGAGTTTGATTTGGACATCCAGGATAGGAGTGGTGCGCATAATCTTGTACCAGACCATTTGAGCTGCACTGAGAGAGCAGAGGATGCGTTTCCTATTCGGGATGACTTCCCGGATGAGCAACTTTTGGCTTTATATGATTCCCATCCCCTTCCCCTTACCCCTTGGTTTGCTGATATTGTAAATTATCTTGTTGCATCTGTTTTTCCACCCTTGGCATCTAGGGCTCAGAGAGATAGACTTAAGAGTGATGCCAAGTATTATGTATGGGATGACCCTTATTTATGGCGTTTTTGCAGTGACCATGTGTGATTTGAGTGTGGGGGAGGAGATTTGTAGTTTTAGGGCTTTAGGATTGATTTTAAGAATTAGTATGTGGTTAGGATTATATTGTTTGTGTGTTAGTAATTTTTAGGATTGTATATAAAAAAATTGTTTGCTATTTTACTATTAAAAAAAACTGCTGTTTTACTGTATTTTGGTGTTTTCTGTAGAAAATTTGCTATTTTTGAGTTGCTGTCAGCATTTTCATAGCTATTCTGTAGCTACTGTTGTTACTGTTTTGCTGTCTAGAATTACTGTAAACTGTCTGTTTTGCTATTTTGTTGTTGTTGTTGTTGTTGTTGTTGCTGTTTTTGCATTACTGTAGCTGCTGTACGTTTTTATTGATGCTGTTTATAGCAGAATTTTATACAGCAGTATTTTTACAGCAGAATTTTGACAGTTATCCAAATTTTACAGCAAAAACAAAATTTTTGACAGTGGGAAAAATAATACATTTGGCATGTTTTTCATTGGATTTTTAGGATTTGTGTTGATAATTATTGGGTTGAATCTTTTGTGATGGAGTTGTCCTTGGTGAGATTTTGAGCCTTAATGTGGATGGACCATTCTATGCCATTCTCTCTTTTTCTTGAGTGACACTCTTGTTTGCTTGTACTCTAGAACTTGGCTTGACTCTTTGATTTGCAACTTTGTTCACGTGAATGTGTTGAGATGATTGAGGCATTTTTGTTGATAATTGAGCTACTAGCCATATTAGCCTACCTTGATGATTTTCCACTTGCTAGCCCCTTTGAGCCTATGGATCCCATTTCTTGTTTTTGAAAGCTCATTACAAGCCTTGAAAGTGAAAAACCATGATTGTCCTTGCCTTAGAGTATAAGGGAGCTTTGGAATTGTTTTGGGAATAGGTTCTTGAGTAAGTGTGGGGGTGTGCTTGAATTTCTTATCTTACCTCCTCTGGTGGATGTCATATTGTTGACCTTTGGCTAGTTACAAAGAAAAAAAAATGAAAAAGGAAAAAGAAAGAAAAGTAAAAAAAAAAAGAGAATAAAGAATAAAGAAAAGCTCAAAAGAAAAGTGTTAAAAAAAAAGCAAAGAAATAAAGAGTTCTTGAAATAAAAAAAAATGGGTCAAAAGGTAGAAAAGATGAGTTCAATTGTAATCTTGAGATGTATGCTACTTGCATTTCTTGGATTTATTCCCCATTCCTTCATTTGCCCTACCTTTACCTTCGCCCAATTACATCCTATTTGAAGTCCTCTTGATCTTTGCTTGCATGTGTTTCAATTGTTGTGGATATTAGAGTCTTGCCAAGCCTATGGTAGTGCTTGCTTTCATGAGTGCTTTGAGTGTATATACAAAAGCCTAAACACTTGAGAGTTGGAGAGTTTGTCTTGTGAGGATTCTATCATTCTTGAATTACCCCTTTGATTTGATTCACCCTCTTGTTTGCTAAATTGCAGGGAATTCCATTCATATTTTTCTTGATTCCATAATTCCTTGGATGTTGTATTTTGCCTACTCCAATGCATTCCTTGGATCTCTTGTTAATTATTCCACTTGTATTTGCATTGTGCTCCCTAGTTGATTTTTTGGTTTCATGTGGTGTTTTGCCCGGAGTGCAAAAGGGCAAGTGTGGGGGAATTTGATGAACACATTTTTATTCACACTTTGCATAATTAATCTTAGCTTTCTTGGACTATAATTGTGATTAAATCCACTGTTTTAATTGGAATTTACCAAATTGGGCTTAATTGGGCTTTAATTGTGAATGTTGTTTAAATTCGGATTTTTAAGCCTACTAACCTACCTGTCTTGTTTTGATGATATCTGGAGTTGTAGGTGTCCGATTTGAGTGATTCCAGTGACATTGGAAAGCTAACTTCTGGGGATTTAATTTGATATTATATAATTTGTCACAAGTCCGAATTTGATTAGTTTTGTAATTAGTTTGTGGGCCTGTTTTAATTAATTTCGACCCAATTAAGGCCTAATCAGATTGTTAGTGATTTAGGCTCTATAAATAGGTGTGTTGCTGAGTAGTTTGAACACTTTTCCCTCATTTTTCAGATTTTAGAAAAAAAGACTCTTCACTCTCCCTCTCTTTTTCTCTCTTCTTGCAATTTCGGTTTTGGCTCTTCTTCTTCCTCTTCTTCAATTTTCGAATTTCTCCTCCATGGAAATGGAAGGCTAAGCTTCAAGGATTGTTTCTCTACTGAATTCACAAAGGAAATTGAGGTTCTAATTTTGTTTTTCATCTCTTAAATTCTTGGACAGATTCATGAATTTTCCTTCTCCTAGTTTCTTGATGTTTAGGTTTGAATTTGAAATTGAGTTGCATGCTTTATGGAATTCGAATTCTAATCTGAATCTAACTTACATTTTAGGTTGCTTAATCTGAAATAAATTCTAGGTTTGCTTAATTCCAAGAATTAGAAATTAGGATTCATGTTAGTTTGCTTAATTCTAGTGTGAAAATTAATGAGGATGCTTAATCCGAATTTGATTCTGTCAAGGATTTGAGGAATTTTGTATGAACCAATGATATATCCAATTTGTGAATGAGGTAGAGAACCAATCTGTTTTCCTTGAATTGCTTTCTGCAAATTTAAATTCTGTTTAGAAATTTAGAAAATAGAATGAACAATAATCAAAATCCCCTTGTGTGTGTGTGTTGCTATGAGATTGAAATTCTGAATTTGTAATCGGATTCCTTGAGAGAGACGAGTGAGTACGGCCTACTGCACTTTAATTCTTTTTATTTGGTTGAGTACGACCTCGATCACACTCCCAAGCTCTCTCTCTTCGCTCCTCTCCTCTTTTCTCCTCTGCTGGGATTAGAGGGAAGTGAAGAAAAGTGTTTAGAATGGACTCGAATGCCCTAGAGAAGGGTTATTAAAGGAATAGCTCCGCGTATTTTAACACAAGCGAAAACATTTCGCTTAAGTGAAATCGGGAAAATAGGCAGATGAGAATGCACCATTGAACATATGCACGTTAGGCATATATCCATGCATGTCGCAACACTCAAATCAATCAAATCAGTACTCATGGTTTCCCTCTAGTTTTAAACCCACACCCAGGGTGTCTTTTCACTTTCCTCTTATAAACTGAGCGCTAAGAACCTGAAACCAAGGACCGTCGTCGCCGTCATCCTTGGGGTCATAAAGACCTGAGAGTCATTTAAATTATCAAACAAGGATGCAATGCATGTACCTTTTCCTTTCACACGAGGTCTGAAGACCCATAACTTTCCTCTTTCCTCCTTCATCCGAAGACCCATGAATTTCTTCTTTCCTCTTTTCAAAATACATAAATTTTCCTCTTTTTAAAACAAAAGAATTTTCCTCTTTTCAAAATACATAAATTTTCCTCTTTTATAAATACATGAATTTCTTGATGTGGTTAACCTCATGGTGCATATATGATGAGAACTAAACTACTGCAGTCAATTACAAGGAATAAAGTCTACTCATGCATTTAATACAATTTCCTCTTACCAACCTAGGCTAAAACTTTATTCAAAGCATATAACCCATAATACACATAATCCCCAGGTCAAACATGAAAGACTCATCAATCAAACCATACATCAAGTAAAGCACACACATAGGAAAAGAGGAAAAGGGAATGAGGAGCATATAGTGATTTCATACGAAATGGGAGTGAGTGGGTGAACCACCTTCACCTCTAAGAGAAGGAAATAGAGGTCCTGAAGGTTGGGGTTGAGCTATCTTCTTCTCCTTCTTCTTCCTCTTCTTCAATCTAATGCTTGAGCACACTTCCTCTCTCTAAAATAAGGGTTGTGTGTTAGAAATGGGTTAGAAAACCCTAACTTAGTTTTTTTCAAAAAAGGGTCTCGCGCATTTTCACTCAAGCGAAATATTTTTGCTTGAGCGAGAATCGAATAGAGGCAAACTTCGCTCACTTTCGCTCAAGCGAAAGGATTTTCATTTGAGTGAAAATCAAGCAAAAGTAAACCTCTGTTTCTGCCAAAATTTTGCTCAAGCGAAAGGATTTTCTCTTGAGCGAGAATATTAGAACGTTTTCTATGAAATTTTGCTATCATTTATTCTCAAGCGAAAATATTTTCTCTTGAGTGAAAACTTCCGAAATAAGCACTACAGTGTGAGCTGCATATCTCATAATTAACTCAGTCTTCGTATCAATAATCCGACCATTCAGATTGAAGAATTGGGTGTCTTGAACCAACTTTCAAAATTTCAGCCCGATCCGACGGTGAACGAATTCACAGTTGTGAATTAACGGAGGCAGCTCGGTGTGTGAGTGAACAAGATTTTCTCTCTTAAATTGTTTATCTTTATAAATGTATTACCCCACCTTATAACTCATCATTTAAATCATTGTAACTCATTATTTGACCTATTTTCTAACATTATTATCATCATTATTTTAGTAACTTTATTTTTGTTTTTATTACGGTCATCAAAATACATGGGTTTATAAATGAGAGATGTGCATTTTGATGATTCTGAGGAGGAAAGAGCGCTAGGTGCAGATGATAGGTTTAATTATGCTGATGTTGGTCAAGCAGAGGCAAGGTTAAATGAAAAGGTCAAGAATATGAAGGTCAAACATGCATGCACTATAAGGTCAACTATGAAAAAAGGGGGAGAGGTAGTGGTCAAGAGGGGGTTTAGGGATAAAAAGGAGGGTAGAAACAAGTGGAGTACATAGGGATGGGGAAAAGAGAGACAACAAGGAGAAATGGAGTGATAAGTGAGATACTCACATTTCAAAATGGACATCTCTAGAAAGTCTTGCCTAGGTTTCCTCGAGATTTTCGAAGTCAACAGAAGAAATCACCAACTTGCATCTCCTAGCTCGCGGGTATAAAGACGAGTTACATCTCACGCCTTCTTTTGTAAAAGGGACATCTCTAGAAAGTCTTGCCTGGGTTTTCTCGAGATTTTCAAAGTCAACAGAACAAATCACCAACTTGCATCTCCTAGCTCACGAGTATAAAGACGAGTTACATCTCACGTCTTCTTTGTGTGCATAAGGTCGCTCCTTTCATTGAAAACCTTGTCCGCAAATTTGTGCAACGATGTAGACAAGAAGAAGAAGAAGAAGAAGAAGAAGAAGAAGAAGAAGAAGAAGAAGAAGAAGAAGAAGAAGAAGAAGAAGAAGAAGAAGAAGAAGAAGAAGAAGAAGAAGAAGAAGGGTTAACCTTAACTCATAGAAGAATTTGGGGATTATAGGGTTATGAACTTTTTTTAAAATAATTTGTTTTATATTTTTAATAATTATAATTTAAATATAAATTAATTAGTTATTTGAGTCAGCATAAGTGGGGCCCACTAATTGGGTGAGGTGGAGCTTCTGTTAGCTAGGTCAGCAAGATAACATAGTTCAATAACGACAGGGACGACAATTGAAGGGTTTTGAAACTACAGGAACAAAAAATAAAGAATTTCAAGTATAGGGACAAGGACCAAAGTTGACTGAAACTACATGGACAAAAAACATATTTTCCCTTTGGTAAATTTGATCTACTTTATAAGAACTTTCAATTCAAGTGTTGGATTAGTTAAACTAACAATTGACAAAAGGTTACTATAATGTGTAACTCTAAAAAGTTTGACACCTGGTATCAATGGATCATGTCCCTATATTTATGTCATTTATATATATATATATGGAACGTATCACATGAGAATGGTGATTTTATGTGAGAATGATAAGAATATTTTGTAGCCATCAGATTTAAATAGAGGGTTGAGATTAAAAGAACCCACATAAAGATATCATGTGTCTCCTTCACCATTACTTACCACCACTGCCACCCCTACCACCACCATCACTGCTGCCACCACCACCCCACCACCACCGCTTTCACCACCGTCGCCGCCGCCACCACCTGCTGGTGGTGGTTGTGGTGGCAGCGATGGCAGTGGTGGCAGCAACGGCGGTGGTAAGTAACGGTGAAAGAGACACATGATATCTTTAAGTGGGTTATTTTAATCTCAACCCTCTATTTAATCTGATGGCTACAAAATATTTTTATCATTCTCACATAAAAACACCATTGTCATGTGATACGCTCCCTATATATATATATATAATATGTTTTTCGTCCCTATAATTTTGGTCAACTTTGGTCTTTGTCCCTATTGTTTAAAACCTGTGTTTTTTGTCCTTGTAGTTTTGAAACCCTTTAATTGAGGTCCCTGACATTAGTGTGGTCTGTTAAGTTGCTAATGTGGCTAACAGAAGTTTCTGGCCGGCCAACATTCTTACCCTCCTGGTCGGCCAACCTTCCTGCCCTCCCGGTCGGCCAGCCTTCTTGCTCTCCTGGTCGGTTGGCCTTCCAGCCTGCCAGAAACTTTTGTTAGCCATGTCAGCAACTTAACGGAGCACACTAATATCAGAGACCACAGTTAGGGGATTTCAAAACTACAAGGACAAAAATCACATGTTTTAAACTATGGGGATGAAGATCAAAGTTGACTGAAACTATAGGGATGAAAAACATATTTTACCATATATATATATATATATTTGATGGATATTTATATTGTTTTTTATTGAATTATTGATTGATTTTAATTAAATGCATGAGTGCTGCAACATTGGTTATTTAAATTTAAATCCATTTGCACTTTAATAATTTTGATAAATGATTCGATTGATTGACTTTTTTAATATTACTATTTAAACTTTTATTGACAATGAAAAATATGTGTTTTTTCATTGTGAAACAAGTATCCTCCACGAGAGGTAATCTTACTCGAGCCAATGCAAATAATTATATACTTATTTGTGTGGTATTTATTGAATTTATGTGATATTTTAAGTTTCAAATTTATTCTCATCTTTAAAATAATTTATTAATATAACATTCATACCTTTACAATTCATTTAATATTTAATTAATTTTAAATTGATAATTTAATTTTATTCTCCTCTTAAAATAATTTATTAATATAACATTCATGTCTTTATAATTATTTAATATTTAATTAATTTTAAAATGAAAATTTAAATTTAAATTTGGCATGCATGATAATATAAATTGGCACATATATTGATTTAAATGTGTTTACGCAATATTTTTTATTTCACATTTACTATAATCATTTTTAATATAATATTCACATTTTTATAATTTATTTAATAGTTATTTAATTAAAAAATGACACTTTAAATTTTTTTTCTAAGCAAAGGTAATATATTAAAGGGGAGTACAAGGGATTCTCCAACCCATATATAAAATTACAAAAAGAAAAAGCTACATAAAAAAACCCCTCCTAAAAACAAACCCAGTACACCATAATCTCCTAAATAGAGAAACCAAATCTAACATCACCCTGGAAGCACAATCAAATTCAAATACCTATATAATGAATAAAAATAATGCCACCAGACACAAATTTCAACATTAACAAGACAATCATAATCAGTCGAACATGAAAAAATAGTCGGACAAGTATTAAGGGAGAAGAGATCGGAAATTTAAACACTCCCTAGGGTGCTCAGACCACGAAGAAAAATTGTATGAAAAGTCATGGTTTTTCGCTTTTAACCACTTCCATGAACGAAGCTTGATAAGATCTAGCACCTCAGCTACAGAAAGAATATTATTTGAAAAAATACCTGCATTTCTTGCTAACCATAAACTCCAAAGAACAGACAACCAAGTCACAGACCACCTATACTTCATTTTTGAATTGCAATTAGGCAGCTCCAGAAAATGTTGAAAATGAGCAAAAAAGGAATTATGAAGGATAGAGGAAAGCGCATACCAGTCCAAACAGAGCATCCAAACATAGTAGGTAAAAGGACACTCAAAAAATAAATTTGAAGAGGTCTCCAACCCTTGCGAGCACCAACTGCAGCCAACATCAGAATTAAGTAGAACATGCCTTTTAACTAAATTAGATTTTGATGGAATTCTATCAAGCATAACCCTCCAAGCAAAGCAAGAGACCTTTAAAGGAACCAGTCGACACCAAATAAACTCGTGCAGGGGTATCTCTGCATTTATGGAATTATTAACAATAATGTGATAAGCTGATTTGACAATATATACACCGCTAGAATCACTTTCCAGCACTAACCATCATCAGACAACCCATTAACCTGGATCATATTCAAATCCAACACTAACAAGGATAGTTGTAGCAGTTCCCACTGAAATAAGGTCCTTCTCCAGCACCAATTCCACTATAAACTACCCTCCCTACTAAGAACCATACCATCAATAGATATATCCTTATTATTAGCAACAGAAAATAATCTATTGTACCTCACACAAAAAGGAGTTGGGGTACACCATGCATCTCTCCAAAAAGACGTATTCTGTCCATTCCCCACAACTCTAACACACATTGTAGAAAATAAATCCCAAGTAAAATCAACACTCTCATCAATACTCCACATATCCACCCACCACCTAGACCCAATAACCCTTCCATTGTCCCCTCTCACACCAGGCACCCCATAAATAAAGGTTAAAACTCTATTCCACGGAGAACTCCTTTCAACCAACAAACGCCACCTCCACTTCCCTAATAGAGCCAAGTTAAAATTAAGCTCTTAAATCTCTCAAGCCTAAGCCCCCAAACTGTTTTTCCCTACACACAACATCCTAAGAAACCCAGGCCATTTTCCTATGAACATCATCCCCTCCCCATAAAAAATTTTTAAATAAATATTTAAGAGAAGAAATGATAGTTTTGGGAGCCTTGAAAAAAGAAAGGTAGTAGATCAGGATGGAATGTAGAACGGATTTCAAGAGGACAAGTCTACCACCAAAGGACAACAACTTGGTCTTCCATTTCGATAGCCTTTTTTCCACCTTTCGCACAACAGGCTACCATGTCTTCATTCGTTTAGGATTTGCACCAATAGGTAACCCCAAGTAGGAACACGGAAAGGACCCAGTTTTAAAATTCACAAACTGGTCCATGATCTCCAGCCACGACAAATCAACATTTATCCCAAAGAGTTACTTTTAAAAAAATTGACTTTTAGACCAGCCATTAACTCAAACAACTGGAAGATAGCCTTAATCGCCCACATGTTACCAAGAGAGGCATCACCCACAATAATCGTATCATCAGCATATTGAACATGTGAGACTAAGACTGCATCGCGACCAACATTGTAACACACTAAAACACCTTCTTGTTCAGCCTTGTTTAATAGTGAATGTAACCCTTCTGCAGCAATCAAAAATAAGAAAGGCGCCAAAGGATCCCTTTGTCGTAACCTCTACCAACCCTAAATTCCTTGGAAGGGCTACCATTAACAAGAACAGAAACTTTGTCAGTAGCTAAACACTCCAATATCCACCCTCTTCACTTTGTTGGGAATCCCATTCTCTCCATCACAAACTGTAAGTAGTCCCAATTGACAGAATCATAAGCCTTCTCAAAATCTACCTTGAAAAAAACACAAGGATTTTGACTCCTTTTGGCCTCCTCTAAAATTTCATTAGCAACCACCACATTATCAAAAATCAACCTACCTTTAAAAAAAACAGTTTGACAATCAGAGATCACATTGCCAATTACCTTCCTCAATCTATTCGCCAACAGCTTTGCCAACACCTTATACATACACCGTATTAGAGAAATAGGGTGATATTCCATTACATTTTGGGGATTATCAATTTTGGGCACAAGAACAACAAAGGAACTGTTAGAGCCTTTGATCAATTTACCATTTACATGAAACTCATGCAGAATGTAACATCCTAAATTCTATTAGGATAAATATTAATTAAATTAAATAGATTAATTAAGGAGATAATTAATTAATGAGAAAATAAATAATAGGAGTATTATTATTATTATTAGTTTTATTTTGTAAAAGTAAGATTTAATTGAAAATAGAAATAAGGGGGTGAGAGTGGGCCCAAGCCCAATGAGACATTTTAGTAAGGAGGGGTTAACAGAGCACCCTAATCCTTATTCGTATCATTCGTCAGTAAGCAAAACGCTACGGATGGGAGAAACGAGTCTCAAGAGAGAGTTGTTGTGGAGTGAAAGCCAAGAATCCAAGAAAGGACTTCCTTGCTGTGATCAAAGCTTCGCTTAAGGTACGGTGGGTGAGAGGGTATTGCCTGTATATGCATCTAGGGATGTTTGGGGTAGTAACCTAAGAGTATAATTTCGAATTGATGAATGTATGACTTGGAATGATGATATAATCTATTGATTGATGATTGATTTTATGTAAATTAATGAGTATTGGATGAGATTAAACATGATATTGAGAATAATGGAAAAAAGGGTGATTAGGGATTGAGAAATTGGGGGTTTTGATGATTGATGGTATAATCTGTAATAGATTGTTGATTTAATGAGGATCGGATGTGTATAATGATTATGTATGATGTTTAGACGAAAAAGATTGATTAGGGATTGATTGAATGGATTTAGAAAGGTTTGAAATCGTGAAATCTGCGATCTGCGTCGCGGGTAATCGATTACCAGGTGTGGTAATCGATTACCAGAGTGTTCTGGGCAACCCATAAGCACCATTTGCTTGCTGGTAATCGATTACAGGGGTGCTGTAATCGATTACCAGAGAGTTTGTCTGTGGGTAATCGATTACAGGGGTGTTGTAATTGATTACCAGAGACCTTGTTTGCAGGTAATCGATTACTAGAGGTTGGTAATCGATTACCAGAGTGGATTTTGAGATCCTGAGTGTTTGATGATGATTGATGTTGTTTGATGGTGCTTTGTAATGAGTATGATGTTGATGATTAATGATGTTTGATGATGTTTGCGATGATTATGATGATGTATAATGACGATAATTGATGATGAATATGACGATGTATAGTGATGATATTTGATGATGAGTATGATGATGATAATGATGTCGGTGTATATCACCTTATTATGATGATGTTTAATGATGAGTGTATGGATGCATGATGATGATGATGAATGTATATCACCTTATTATGATGATGTTTAATGATGAGTGTATTGATGCATGATGATGATGATGATGAGTGTATATCACTTAATGATGATGGTGTTTATTGATGAGCATGATGATGCATGATGATGTTGATGATAATGATGATGGTGTATATCACCTTTTTGACGATGATGTTGATGATATTGATGATGGTGTATATCACCTTTTTGATGATGATGTTTCCTAAGTTGTGAAGGCCCATAGAGGGGGTACAACTTAGAAGAGATGCCTTGAGCATGTGTGATGAGACCTGAATTGTGGCGGGCCCATAGAGGGGGTACAATTCGGGAGGTGAACTGAGTTGTGCGGGCCCATAGAGGGGGTACAACTCAGGGGATCAAGATGAGGCGTTCGATGCACGGGGCCCATAGAGGGGGTGCAACCTAGGAGTGATTGTACGGGCCCATAGAGGGGGTACAACCTAGGGTCGAATGTCGTTGTGCGGGCCCATAGAGGGGGTACAACCTATCGGATAGTGTGTGGTAACACCGATAGACTATCTTGGTACTAACTAGAGTGATTGACGAGGTGCGCCCATTGTGTGGAGTTCCAAGTCATGAGCTTTGGGTAGACGATGTGAGGAGTAATGATGTATGATGATAATGAGCATGATGATATATAAATGATGTTATGATGATATATAAATGATGTTATGAAGATAATGAGTATGATGATATATAAATGACGTTATGATGATAATGAGTATGATGATATATGAATGATGTTATGATGGTAATGAGTATGATGATATATGAAGGATGCTATGATGATGAGCTTGGTGAATGTGTGATGGATATATTATGTGTTATAATTAGGAATGATGGTAGGGAATATACACGTTGATATAGATGATTAACTATATGTTGAGTTTTAGATGAATGTTATTTATTGGTGATTGATGTATTGATGGCATGATGTATTGATTTGTGGGTGAGGATGGGTATTCTCTATGTGTATGTATAAGTAGTACTCCTTTTCCTCACCGTATTCTGTGGATATATTTTTACAGGTGTTGATGAGGACACGACTGGTGCCGATTATGATTAAAGGGATGGGCTCTGATAGATGTGACATCAGGGTGTATTTTGGGAGTTTTATTATAAGATTAGGAGTATTTATATGAACCTTTGGATGCTTTGTATGGCAGTAGGCTATTAGTTGTCTTTATATTTTGAGGATTCCGCTGCAGTTATGTTTGAGTTTTCTTCGGAGTTTAATTCCTTTTAATAAAGTCGCTTTCGAACCATGAGATTTAATAAGAGTGTTGTGAACCTTTTTTACCCATCGTGGGACTTTACCGTTTTCCAAACTACAATTTATTAAACATATAAGAGTATGGGGTAGAAGCGTGTCACACAGAAAAGCCAGGAAATCAGACTTAATAACCTCCCAAAATTCCTTTATGAATGTAAAATTAAAGCCATCAGGACCTGGACTCTTGGATCCCTCACAATCCCATACTGCATTCTTCACTTCTTCCTCAGTAAAAGACAAGATCAAGGTTGTAGCATCTTCGTCTGACAATTTTCTAAAATATGTATGTTGAAGATAAGGTCTATTTTGGTAGCCCTCATGAAAGTGCATCTCAAAGAAGCCTTTAACAGCCTCTTTTACTTCTTCAGGCTCACTATACCTCATATTTGACACCTCCAAGCTCCGGATATCATTCCTCAACCTTCTATTATGAATGCAAGCATGGAAAAATTTTGTATTAGCATCCCCCTCTTGGAGCCAATTGAGCCTTGCTTTTTAGAATAATAAATTATCCTTCAAAGATATATTAGCGCGCATTTGAGCCTTCCTCTCCTTCCTTTGTAGTACTTCTTCTTTGCTGTAAGTTTGTCACTTCACTCTTAAGATCTAGCTTATCCACATTATCCCTGGCCTCCTTGATTTTACCATCCAAATCACCAAATATTTCTATGTTCCACCTGCGCAACCTGTATTTTAACTGTTTAAGTTTCTCCTTCAGCACAAAAGCAGCCCTCCGCTCTACAACTATCTCCCACCATTGATCTTTCACAAACTCAGCATATCGGGCATCCCCCCTCCAACAATCAAGGACTCTAAAAGGCTTGGACCCCAATTAATGATTTCATTTTTCAATACAATTGCATAATGATCTGAAACACCTCTACTGAGACCCCATTGAGTAGTATGTGGCCATTGAGACAACCACACAAATGATACCAGAAATCTATCTAATCTACTCATGCATGACCCATCCGATTTATACCAAGTATGAAGTAAATCAAAGAGTCACAAGAAGGGGGTTGAATTGTGACCCTTGAAAACTTTTGGTACAACCTACAAGTACATTGAAAAACTTACTGATCTTTGCTCAAGGAATACCTTGGCTATCAAAGTTACTTCTAGAAGATAGTGGTTACTGTATAATGCCAACTGAGTTGATTAACACTATCTTTTTAAAGGTAAGCAATATCATAGGGATTGATATCATCAAATTTTATTCTTTCATATAGTGTATTTAATGTAGATACAACTCAAATAAGGTTCAGAAGAATAAAATAAAGTTTTTGCAGTTATGCAAAAGCAAAACAATCAATTTGTCACTGTAAACCTTTCTTCTGAAGGGTCAAATGATTCTATATTGTAATAAAACTTTCCAGAATAGTTATTTAACCAATAACTAATAAGATTATATGAGAAAATCTATTCAGAAGATAGTTTATATCAGTTGATATATTTAAATCAAGTTACAATGAAATCTGATATATGTTTCTTCTGAAGTATCAAATGAACTTGAAATTTGATGAAACTTTCCATAATAGTTATTTAACTAATAACTAATAAGATTATATGAGAAAAGTTGTTCAGAAGAAATTTTATATCAATCTGGTATTTTAAAACAAGTTACACAATAAAATATGATAAATGTTTCTTCTGAAGTATCAAACGAACTTGAAACTTGATGAAAATTTCCAAATCAGATATTTAAATAGTAAACAATCATAATATAAATTTAGATCTGATTAAAATCAAGTTTGTAAAGATTTGGTGGTTTGAACCCCAAGTTTCAATGTTGAACAATGAACAGATATCAAGAAATGTGCTTCTGAAGCACCAAACAGTTTCATAATTTGATGAAACTTTCCAGATCGGTATTTAAACTGATATAAATGTGATTTATGTGAAAATATCAGTTCAAAACTAGGTTTATCAAAATCTGATAGTTTGAACCCCAAGTTTCAATGTTGAACAATGACATATTTCAAGAAATGTGCTTCTGAAGCACCAAACACTTTCATAATTTAATGAAACTTTCCAGATCAGTATTTGAACTAATATGGATGTGATTTATGTGAAAAAATCAGTTCAAAAACAGGTTTAGCAACATATGGTTTGCATCTTGCTAAATATTCAAAGTATGAACAATAACTAGCAAATCAATGAATGTAAGTGCAGAATGATAAAGAGAGTAAGGGTAAGAGGCATTGCGCAGATGATTTTTATACTGGTTCACCCTCACATCCTTGGGCTACGTCCAGTACCTACCTCAGTAGAATTTTCCACTAATCAATCATGATTACAAGGTATTCTTTGCTCCCACAACCTCCTCAGGCTATTTTTAAGTATTCTTTACAGCCTCTTTAGGCTTCTTACAAGTATTATTTGCAGCCTCTTCAGGCTTTAACACAAGTATTCTTTGCTCAGCTTTTGCATGCTCTACACACTCTCAAACCAACACTAACTCTTTAGTTAGCTTGGGAGATCACAAACACTCTTCAACAAGAGATGGGTTTTTTACATATGGCTCACAAAACACTCATGGAGTGGAATAATCTTTACAAAACTGAACCTAAACACACTCTCTAAGAATTATGCGCAGCAACTCTGCATATTGGAGTGGTTGAAGGAGAACCTCACTCTAGAAGGGATTTCTACATTATGGCTCTTTGGATTTCTTCCCTTTGTTCTCCTTAATTTTGCCAAGTTGAATTGAGCTTTATTTATAGAGTTATGGTGGTTAAACTAGCCGTTGGAAATGCTTGGAGAGGAAGACAAGTCCTCAGCTGGCCATCTAAGGGTTGTCACTTTCATGTGGCATCTTTTCTCTTTCTTCAGCTTTGACTGGTCATATCTTCTGCATGTTTTTTCTTCTGCAGATTTTGATTCCTTCTAAAAATCAACTCCTTTTCCTTCTTGGAAAGAGATATTTTAGTCATTTGAAGATGAAGGAATAGTTCTTGAATGAATTTCAGTGACTGTAGCATAAAGAAGCTTGAAGAATATGTATTTTCAGGGAGTTTACATCTTCTGCAGATATCCTGACAGTGGAATTCTTCCGTAACAACTTCTTTTGGTCAAAGTTATGACTTTCTTATGAGATCATAATTTATGCAGATACTGTCTAAGCAATATTGATGCAGTTTCTGATTTTAGAAGTAATTTAGTTGAAAATCCAAATTCCTTAGTTTCTTCTTCACTCTTGCTGCAATTGTTTCTTCTGCAGTCTTGCTGCAGCTGTTTCTTCTGCAAGTGTGCAAAAATTATGTTTCTTCTTCTGGAAGTGTGAAGAATTTCTGTTCTTCTTCTGGAGCAAACTGCTTCTTCTGGAAGTGTGCATAAGTTCTGTTTCTTCTACAGAAATTATGTTTCTTCTTCTGGAAGTGTGGAATATGCTTTTAAAGCTTCCAATCTTTATCCTTGCTTTATTTGCATTGTGAGAGAAGTAATTATACTTATGGAAGCTTCTTTGAGTGTTCTTCAACTTGAAATATTCAAGGATAATAGCTTTAGGAGTGTGGGAACTTGTTAAAAGCTTCTAAAGATGCTTTGAACATGTTTACAACTTGAAATGTGAATTTGATGCTTCTGGAGAGTGATAACTTTACTATAGAAACTGTTGGTTTTGCTTCTAAAGACAAAACTGTGTTTCTAATGATATTGACCTTCTCCAATATTTGCTTTGTTTTCATCAGCAACACTTGGAATGAATATGCTTGAATTTCTTAAGTGATCTTTCACATTCAAAAGGTGTCAGGTTTCATGAAAAGCTCCTTCTTATGCTTCTAGTGGTCTTGAATGATCCTTCTTAAGCTTCAACTTGCTTCTGAAACTTGATACAACTCAGTTTAATATTCATGGGATCTTAGATGAACTGTCTTGACCTTCTTGAAGCTAAGAAGCTACTTCTTGAACTTGTTTCATCACTTTTGACATGAAAGCTCTTTGTAACATGCTTCTTGACACATGTTCTGATGTTAAATGATGTTTTTGATCTTTGCACCTTCCTTCTGTAACTTTTCAAGTATTCTTTCAAGCATTCTCAAGTGCAAACATTAGTCCCAAAGTATTCAGAACACTTAGAATATTGTTGTGAAAGTTTATTTTCATTAAAACCTTTTCCAAGAGGGTCTTGGACCATACAAAGTATATTTTCTTCCAACCAGGGGTAAATCCACCAGTCCAGCCTCTTGAATGAACCCATCAAAACTTCTCATATCATCATCTTTCTAGTACGAAGACACGCCCCTTCGTTCACCTTCTGTCTTTACAACATTAAAGCCACCACCAAGACACCATAAATCACCTCCATCACACTGTAAAGTTTCCAGTAAACAACGCCACAACTCTTTTTTCTGAACCAAGTCACAAGGAGCATATATGTTTACCATAGTGCATTCTAGATTATTTTCACCCCACAGACCTTTCACTCCAATAAAATTATCTCCTGAGAAGGATTCAGTCGTTTTAAATCTGTCCTTCCTCCAAATAGATAATAACCCTCCAGACATACCCATAGAAGGTTGGAACACCCACTCAAACTCAGCTCCCCCGGTTAGAACAGCAACCAGACTAGCATCAATGACTTCCATCTTTGTTTCTTGTACAAAATAAAATTAGCCTTTTCAAAATAAAGTAATTTCCTCACTTCCAACTTTTTCAACCTTCCCCTCATAGCCCTAATATTTATTGATGCAATTATCATGCAACATAAATCAACACCCTAACAAATACTATGCAACACCAGGATTCCTACATCCCATCTCTCCCAATATCGGTCCCTACACTCCATTTGTTTCAATTTTAACAGAATTTCATCATCAGTGGATCTGCCCTTTATCCCCAATTTTTGCCCAATCTTCCAACATTTTCAGCTATACAATCAGAGTTCAAATTTAACAACCTCTCAACATCAACCATATAAATACCAATGGCAGAAGAACTTACCGGAACTGTATTGTATTTACGAGGCCTGCCCCTTCTTCTTTTTCAGGATTGATGTGCAAGACCACTCGAAATTTGGTGCGAACAAACTTCACAAACAACTGTTACGAAATCAGCTACCACAATCGGAACATCACATAGATGGTCTTCACAAAAATCAACAATAGCACCATCTAGTTCACTGCCTATACGCTGAACATCATCTGAAACTTGCTCGAAACCGCCTTCAGGTTCTGATGCCTCTTGCGCCTGACACTTCAACTTTCCCAATTTAGAGATAATCTCCTCGTTATGTCTAACATCAGAATGCTGGGGTTCAGAATCTGCAATGAATGGTGGACAATCAATTTGAACATGGCCCAAGACAGGAATTAACTCACTGCTTGCATGTAATTCGCGGCCCGCCATATAAGATTGGTACTCACATGCAAAATTATCTACACAATGGGCCTGTGCCACCTCTCGTACCACGCAACCCAACTCTTCTCCTCCAATATCATTTATGCAACACTTGTCCAATCTTCTAATATGTGACTTCTCTCCATCAACATCACAATGGACCGCTGCCACACATTGGGCCTCTGCCACAACCATTCACATCCACACATTTACGACTCACATGTCCTTCAACACTCAACACAAAATCTGAATGGGCCATTTCCATGCCACTCACACATGCGACACCCCTAGTTACCACTAAGAATGCCACATGTGTCACACGTGATCAACGAAAAGGATTTAGTAACTGTTGACCTACTACATCTCTAGTTCTATTTTAAGTGTGTATAAAATATTCTTTCCTTACTTGTGAAACTTGTTTTCGAAAAACGTCAAGAATATTTACCATGTCACGTACACATACATGCATACATACATTCACGTAACATCACAGGTAAAATAAACAGTGCATGAAGTTATATACATAACAGTGTACATCTCGAGCATTACAACAACAATATGAAATTACGAGTTCTAGCAGTGAACCAAATGATCAACATGACCTCAACAAAATACAAAAGAGAGGTCGCAACTCAGAGCTGTCACTAACTAGGCTCAAACAACAACTACCCTACTCGTCATCGCTAGACTAGGAAGGGTCCTCCTCCGGCTCCTCCTCCAGCTCCTCCTCCTCAGACGTGTCTTCGATGATGATCATCTCTAACTTGTCCGAGAGGGAACGGTTCCGCGCATCAGAACGCAGAGACTGTGAACCAGGTGCCTCAGAAGCAGCCGAGTATCTAGGGGAGTTGGGTCCCACCAGGTCTTCTATTTGTGAAGACCGAGAAGCCACCGAAAATACAGGGCGACGGCGAGAACGACGGAAGGTAGTGTAGCGCACCAACTCTGGTGGCGTCTGGAACTCGAGAGTCACCGGTACAACGAAGTCCACTTCAGGTACTAGCGGGAGGCTAGGGTGGGTGATGATGACTCGGACCTCTCCGGTGAAGACACACCTTCTTGGGATGTCTGTGACCCTCCAGGAACCCCTGGACATCCAGCGTAGCTCCACCCTCATTGACGTCATATCGAAGATCTCCGATGCCAGCTGTCAACGTAGCGAAAGAGACACAACAACCAAATAACAGAAAGGAAGGGTGAGAACACATCACATGAACTCACAAACATAGGATATAGTGAATTAGAGCACACACAGGAAAATTCACACAGTCCAACCAAACAAGTAATCACACATGACATTATCATGATGCACACAGACTATTGCATACGTTGCAACTACAATATTATAACTGATGCATGAGGGCCCAGGGAAAAATCACCATCCACAGTGCACACAGCAACTGCCCGACCATATATGTGCAACGTATCAGGAGTTAGAGTTTATACTAGCACCGGTACAAAGAGCATTGCTCATTTATTTTCTTTTGGCCAAATTCTTTTATGCGTCCTTCCAGACAATCTCAACTGACCCCGAAACCATGAGAGCGACAGGATAGCCAAGCTTGTACCTCTTCAGACTCGACAGTAGGGAGCTAGCCCACGTCTCTTGATGTCCTTTCTGGAACTCGACTATCCTCAGGGTTGGCGTCCCATTTGAGGACCCGCTGGAGTTCTTTGCAAAACCCAGTGCACCCTTCCCAACCAGTTTCACACTGTACCAAAGTGTCACTGCCATATTAGGTCGTAAGGTTTTCAACCTTGAACATCATCAATGCTTTATGATATATGTCACACAAACAATGCTTCTCAGCATACACATCCTTACAGGAAAAGCCCATTGAATCATTCCACGTCACCACTCCTCGTGGTACGTCCCGATTCAATGTCTTTCCTTCACAAGGAGATCCAAACAATGCTTTCTCAGCATACACATCCTTACAGGAAAAACCCATTGAATCATTCCACGTCACCACTTCCCGTGGTACGGCCCGATCCAATGTCTTTCCTTCACAAGAAGATCCAATCCCTATCTCGGGTAAATCCGCACTCTCTCACTTAGGCTTCTCAAGTCTTATGAAGAAGAGTGTGTTTGTTATAAACTTTTAAGGTAATTTGTACTAGTGTGTTTCTTAAAATCAATGATCACTTTCACTTAAGTCCTATAGCCTACTAAGACTTATGGTTGTGTCTTATGAATAGTGTTACCTATCTTAATTAATCTTGTACGTCTAATTAGGATTTGGTTTATCCATTAATCATAATTAATCTTCTTTGATTAGACTATAATTAAACCTAATCCTCCTTAATTAAGTATTAATCTTTACTTAAGATCCTAATTAATTCTTAATTATTCCTTAATCTCTTCCTTAATCTTGGATTAAGCCTTCAATTATATTTGATTAAGGTTAATCACAATGAATTAGTTCTTAATCACCATTAAGTCTTATTTACTTTATTGATACTTCATTAATAACTAATGATTAAGATTAAGGTTAATCTTTATTAGGGTTAATTAATTTTAATCTTAATTAATTTCCTTCACTTAATTAACTTAAGTGGTTTGGTTAATTAACTTAGGAAAGTTGGATTAGAGTTGAAGCCCAACTCTAACCTAAGCCCAAGTCCATATGATATTATTTTTGGTTGACTTTGTGATGAGTCTTTTTGACTTTTTTTATGGCATTGGGCCTAAACTAAAGGCCCAATGGTTAGGTAACTCGTAGGAGTCCAATTTTTCACATTACCATCTCATATTATGGATTTTAGGGTGACTTTTAAATAGGTCCATTTTTGTACTTGAATTTGGTTTATATAATTTACCAAAATTTGTTTCCTTTTAATTTGGTTGTCACTTTAAATGGTTACACTTTTGGCTTATTGGGTCACTATGGCCTAAATACTTTAACATATTTCTTATTGCCAAAACAAGATCAAACCACTTTCCTTCATGAGTTTCTCATGAATGTGTTCAAGAACACCAAGAACACATGATGAACACTATGAATGTTCATCAAGAACATCAAAATCCACAATTTCCAAAATTCACAAACTCAAGTGTAGTCATCCATAAGCATTTTAATCAAGCAATTTCATACAAATTCATCCAAACATGCCAAACAACATCATCAAGTCCATATCTTGTTCATGAGCCCAAAAATATCATTTTTCATGATCAAGTCACACCAATCAATTTTATAATTCCAAACAATCACATGCATGTGCTTAGATTCATCATACAAACATGTTAAAATCATCAAATAAATTTTTAAACACATGCAACCCCATTATCATGTGATGGTCGAACCTATTCAAGGAAAAAGGGAGAAAATTTTCAATCAAAACTCATGGTTTGCATGTATTCAAAATCATCATTTAAGCACATTTTAACTAACAAACAACACTTTAGAACAAGCATACAAGATCATCAACACCGAACATCCGAACAATTTCTGAAGGAAATAGGTTCCAACAAACTCATTTTCACAAAAGAAAAAGGGATAGGGACAAAGATCAAGGGTAATCCTTTACTCTAGTGACCAATCCTACTAGAGTTCAAGGTTCTCCCCCCTTTACCTAAGGAAAACTCTCTTGAAAAGGTGCAGCAAAATCCACAAAAGCTCCTTTTTTGAACTCCTCTTGATCACCCAAACAAACTTCTTCAAAGGTTGGAGGCTAGATTATGAAGTTCTAGGTTCAAAGATGGAACCTTTCACTTAGAAGGTGATGGAGAAATTTGGAAATGGAGAGGATGGAAGGGAGAGAGCTCACGGTTCTCCTTGGGAAGAAATGAGGAAATGAATTGATTTTTGCATGTAGGTGGAAGGAAGAAATGGACAAGTGTCTTACCATTCCATGACATTTAAGACTTTCTTTACTCTATTTTTTACTTTTGGCTTAAGAAAGGATGTGAAGCCAACATGTGTCACACATGCACACACACACGGCTTTGGGAGAAGGGAAAGGAAGGATATGCGAATTTTTCTGGCCCGGATCAAGGGTATTCGGGCCCGGTTCCAAAAAGAGTAGGGGTAAAAATGGTAATTTTGCACCAAAATTCCAAAATTTACCAAAAATTCCCAAAAATTCTTGAAAAATAGGAAACTCAATCCTAACCTTATTAAAACCAATTTTAATGATTAACAATATTTAATCACTCAAAATTCAATAAATCACATAATAAAAGCATGCAGGCAAAAATGCGGGTGTTACATCTCTCCCCACCTAAAAAGAAATTTCGTCCTCGAAATTTGTGCGTACCTTCTTGGAATAAGTGAGGATGAGACATCTTCATTTTCTCTTCCAACTCCCAGGTTGCATTCCCTTCATCAGTTGCACTCCAAATAACCTTAACCAACGAAATCTCCTTTCCTCTCAACTTCTTAGTCCTTCGGTCTCCGATTCGCACAGGTAATACTTCATAAGTTAAATTTTTTTAATTGTATTACGTCGGGTTCTATGACGTGCGAAGGGTCAGGAATATATTTTCGGAGTTGTGAAACATGGAATACATTGTGAAGATTGGAAAGAAAAGGTGGTAAGCAATTTGGCGCACCTCCCCAATATAACACCCCTTTAACCATTCCATATCACCATCAGAGACCTCAAATTCCATACCGTTCCAGGTATCTTCATTCTTCTTTGCACTTTGACTAGATTTGGGCGTCCATACCTTCCGTCTATGACCTTTGACTGCATCCAGATATGTCTTTCCTTTCTCCATACCTGCTACATGTTGTTGTTGAAATCTTTGTTGAGTAAGGTTAACATTTTCACCTGTACCAGAATCATTTTTACCCTTCTTTGCAAACCGTGAAACATTGACACGCAATTTAAAGGTTCCAATCCAAAGTTGATTAACCTTTTCTCCAACCAACCTTGATCCACGTTATCCATTAATCTAACAAAACCAATCCTATCACCTCTCTTATTCCTCTTGTGGCGAATATAAACGTCAGCAACCTTCCCCCGGCATTTCGTAAACACTTGCATATCCTTAGTACCATAACCATCTGGAAAATTAGAAAAGAAACAGGCGACATACCCATCAAGCTTTTTCCCCAACAATTTCTGATGCTGATTCCACTCACTCCCACCATTCCCGTTGTCCTTTGCCAAGCACTTGTCCTCTTGAATCATATCACATCCCGATCGAAAAACTTTCCTTCTTCTTGATCTCACCAAGGTCCACTCTCTCTCTCACTCTCTCTCTCATCTCTCTCTACATTATTAAATCAAACGATACTTTAAATTTAAATTGACATATATATGAATATAATTAAATTGCCACATTTATTGATTTAACTGTGTTTACAAAATATTTTATATTTCACATTTACTATAATAATTTTTAATATATAATTCATATTTTTATTTTATTTAATATTTTATTTTAAATTTGACAATTTAAATTTTAAATTGAAGTTATTAACTAGCACATTAGCTAGGCGTAATACGTGGATAAAAGTATATTTTATATATATTAAATTAAATTTATAATAATTAATATATTTAAAATTAAAAACTAAAAATTTGAATAATTTTGGATAATTATTTAATTTTAAATTATAATTGTATTTTATTGTTTGAAATCTAATTTACATTATTATTTCATAATAACATTTAATTAAATAAATCAAACTCATTATATAAGAATAAATATAAATATTTATATTAAAATAATAGAAAATGGTTGGATAAGATTTTAAATCTTAATAATTTTCAAAATTTAGGATTAGCATTTATTAGTACTTAAAATTCACATAAGAGAGAATATTAGTATTCAAAATTGAGAGGGAGAATCTAACAAAATTAGTGTGCGAAATTCACCATCCAATAAGACAAAAGAGAAAAATGCTAAAACTCACTTAAAGAGAGTAGGGCCTCACTCTCTAAGACCCTCTCTCAAAGGTGGAGAGGACCATCTCAAAATTATAATACAGAGTTGATTAAAAATTTATGATTAGTATTTATTAGCATTTAAAAATTCAAATTCAAATTTATGGTTACCATTTATTAGCATTTAAAAATTTATGGTTAGTATTTATTAGAATTTAAAAATTTAAATTTAAATTTATAGTTAAAATTTATTAGCATTTAAAAATTTATGGTTATCATTTATTAGCATTTAAAAACACGGTTTATACTTGTATGTTGGCACAATGATAAGTAGGGGTGTAATCGAGTTGGTCTGGTCGGGTTTGAAGTGACATCAAGTCCAAATCGATAGAATGATGGTGGGTTGAGTTGGTTCGAGTTTTGTAATTTTTGGGTGAGTATTGTTATAATTGATTAATATTGATACTGAGTGATTTCTATCAATCTCAAAAAATTATAGAAAAAAAATTTAATCAGAAAATATCATATGTATAAATTTATTATTTATATACTGTAATATATTTATTCATTGATTAATATCAATATTGATATTGACTGTTTGAATTAATTAGCCCCACATTTATTTTATGGTGGGAATTAGAGGTGGAAATAGGCCAGACCGCTCGACAGGGGACTACGGCCCAACCTACTTAAGGCTTAGTTTGGCTCGGCTCGTTTAATAAAAAGGCCGGGCCTAGACTTTTGAAAAAGCTTTTTTAATTAAATAGGTCAGGCTCAAGCTTTTTAAAAAGCCTATTTGGCTTGACAGGCTAGCCTATTATAAATAATATTATTTTTAATAAACATATAAATATTTTATATATAATTTTTTAAATTCTTCTATTAGCCTATTTAGAGATAAGTTTATTTTCCTATCTAAACGTATATGTTAGTGACATATTAACATTATAAAAAGATAAATATTAGTTTGTAAGTGCATTGACCTATTTAGAGATAGATTTATCGACCTGTTTCAAGATCATAATATGTAATGGGTTTTTTAACAGGCTGATAGGCCAAACTAGACTTTGAAACAGGCCAGACCAAGTTTAAAAAAATGACTCATGACAGGTAACAAGCCAGGTTTGGGCCACAAAAATATAATGCAGACCAGACTTGGGCCCTGCAAAGCCTAGCTCGGCTCGGCCTATACTTCCACCCCTAGTGGGAATCCTTTGATAATTGATAATTTATAAATAATTAAATAAATAATTAAGAGATTGTCATGAGCCATTGATAATTTTAAATTGTTATTTTTTTTTTCAATTTTAATAATATCGATTTCAAGGATTGAGGGTTATAATAAAGTCCAAAAAAAAAGGATTGAGAGTTATAAGTATTAAAAAATTAAAAGTTTTTATTAAAAATATATTTATTATATCAGAAATATAAAATAACAATAAATACTCTCCTTTTTAAATGAAAACGGTATCCTTTTTTATCAAAAGATTCAAAACTGATTTTTTTGCGTGATAAATATATTTCTTAAATCTTGCTCATAATTGTTTTTAATCTTTTCTATCTTTAATTCTCAAATTGGCCGCATGATTCATCATTCAAATCCTTGAATCACAGCACTATAAATCTGTGGATCACACTTTAATATATGCTGCTTAGAATTCCTCCAATGGCGTCAAAATTCATCCCCACTACTGTCATTTTACTGGCGGTTTCTTGCTTGCTTCTTACGATGGAGACTTCTGGTCTGTCAATCTTCTTTTTTCTTCTTTTATTGTCACAACTCAAGAGCATGTTTGATTTAGTGTGTGTTTAGTTTGGAGTTGAAACCAGTCAAACTCAAATTTAGATTCCCCAACACAATTATATTTAGCGTTTGAAAGGTGAGTTTACTGCGTTTTAACGTTAAACCAAATACGCCATTAATGTTAAAACGTGATAAATTCACGTTTTTAATGCTAAAATTAATTGAATTAGAGTTGAGTTTCATCAGTTTTAACGCCAAATCACACACTCAATATTTAAAAGAATGAGTAACATTGAGTAATGTTTTATTTATGTTAATTGCTAAGTATTCACAAAAATGTTTGTTTAATTATTGGCAGTGGCAGACTGCAGTTCTGCGGATGCTAATGCAGGAAGTCTCAAGGACATTCGAAACAGAAAGGTTTGTCACTCTGTTATAAGCTTCTACCATACACAACATGTTTCAAAGCAAGATCTCTCTTTTTTCTTTACCCAAGTTTTTATTATATGAGTAGATTTGATCAATCCGACCAACCCAACATATATGGGTTAGGTCAGGTTTTCAGTAGGTTCGAATTCAATTAAATTTTGTTGGGCATGTATTTTCAAGTTGACCAACCCTATCTAACTAAACAAAATATATGATGAAATAAAAAAAATAATATACTAAAAGTGTTAAAAGATCTATATATTTTTTTTAATTTGAGCAACTCGACTCGATCCAACCTAATTACATATATTTTTTAATTTTACTCAGACTAAAATCGGTTTTGGTTGGGTTCAAACTCATAAAATAAATAAATGGGGGATTTTGCCCGACCCAACTTATATGAACCTATTACTCGATCCAATTTCTTTGATAGGTTTGAATTAAAAAAACCTCTAAGCCCAACCCAACCTTTTTTGACGAATAAGCCCAAATCAACTTGTGCATCCATGTTCGACCAAAAAAAAAACTTGTGCATCCATGATAATTATACTATGCAAAAAGAATCTTTTTCTTTGTAGATTCCTTATCTTTTCATTAGGCTATGAAATTCTACATTTCTATAACTTTCTCTGCTCGCGCAGATGCTGTCTGCTTTGAAGGATAAGGAAACTGTTTTGAAGGCTAGCCTGCAAGGATTTTCAAGACCCAAGTATGGTGAAAAGTCACTGAGTTCGGTGTTGAGAAAGGTTCCTATGGGTCCAAACCCGTTGCATAACAATGTCATCCCCACTAGGCATTGAAGCCCTTAAACTTATTGAAGAAACTCCCCAAGATCTAATTTAGCATTACCAATATATATCTTTACATTGTTACATATAAATAGAAATTCATTGTTTCATTATCATATTTACTATTTAATAGGTTAATTGATTAGGTCCTTCACTAAAATTAGAGACTTGTTATTATAATATATATTACATTAATGGGAAACAAGTCTTTGACAATTTTAATCTAAAGTGTTCTTGGTGATATAATTATTATTATTGAATGTGACATCAATGATTTAGATAGATCAATATACATGTAATAGCTTTTATTGGATAAAGATTATAATAGATCTCATTTATTAAATTACATATATAAATGATGTATATAAGATATGATCATTGAATAGACCCTTTTGAAAATTTCTAATGATTAAAATTACTTTTAATTGTTAATAGGAAATTCTAAAAAAAAATGTTATAGTTTACTTTGACTTGAGATTATCATAGAAATTAACAAGTTATTTATTATATTTTAATTCCGATCACTTGATATTTTTTTTAAAATGGATATTGGGTATAATTAAATACTTGTCCAACAACTCTTGGTAATGTGTTTGAGATCTATGATAAAATTAAAGACGTTAGGCTAGGGCAATTGAATGAATGAAGAAATGAATTTCTTACGTCATCCCCTCCATGTTAACTTGTTAAAGGTTGACAGTAATACCATAGTTAACAAGAGCTGTACACATGGAAGGAATTATTTCAATATTTTTCTAATGGTTCTTGTATGGAGAAGATATTACTTCATGCTATCAAGACCTTAAGGAGTGTTACTAAACGCCAACTTGATTAGTAAATAATTTGATTAATTTTCTATTGGCTTAGTATTAAATCTACGGGGTCACATACAAACGAGTATTCTAAAAAAAGTTTATTATTTGATGACTAAATTGGAGAATTTATTTTATTCATTTCGCAAGGCAAGGACTTTAGCCCATTACTTGAACCAATTCTCTTTAAGCAAAAGTAAATTTCAAATGAAGGAAACCAAAACCTGTGAAATATGGGGATACTGAATTAGGAGAGAAAGAAAGATAAGGAAGTGAGTGCTATTAATGTCATTTTGCTAAAATATTATGCATACAGCGACGTGTTATTGTTTTGGACTTTTGGTTCCTCGCCCGAAGACTACAAAAATAGTATCTGCAGATGCGAAAATAACTAACCTGGAACTTCTATTCTCAAATTTGTGCTCATGCTCACACTGGCCAATACTATAACATGACACCAATGTGACTAGGGTGACGCAAGTGAATTATTTTGTTTTTTGAAAGTACCCAAATACCTGTGTAACCCACAACCAAACTTGGCAGTTGGCACATTGTTCTCCCAAAAAGCTTGGCAAAAAATCTTAATTCATTTAGTATATCTTTACTTTTCTGTGTATTTCATGTGATACGCAATATCCAATTGACATGGCTTCCAAATATATTTGCCACATTTGAGAAACAGTTTAGATTGTCATGTTTATGGATTGGTATCATTCAGAGTACATTTGTGTAATTTCATTTTCTTGAACTCCATTCATAGGCATAGCTAACGAGTTGTGTTATTGTCCAACTCAACTACAAAATTCAATCATCCTCGTACGATTCTTTTCTAGAGAATCTGGAACATAGCCACATAATTGCAGTTCAAAGGAAAGCAGCTCCAATGCTGCGTAAATACAGTCATTCTCTTCATGATATTTGTCACCAGACACAAATTTGTGAATGCTGGAATCAATCTCAATGGAACTAAAGCCTGGTTTCTTTTTTATACCACGGTCCTTCATAGTTCTCCTAACCTTGTTGGCACCATCCCACCTTCCAACCGCTGCATATATGTTAGAAAGAAGCACATAATTGGAATCTCCCCAAGGGTCCAATTCATCAAGACACTTCATCACCCTTTCAGCCAATCCAATGTCCCCTTTAGTCCTACAAGCAGCAAGCAATGACCCCAACACCACTTCATTTGGCTTCATGGGCATATTATTGATCACATCCCATGCCTCCTCCAACCTCCCCGCTCTACTATAGAGATCCACTATGCAACCATAATGCTCAATTCTAGGCGCAATTCTACTAACTCTCTTCATGTTATAAAAAATTCTGAGTCCCTCGTCAATCAATCCAGCATGACTGCACGCCGAGAGAGCACCTGTGTAGCTGACTCCATCTGGCTCGAACCCTTCCTTCTGCATCGAATTGAAGAAGCTTAGAGCCTCATCTGCAAGCCCATTAGCAGCAAAACCCACAATGATCGAGTTCCATGATACCAAGGTTCGATGGGGCATTCCATCAAACACCTGACGAGCAAGCTCTATGCATCCACAACGAGCATACATGTCTATCAACGAGTTAGAAACTCTAACATTGTCCCTGAAATCTTGTGTCATCACAAGTCGATGTACCCACAAACCGAGACTGAGTGCACCCAAGTTGGCACACGCTGCAATGATGGAAATAACAGTCACATAATCAGGGGCCACACCAGAGAGCTGCATTTCTCGAAAGCACTCCAGGGCTTCTTCATGATAATCTTTCTTCACAAACCCACCAATTAGTGCAGTCCAAGAAATGGCATTCCTCACAGGCAATTCATCAAACAGGTGAAGGGCATCTTCAATTTCCCCATTCTTCATATACCCATCAATCATCGTGTTCCAAGACACCAAATTTCTGACACCCATTTGGTCGAAAACCAACCTAGCTAAATCCACACGACCGGATTTAGCGTACATGTCAATTAGCGCAGTGCCAACCATGACATCGTTTACGTCCAAGCCCATTTTGCGAGCGTGTGCGTGTATCGTGGCTCCAAAGAAGATGCTACTTTGCGAGGGATAGTGGGCGCAAGCGGAGAGGAGCGTGACGAGAGTGATATTGTTGGGTTCAACTTCAGCTTCCCTCATGCGCACAAACTCGGAAGCAGCTTCAAACAAGTGGCCATTTCGGCAGTGGTGAGCTATAGAGGAAGACCATGCCACGGTGGGGTTGGTGTATTTGGTGGTGTGTTTAAGGGAAAGGCTTTTGTTCGTTTTCGGGTTAGAGGGAGGACAAGTACTGGAGGGAATTTGATTTGGAGGTGGAATAGGTGAAGCTGGTTTTGGAGGTTGAGCAAAGTGTAGTGGGGTAGCAGTGCACGCAGGAAGGATCATTCTTTGCAAAAATCATAATCCACTCTTTCCGGATTGTGCTTCTTTTCTGTTAGGATATATATTATAGGGTAAGGAGAACAGAATGGAACCTGCAAATTGCAATAGGAAACAATCTATTGTATTAGAGTTCTGTCATTTACACATACCAGTAGTGGTAGCCTGGTAGGTACTCCCGAGTCCAGTCTGCGTCTGTTTTTCCTAATATTTATACGGAACTGGATTTATAAACAGAAATTTTTTATTATAAAATTTCGTATTGATTATGTTTATCATACACTCTAATAATAAAATAAAATGCAAGTATCTTGGTAAGTGCTCAAAGAATCCGGAGGCTTTCCCTATCTTGGACTCGGAGGCTTTCCCTATCTTGGACTCGGGTACCATCCCCTCCCTAAATTTAATATTCATCTAAAAAAAATACACTCTAATAATAAAAAAAATTATTTATGATTTCTTAAACGAGTAAACCACCGAATCAGTCCCTGACTTTTTTTATGTCGTGCAAATTAGTCCCTGACTTACTTAAATAGGCGCTTTAGTCCCTGACTTCTAACTCCATCAAGCAATTTAGTCCGGGAGACTAACTTTTGTTAAATGGGTGATGATTTAGCACGTTAAATGCCATGTAACTAGGGATGTCAAAAAACCTGCGCCCACGGGTACCCGCGGGTAAAATCCGTGACGGGGCGAGTTCGGGTACTTAAATGGGTACTCGCGGGTGGTTGTTAACGGGTATCTGAAATACCCGCGTATAAACAGGGCGGGGGCAGGTTTAGTAGTATCTGTGCCCGCGGGTACCCGTATAAATGTAAATACATGTGTAAATACATATATACCCTTATTTCTTACTGATATAGAGAAATCTCAAATTGTAACCCTAGCCGCCCAGCTCTTTATCATCACACTTCACAACACAACTCACTGAGAACCCTATTTCCTCCACCACTCCCTAGTCCCTTTCCCTTATCATTCATCTTCTCCGGCGTGACATCTTCTCCGGTGTCTACATCTTCTCCGGCGCTCGTCCTGCAGCATCTGAATCTCTGGCAGCGACGCAATGTCTCCCTCTCCGCCAGCGTCCACGTCTCCCTCTCCGGTAGAGCTGGGTCTTCTTCTCCGGCAGAGCTGCGTCTTCTTCTCTGGCAGCGTCTACGTCTTCATCTCCGGCAGCATCCGCATCTCTATTCGACGGGATCTGCACCTCTGTTCGACGGTCGCGTCTTCCTCTGCATCTTCGCCTTGCTCTGTCGTGTTGCTGCTTGTTCGTCTGACAGCGGGTTCATCTCTGTTCGCCCAGCAGGTATATTTTGCAAAGTGGTTAGTGGGTTGAAGGGTTATTATTGAGGGCTGAAGTGGTTAGTTTTTCTTTGCTAGACGTCCGACAGCATCTAGTTTTCTCTTCTATACAATTATTATTAGCTCCTGCCAACGTACATATATAACAAAATTACATTGGCATCAATTGTAAAAACTGATCCCTCTAGAAAACTGACCAGAAAACTCCAATCCTTTGCATAAATAATAAATTCCAAGCTAAGTAACATAGTAAACCTCATTAGAAACTAATTTGTCAAAGTCATTCAAAATTCAAATCTTCCCACCTTGCTAGACATTAGATGCGGATGGAATCAATGGAGTCAATTTATTAGAGCATTATTGACTTGGTGTTGACCTTCATCTTAATGTAGGAAAAATTTGAACCTTGATGTGTGTCAATATGTGAAATAATTTGCAAAACATTTTGGTTTATCTTTGTTAAATTTTGGTTGTTATAAAGAGGCGGGGGAGTTGTTAGGAAACACAACCTTTCAATAATGATGGAGCTACCTAAATGGAAATTGAAGATTGCTAATTTCCTCAATATTGCTAATGTGAAATAATTTTGCATTTAACCCATTTTTCTTTATGGATTGGAAAGAAGCAATATTTCTGTTTTATGTTTATATTTTGTTTAGCTTTTGCCTCTTTTACCATCCTTATATGCTTTTGAATTTATTTGTAGGATGTCTCATGAGCAAGGCATTACTCCTAGAAATTCCTATCTCAACTGTTGCATCAGAATCTTCATTTAGCACTAGTAGTCGATTTGTCACTCCTCATCGTAGTAGATTGCGTGTAGATACTTTAGAGGCAATGATGGGTCTCCAAGATTGGATATGGAATGACGTGAAAGGTAACGAAGTTTATTATTTTTAATTTATAGTCTATATTCATTCATTTAGTATTTAATATTTTGAATAAACTTGTTTCTCTTTTCATATTTCAGGTTCTTCAACTTCAAAGCTAGAAGACATTGAATTTTGTAATTCAATATTAGCAGATCTTGATGCTGACAATGTTAGTGAACTTTTTTAAGCTTTCATTTCAAATTTCATAAAAAAATGGGTGTTTGAATTCTTATTATTCTTATTTTTTGTTTTGTAGGAACCAAGTGAGAAGAGTGTTGTTATAGATATTACCAATCTGGATGGTTAAGGAAAATGGCTAAAGAAAATGATATATTTAATGTTGTTTGAACATTATTTGGATTTAAATGTTATGTAGTTGTTGTTATTTAGACATTTGGGGACTAAATGTACTAATTTATTTTTAAGTTTGTCTTTCGGTAAATGTATTGAATTTATGTTTTTTTAAATTCCCTGGATTATTCACAATCTTCAATTTTTTAAAGTTTTCTGAATTTTTTTTCATTTTTAATAAGTACCCATGGATACCCATGGGTATCCGCGGGTATTAGATACCCGTTAAACGGGTACCCGCGGCGGGCATGGGGCGGGCACGAGTTACATCATTACCCGCGGGGCGGATAGCTACTATCCGTGCCCGCCTCGCCCCGTTGACATCCCTACATGTAACACCCAAAACGACCGCGTTTTGATGCTAGGGTTTTTCAGAATCCCCAATCTGCCCCTCATTCCTTTTTTTCTCCCTTCTAATTCCTTCTTCTCTTCTCAACGCTTCGCCATTCGTGAACTGCTCCCACCTGGGTTTCCTTTTTTTCCTGCTTCTGTAAAAGCTTCTTTTTATCTTCATCTCTTGCTGTTTTCGTATCACATTCCGGTGACAGGAAAAGAACAACTGTAAGTGTTGGATCTAGTCCATCACATTGGTCCTTAAACATCCAAAATGCTAGAACATAACAACAAAAAACAGAACAGAAACAAGTCCAAAAGGCCATCACAGTGATCCTTAAAGCATCGAATTCTGTTTCTGTAATGCAGAGGTTACTTCATTATGCCAAATACAATGCAATATACTAACACGACAAGGGAAGCAAAATAACAAAAAAATTCCCTAAGAGGGCCAAATCCAGAACATGTTTCCAAAGGGTCTATGTTATATAAACAAACTCACTTCCTTTACAGATGTAAATTATGCTAAATATAAACAAATGAATACTAAATCTTCAAACTTATATTTTTAATAAAGCATAACATTCAACAAATATCAATGAGCTTTTACAAAACATCCTACTCATTTATCTCAGACATCCTAGGGAAATTTCGTAATTAATATGAAAAACATCTCTCAAATATGACAATACCCCCAAGCTTAGAGTCAATATTAGCTAATAGATATTACAACAGTTAGAAGGAGAAAAGGTGTAATTTAGCCCTGTATAAACAACAATACTGTTAGCCTAGTGTGATTATGCATTGAGGTTGGAGCTGATGATTGAATTGCCTATATGGCTATATGGATCAAATGTATCAAATTCTTAATAAATCCACTTAAAGCAGGGCATAATCCAGTTCCAGATGCTTGCCAAAACTAATCATGTCCTAATCTACGAACTTCTTTTCCCACATTCCTCATTGAAAATATGAAAATGAGAATCCTTGCAATTTTGCACTACACATGGGCTGAAATAAAGATAAAATAAAACAATATTTAAAAAGAAAAAAAAGATATCATGTTCGGAAACTATAAACCAATCATATCTATGAATATATGGAAAGTTACCTTAAGAGGTGAAGAACATTGGCATGGTTTGCAAACAACCTGCGACGAACAGGGAAGCAGCTAAACTGTGTAATGGGTCCTGTAGTGCAACATTTGAGATTTGTTGTGGCACGATTTAATAAAGACTCACGCGGGAAAACAGCCGTTACAGACATTGTTGGAAATTACTAGTCAACTCATACGGAAACAGCAAGAGATGAAGATGAAAAGAAGCCTTTACAGAAGCAGGAAAAAAAAGGAAACCCAGGTGGGAGCAGTTCACGAATGGCGAAGCGTTGAGAAGAGAAGAAGGAATTAGAAGGGAGAAAAAAGGAATGAGGGGCATATTAGGGATTCTAGAAAACCTCAGCATCAAAACGCAGTCGTTTTGGGTGTTACATGGCACTTAATGTGCCAGATCATCACCCATTTAACGGAAGTTAGTCTCCCGGACTAAATTGCTTGACGGAGTTAGAAGTCAGGGACTAACGTTCCTATTTAAGTAAGTCAGGGACTAATTTGCACGACGTAAAAAAAGTCAGGGACTGATTTGGGGGTTTACTCTTTCTTAAACCATATCTTTAGAGGACTGGTTAGCATTTCTTTTTTATTATTATATATGTTTTAATTTTTATATAAGTTTATTTTTTCCCCAAATATATAGATTTTTCTAATCTTTTGTTTACAAGGAGGCTCTAAGGTAAAAGACTAACACAAAACACTATGTTCAAGGATCCGGATCCTCTGCAATGCGGGACGTGTCTGCAACAAAATTAGCCACCGAATAGCTAGGGAACAAATATGAAAACATTTCGTAGTTAAAATCGGAAGCTATTCCCTAGCTATTTCCTAGTTAATTTGTTGCACCCTCCTGCAGCGCTGCAAAGGATTCGTGTTGTACGTTCGGATCCGGATCCTCTGCAGCGCGAGACATGTCTGCAGCAAAATTAGCCACCGAATAGTTAGGGAACAGCTACGGAAACATTCCATAGTTAAAATCGGTAGCTATTCCCTAACTATTTCCTAGCTAATTCGTTGCACCCTCCTGTAGCGCTGCAGAGAAAACTAACACAGTGTGTGTGTCTTGCCAACGGGTGGATCACCATATACATGAAGGAAGAGAGCCTAAAATTTACTTATATAACATTATAATTATCAATTATAAATAAACTCATACAACGCACATGTGATATTTCTAGTTTATGATAATAAAGTATGTCAATATCACATACATTTATCGAATTTACTATCTCTAATAAATGAAATAAATTAATTAAGGCCTTGTTCGGGCTGGTTGCGAGTTTTCAGTGTTTGAATTTTAAAAATTTTGAATTAAGATTTTACAACTCAAAACCAAAAATTGAAAACCATTTTTTTTTGTTTTCAAAATATCTGTTTTGAAAACCACAAAAACAAGTTTTCAGTTTTTGGTTGAGTTATAAAAACTTGATTGAAAATTTTTAAAAACTGAAAACTTGCAACCACCCCGAACGGTACCTAAGGTATGAATATTTGAATAGTGTAACTTTTACTAATAATATTCAATTACCATTAGGGCACAGAAACGACGTCATTGGAGCTGAGACCTTCCAATGAGAGAAAGGGAAGAAGATAGAAGAAGAGGGAACAAGGAATTACACGATTAATTGGAGTTAAGGACTTCCAAGCTATAAATTTGATAAAATGACGTTTTTGTACCACAATGGATGCTATAGTGACAAAACAGTGCGACATAATGTCATTAAACGTGACACGTCATAAAACAATTAACGGGATCCATTTTCAAAAATTTGTTTATATTATTATCGTGTTTTTTAAAATTATTCCTGTACGTTTCTAATATTAATTGATTGAACACTTTGTAATGAAACATACCTTTGTTTATTCCTTCCAATTTTGGAGTCTCATGCTACAAAAATGTGTCTGATATACTTACAAGAGAGTCTTCCCTTAAATATTAACTAATGCGGTGTTTAGAATAGCTTATTTAAACTAATTATTTTATGATTTAAACTTTTATATAAGTATTTGGGTAAACTTATTAAAAGAGCTCATGACATATTTATAAACTATTTTCAGCTTATTTTAGTAAGTTTTTAAGAGTAGCTTATGAAATAACTTATGTAAAATTTAAGTACATTATCCCTTCTTCAATTTTCACCCTTCTTATGAAGAACCTATTCATTAAATACTGATAAAATAAGATCTTACGTTATAAACACTTAATTAAGTTATTTTTTTAAACGCACTCAATGTAAAAAAGAAAACATTAATGTGAGGAATACTTGTATAGAAGAGTTGTTTTTGTTATTTTTTTATAGAGAAAAATGTATGTAACACTAACAAATAGAAAGTTTTTTTTTAGAAAATAAATTAGAGAGTTAAATAAGATGAAAGTACAACAAGGAATAATGATTGCAATAGCATATTTTTTATACGCTCAAATAATATAGTGTGTAGCAACATTTAAAAAATTACAATCCTGATTTTTCCACGCCCAAATTTCATACATTTTTTTTTTTACTCTCACATTTTCTTTCTATCATTTTCTTTCTTTCTCATCATATTACCTACTGTCTCTTTATTTTCATATTTCTTTCTATCTCTCTCTTCTCCACAACTACTACACTCAATTTTTACTATAAAAAATTCATTTTCCATAAAATAAATATAGAGTTTAATTACTATATATCATTAGTGTAGAAAAGTTTTACAGTGGCATCCACTAATATTTTGCCACATTATTTGATGATACATGAGGTGTCATACTCATAAAATGACGTGACAACACCTCATGTATCATCAAGCTCTTTATTAAGAACCTATTCATTAAATACTGATAAAATAAGAGCTTATGTTATAACACTTAATTAAGTTATTTTTTTAATCGCACTCAATGTAAAAAACAAAACATTAATGTGAGGAATCCTCGTATAGAAGAGTTGTTTTTGTTGTTTTTTTATAGAGAAAAATGTATGTAACACTGACAAATAGAAAGTTTTTTTTAGAAAATAAATTAGAGAGTTAAATAAGATGAAAGTACAACAAGGAATAATGATTGCAATAGCATATTTTTTATACGCTCAAATAATATAGTGTGTAGCAACATTTAAAAAATTACAATCCTGATTTTTCCACGCCCAAATTTCATACATTTTTTTTTACTCTCACATTTTCTTTCTATCATTTTCTTTCTTTCTCATCATATTACCTACTGTCTCTTTATTTTCATATTTCTTTCTATCTCTCTCTTCTCCACAACTCCTACACTTAATTTTTACTATAAAAATTTCATTTTCCATAAAATTAATATAGAGTTTAATTACTATATATATATATATCGTTAGTGTAGAAAAGTTTTACAGTGACATTCACTAATATTTTGCCACATTATTTAATAAGTATGGCACCTCATGTATCATCAAGCTTATTAAATGACGTGGCAACACATCATTGGATGTCAGTGTGGAACTTTTTTTACAGTGAAAGTATATAGTTATTAAGTTCATTAAGATATTAAAATAATTTATTAATTTTAAAATTAAGCATGCTATAATTTACTCTCTCCCTTACTATTTATAACCACAGTTCATCAAATTACAAACCAATAAAAAGGTTAAAGTTAGATAATTTATTGGAGTTTTAAAATGTATCTTAACTTTTTAGTTTTAAAATATGTTAAATACACAAAATAATGGATAAAAATTTTAAATTTACATAAAAAGAGAAGAGTATTCAGAAGCTTGGGTAAGAAAAGAAAAGAAAAAAAAGTTTATTTTATAGGCAGGGATGTGAAGGAATTATTTTTTAAAATAAAATGTGTACAGCTCTTTCACGGATTGGACAAACAGTGACATGATGTTATTATGCTACTAAAAGATGTATCTGTAGTGTAGACATGCATCCTTCTCTATAGTCTATAGTAAATAACTAACTCGGAACTCCTATTCTCAGTTGTGTGCTCATGCTCACGCTGGCCAGTAAGGTACGAAACTACGAAAGTACGCCAAGTGTGGTCATTTAGTTTGTGCATGTAAACTGTTTGATAGAAGATCACAAAGGAATGAGATCATGTGGTCGACGATGATGGCGGGTTATGGAATACATGGCGCGTTTGAAGAGGTGTTTGAGCTGCTTTATAGAATGGTGGAGGTAAGGGAGAGGCCAGATGGTGTGACACTGCAGTTGGGGGTTATTTTCTTGAACTCAATTAATAGGTCTGTTAACAAGGTGTGTTATTGTGTAACCCAATCATCCTCGATTTTAATGTTATCAAAATTTCATCCAAGATAGGATAGTTTCGTAAATAAGATCATGAAAATTTGGAGATAATATGAAATTTTTTATCCATAGTCCAACTGAAGGGAATAATATGATTGAAGATTGTCTGTAAATGTATGCTTTCCCTTCCTAATACCAAAATCTACAACTTTACCAAGTCTTTTTTTCCTTCTTTGGACATGTCTTAAATTTTGGTTCGAATTCCCAGGCTCTTTTGCTTACACTTTAGCCTACAATCAGCTTCTCCACACTAAAGTCTTAGACCTCTTATAAAAAAAAAAAATTGTTGGGGAGAGATATAGCACAGAGCTACAAGTAACATGACATGATTCATGTTCGTGTAGGTAGAAAGCAATTTCTTCCAGTTTTACAGTTGTATTTTGTACTATGCAACCTAGTTATTGGTAAGCATTTCAATACTTATCAGCCTTGAATCACATGGATAGCAATAGCAGGAGAATGACATAGGATTTTTTATGAATATGACTGTTACCTTGTCACAGCAGATTCATTACTGTCAAATAGAAATTGATTTCTCTGTAAGGCCACCAAAAAAGTCCAAAATAATATTTATCTACATCTTGGTATAATACTTTGAAGTATTTTAACGTCTAAGAGCAATACAAAGACAAAAAAACAACTCACTCTTACCTTTTAGCTGCCTGAATCCAAGTGAATTATATTAAGGACAAATCAAAAGGACCCACAAATTGCATTGAAGTTTTACCAATAAGTCATCGAGCATCAGCAGAAGTAAAAGAGTCTGCAAATCCAGAAGGCCTGGCTGCAATACTGCCTTTGCTGTCTTCAAGATTAGCAGTATAACTAAACTCTTCGCTTTCAGCTTCCTTCCAAATTCTCAACATTTGGGGAAGTGGTCGAGTGTAGTCAATGCCAGAGTAGTAATCTAATTCATCATCAACTGGTCGCCATTTTTCCACTAATGCAGCAAGCACATTGACTGCATGACTCATATCTGGCCTATGGCTTGCTTCCCTAGCAGTGCAATGTCCAGCAAGTTCAGCAACAATGTTTATACTCTCAAAAGTCTCTTCAGTTGCTTCTAGAACAGGATCAATGGCAGCCATAAGTTTTTCTTTGCTAGATTTGATTCGCCAAAACCATTCAGCCAAATACCGGCTTTCCTCTGGCCGGCTCTCATCAAGTGCCATTAGTCCAGTCAGAAGTTCCATTAACACCACACCATAGCTGAACACATCAGCTTTTGTGGTGATTTTCCCCATCACTGAATCACACAGAAACATACTTAGCTAGGTGTATCAAATCAAACTGAGAATACTAAAAGACTTAAAGATGTTTAGATATGTCGATACATCACACATGTATATAAGTATGATGCAATAGTCTGAACTGAACTATTAGACAAGGAATGCAAGAATCAAGTTGCTTACAAACTCTGAAAACATTGAACTCATTGAACATATGATTAGATATCATTCTTTTGTTAACTTTTTGTGTTATGAAAACAAGCACAAAAAAGGGAGACCTTTTGCATACTACTTAGGAGTTTTCATTTTAAGAACATTGTAACTGAATATGTTAACAGCAGAAAGTCAGAAACTATACGCTGATATGCAGAGAGTGTAGTGATTCTACTCTTAATTACAACAAATAATGCAAACAATGACTCAATGCTCAATTTCAATTGTTTCATGGTCAGAAGGAAGAGGAGATTTAAAGCAAGCACATACCTGCATATTCAGGGGCAAGGTATCCAAATGTCCCAGCAAGCTTGGTTACTACAGATTTTTCACCATCCGGGGCAAGCTTCACCAGACCAAAATCCGAAACTTTTGCCCGAAAATCATCACCAAGAAGAATATTAGAAGACTTGAGGTCTCGATGGATAAAGGTCTGGCGGGCAAGACCATGAAGATATTCTATCCCTCTAGCAACATCTAGTGCTATTGCAAGCCTCTGTGACCAAGACAAAGGCTTTAAGTCCAAGCTTTTCCAATGAAAAAGGTGCTGACTTAGAGCACCAAGAGGCATATATTCATAAACCAAAAGTCTTTCATTGCCTTCAACGCAATACCCCAATAAGGAAACCAGATGCCGGTGACGGACCTTGGAAAGAACAGCTATCTCAGCTTGAAACTCCTCTAGCGCCTTACTGCTAATAACCCCATGCTCCATTCTCTTCACTGCTATTTTTGTGCCATCTTCTAGTTCCCCCTTGTAAACAGTTCCAAACCCACCACGGCCTAGCTCATTTTCTGAAGCAAAATCCTTGGTTACCTTGCGTAGTACTTGTACTGAGATGACAAGGTTGCCAGCCTCAATTAGATGAGAGTTTTGAGTTTCACCACTCATGTTACTTAGAGAACTTGTCCCAGTCTTTTCTGATAAGCTTCCAGTGGTGTTGCTTGAAACAGCAATTTTAACCACATTATCTGGATCAGATGGATCTCGAGGGTGAACCACAATGGAACTTGGAGCATCCAAGGAAGCTTTCTTGTTCTTCCTGCAACATAAGAAAAGATAAACAACCAAAAGAGCAACAGCAAACACTGCTACCCCCAGCCACTATTGCTACTGTTTTGAATCTGTTGAAGCCATTTGGTTTTGGTTGATCTGAGCTTGAACTCTGACTTGGAACAGGAAGCTCATGGGAGGATGGAGCAAGTGATGGGTTGTGTGGTGAAGGTGGGCTGTTAATAGGCATGGGACTTCCTCCAGTGTGATTGGGAAGAAAAGGGTTGCCAGCAATAATAACATTCACATCATCATGAAAGTTTGGTAATGGAGGCTCAAGATTGTTATCACTTAAGTCCAACAACCTCAAAGACTTCAATTTAGAAAAATCACTAGGAATTGTACCACCTATATTATTTCCTGCAAGTCTAATTTCAAGGAGTGAATCTAACTTAGCAAGTGAGGGACTTAGAGTACCGTTGAGATTGTGTCTAGGTAGATTGATAATAGATATTTCTGACTTGGAATTGCAGTTCAATCCAAACCATGGTCCTGTGCTGCCTGTGCATGGTTTATTACCTGACCAATCAGAAATGAGAAATGATGGGTAATTCAGATTATCCAGAAAATCCAGCAGTGCTGTAACTTCAGGAGCACATTCAAGTGCAGGCTTAGGTTGACAAAAGAAATTGTTATCATAAGAAAAATTGGCAGCCTTAAACTCTGGTATTGGACCCATTAGCTTGTTATTATTTAGCACCAGTATCTCAAGGTCCATTTCAGCTAGGGACTCTGGAATCAAGCCAACAAGTTGATTACTATTGACATTGAGTTCCTGCAAGGAAGTAAGATTTCCAATATTCTTTGGAATTGTCCCAGTGAACTTGTTTCCATGTAGCCAAAGCTGTCTTAGGAAAACCATTGAAGCAACAACATCAATAGGACCTGTCATCCCACGTCCTTCTTGATCATTCAACCACAAAACCTGGATTGAAGATTGAGCAAAAGTAGCTGGAATTGGACCAGACAATCTGTTACTTGAAAGCCTCAGATTTGTGAGTGATGGCAATGTGCCTAGAAATTCTGGCAATGGTCCAACCAAATTACAATGCACCAGAGAAAGATTGGTTAATTGCTCTGATATTTCTAAATCCAAAGGAAATGACCAACCACTACTCGCATTCAGTGGATTTTCTTCCAAAGACAAGACCCTAAGGCTGCTAAGTCCATTAAAGAAATCAGATGGGATAGCATCAAATGCATTGTAGTCCAAAAAAGCAAATTCCAATTTGGATAATCCACTAAAAGAAGGCAACATGCCACTAAGGTTATTGCGTTGAAGACCCAAATTGGAGAGTTCTGAGAGTTGGTTAAAGTTTTGAGGTAATGATCCTCTGAGACCCAGATTCTTAGCCTGAATCTGATTGACTCTGTCTCCCAAGCAGGACACGTAATTCCATGAAGGAGGACCACATGGATCATCCCCATTTTCTGGCCACTTCAGAAGCTCTGGATTCTCCAATCCTTTTCTGAAATCATTCAGAACTTTGAGATCATTTGGGTATGTAGCACCATAACCCATTGTAATAATTAGACCAAAAAAGAGCAAGATGGAGACTTCCTGGATACCTTCCATGGTTACCACAGAAAAAGAGAGCCAAACAGTGGTCAAGGAAGGAACTTTCCAAGTAAACTCATAACCTGTATATAAGAAAAAAATCAATGCCTAATTTCTATGGCCAAAATGAGACATTATGTACAAGACTAAGAAAGAAAGAAGCTCAACATGAGTGTGAGAGCTCAAGTGGTTAGTAGTTATTCTTACCTAGAAAGTAGAAACAAGCATAAATAGAAGAGCTTTTAATTTAATGAGAGAATGTTGAATGCTTCATTTTCCCATCTTGAGAAAAAGACAGGAAGAGGATATGGACTATGGAGTATCTTCAACTTTTACATTTTTTTTTCCTTTCACCAAAGAAGAAAGGAACTCTAAACTAAAGTGTCAGTCTATTCCACCATGACTGTCCCATTGGAAACCTTCCCTTCTCTTTTCAAATTTTATGCCTTACAGTTGATTGGCTAAGATTTATATTTAAAAATTGAGCTGTGGAAGAAAGAAAGGAAGAGTTAATAATTCTGTCGCATTTGATGAGATTACTACTGGATGACAGTGTTCCATATAGGAATGAAGTGGGTCCATGGTAAGCCTGCTTTGATTTTTTTGTTTTTTTAATGGTCAGAAAGACATTTGTACTTTTGAGGCAACTAGACAACAACCCTGTAATTTTCTTGATTTTTTACTGCAAGAGTAAAAATTATTTAGATATAAAAAGAAAATAAAATGATATAAAAAATTAAGAGAAAAAATTATGTTATTTGAATAGAGGAGGAACAGAAAAAAGTATGAGAACTCTTTTCTTATAATTATTCTTTTACAATGTCCATCTTATTTAGGTGAATGAAAAAGTGAAAAAAAATATGTTATGTTAAACGATATTTGTAATCTTATGATGCTAAAGTATAATGTATTATTTTATCTCTTTATCTAATTAAATGACTACCAATAATTAATTATATCATTAAATAATTGATTATTTATCTGTGTGTATATGACATACATCATTTTTTTACCATCTTTATCTGCAACCTGGCATGCATAGATAAAATAATACAAAACATAAAATTTTGCTACGAATCAATTTATAAGATTGAACAGAAGATATAAATTGAATACTACTTTCTTCTCGAATATAAGTAAAAGTTAACTAATTCACGCTAATTAAAAATATTAGTTGAACTCATTAAATTTTCTCAAACTCATATAAAAGTGAACATCATTTACTATATTATCCTTCTTAATATTTATTACAAAGTGGATCATTGAAAGGGAAATGTAAATTAAATAAGCGTATTATGGGGATGCTAGCATTTAATAGGGTGGAGCTAGGTAGATTTTGCTTATATTTGAGACCAACAAAATTGAATTTTGAGTTGTTTATATTTGAGATCAAAATGACACATAATAAATATATATCTTTTTATCACTAATAAATATTATGCCATGTCAATTTCTGTTTATATCAAAATAAATACATATACAGTTCGGGCAAAATTGACTCCCATGAAAAGTATATGTGATATTACATAAAAGAGAAAATCATATATAAATATTAAATTATGTAACTATTCACAACTTTTTTCAAATTATATTCTTTTTTATTTTATATTAATTAAAACCTAACTTGATTTTACATATAGTAAGAAGGCATAAAACTTAACTTAAAGCTTTTAAAATTATAATCAATTTAATTTTCAATTGATAATAAATAATTTTTTATTTTTGATATAATTAATGGTTTTAAGTCAATTGTTAGTCAAAGTTATAAAATAGGATGGAATGTAATTTAGAATCAATTTTGGAGTTTATTATTAAAATAAACTTTAGGTAGTCAAGTGTAATAATTTACTCTTTAAAAATATTGTTTATTTTTTATTTATAAAAATAGTTAAAATAATATTTTTATATAATTTTTAAATAAGAATAAATAATTTTTTTTGTAATCATGAATAAAAATAAGAAAAAATATTATTTTTTTATAAACCACGTGTATATCTTATTAACCGGAATAATCAAGCTCGGGATTTAATCTCAATTAAGACTCGTTATATTTTTCCCTAAAAGTATATTTAGTGGTAATCAAACCCGAGAACTTTTCCCACAAATATATATATTTTTTAAATATAATGAGAGACTTAAATTTATTTACACATATAATATAAATATTTTTTTGTGACTATAATAATATAACTATTATATTTAACTAAAACCAGAATTACATGTAAAAGAACCCAGATTTAATATTAGGTGCAACAGTCGTATTGTGGACTTGTTGTCGGCATACAAAACCAAAAGAGAAACATAAATGGTGGACCTCCTATCTAGTCTATACAAGTTCTATAAATTGTAGGCTTTGATAGTGGGGGACTGGGAGGTCAATTTCAATAAAGTTCTCCGCTAATGTCGGTTAGTTATAGTTACTGGATAGTTATTCAAGAATTCAACTTATTAGTTAAGATTTTTTTGTTTAACCACATGTATTTTAACAAAAAAAACCACATGTATCCTTCACAAGAGGCAATCTTATTCGAGACAGAACATTCACATAATGATGAGACTAACTCTCTCAGCGGAAATTTTTTCCATCCACAAGACTCGAACCCGAGACCTTGCTTAAGGGGAATCAAGCATATAACTCCTTAGTTAAGATTGTAAATTTATAGATCGAACTAATTAAAATATAATATAACTCAGAGGATAAAATCATAAAATAACTAATTATATATATATATATGAAAATTGTTAAATTGTTAAATGAGTTATAACTATTTTTTTATTTAAATCAGATGTATGATGTATTTTTCATGTGAAACATCCCGTTTGAACCCGGAAATATCCACATCAAGGTGGAGCCAACTCTTTCGACGATTTTTTTTTATTCATAAGACTTGAACCCGAAACTTACTTAAGAGAAATCGAGCACGTACTACTTGAACCAATCCACATTGACAAATGAGTTATAACTATTGTTGAATACGACTCTTATTTACACGAAAAATCAAGAAATATAAATTAATCAATGGAACGAGAAAATATGGAAAAAAATATCAAAGTTAGGAATAAATGAATCAAATGATACAAAACTATTTCATACTATTCATTGTATTATCGCTGTTGCAAAAGGTATAATCAAATTTTAATCAATGACTATAACTATTTTTTATAATCTAAAATTACTCTAAAATTTAAACGAGACAAATTCATTACTTTTTTAGTAACAAATTGAAATTAAAGAAAAACATAGGAGATCAAAAACAAGAAAAAAAAAACTACAACTAAACAATAGCTCTGCTCTTAGGAAAATAATCCCCTCTAGCATCAGCTAAAACAAACTAATAAAATCCATCATCTCTATCTAAAAGGACTATAAATGGTGAACTAGAATGTGCTCCCTTTATTGCAATTGCATCTGCACATTGATTGCCTTCCCTTGGAATATGATCAATGTCTAAAGACCAATCCGTACAAATCAACTGCTAAATATCATATATTAGCCCAACAAATCTATGGAACCTTGGAAATTCACCTTTGATAAGCGTTAAAGATTGCTTTGAATCTGTCCAACAATTCACCAATCTAAAGCCAGCTTCCCAAGCTACTTGAAGCCCAATCAAAATGGCTCGTAACTCAACCTGCAAGATCGAAGATGTGTTTAGAGATCCATAAAAACCTTTTAGCCATTTTTCGTCACTGTCTCGAATTAGTTCTCCAAACCCAACAAGACCAGAACTCTCAAAGAAACTACCATCCACACTGACAACTACTAATCCAGGAAAAGGAGGAATCCATCTGATTAAAACCACTTCTAATTTTGAGGAACCAGAATTTGGAACAAATATTGACTGGAATAGGTGATGAAGCAATGTACTTCATCTTCAATTTGAGACTGATAATCAATACATAATGGAGAGGTTGTAATATGTCTTTAATTCAATAATTTCTTAGATGGTAATCTTTCACTAGCAGCAATCCAAATTAGAAATCTGACAGACTCACTGCAATAAAGTTTCCAAATCCAAGACCAAGTTTTTCCATCTTAGTTTTGGCTATGTTGATTTAGAATCCAACTATAACCATCCCTTGCTGTATAGAGCCCATTGTTAGAGCTATCCCAAGAAATTGCATCAGAGATACAAGAAGCTAACTTAAGGTTGTATAGAGGAGATCTTTTGACAAGTGGATTCTGGTAGGGTGGTCCATAACATATCCAAATTCCTAGTAGAGCCATTCCAGACATCACAAACTCTGAGGTCAATGTCATGAGAATTAATGAAAATTACCTCATTGCTCAAAGGGCCAGAAGGTAGCCATTTATCAAATAAGAAATTAGATGCACCATCACCAATCTTTGCAGTAAAGCCATCTTGTAGGGTAACAACAGATTTCTGAATTAATCTCCAAACAAAAGATGTTCTTCTAGATGATTTAAATAAGTGATCAACACCATATTTAGCATCGAGCATTTGAACCCAAAGCTTTGACTCATTTTTCTAAATAACATTCCAAGCTAGCTTTCCAAGCAATGAAATATTCTGGATTCTAGCTATTCTAATACCTAAACCTCCTAATTTCCTGGGTCTAGTTATTTTATCGCAGTTAACCAGGTTCACACCAGATGAGCTATGACCTTTCCATAAAAAAATTTTGGCTGATCAATCCAATGCATTGCAAGTGCTCTCAGGTAACCAATGTATTTGCATAGTATAAGTAGGAACTGAGTTAAGAACTGAATTAACCAAGGTCAATCTTCGTGCTTTATTCAGTAATCTTCCCTTCCAAGAAGCAAACCTGTGATTAACCATATCCAGAATATGGTGAAAATCATCTTTGGTTGGCCTTGAGAGAAAAGCCTTAATGCCCAAGTACTTTTCTAAGGAGCTTGTGAGTTGAATTCCAGTTAGACTAGCTTTCTTCTATTTTCTACTCATCGGAACAACTAGAGAACAAAAAGCTCTATATTTGTTAATGTGAACTTTAAATCCAGAGAAGTTACAAAAATCCTAAACTATATGTAAAACCAATCTAACTTAACTTGGCTTAGCTTTGGCAAATAATAGCACATCATCTACAAAGAACAAATGAGACACCCCTGGACCTTGTGGAGAAATTCTAACAGATGACTAAAAATATATGTATTCATAAAACTACGAGAACAAAAAATGCAATTAATTAAGCCCTATAAAAGTGATGACTTACCAATGAAAAACTAATAATATAATTGAATCTTGCTCGCCTTGTTTAATGAAACTCCTTCATTTGCCTCTTATGTCAGGTCATTTATAATAGGAGACAAATATATGATTTTAGCCTGAGGAGGGGTGTTAAGGCACTTTCTCACTAGTATGGGTGGTAAATCTCACTTTAGTGAGATAATGATATGTATAATGTATCGTTGCTCTTTATATAATTAATTACTGTTCAGACTAGCAAGGGGTGTTCATGGGTCGGGTTTAGGGGTATTTAAAACCCAACCCGATTAAAGAAATTTAGGTAGAGGTTGAATTGGTTTCTTTGTTTTTGAATTGAAACTCGACTCAAACTAACCCGATTATGTTCAGGTTGAATATTCGGGTTTATATAAAAATTGAAAGAGATGCAAATAAATAGGAAAAAATAGAAAAAAAAATATAGTTGAATCAGGTTGGGTCGGGTGTTTGGGTTGGGTTGGGTTGGGTTTTTTATGGTCAGGTTGAGTTGGGTTGTTTGGGTTGGAAATGCAGAAATTCGATACCTAACCTGAATTAATCGGGTTGCATTTCATCGAATCCAATTTAACCCACCCGACACATCATTTTTATTTGTATTGGGTCAGGTTGGTCGGGTTAATCAGCTCTAGCCAACCCATTTGTAGCCCTAAAACCAGCTATATATAGAATTACTCTGTTGTAATAAATTGTTTGGTGCATTGTTTAAAATGGGTTTCTGTTATACTCCTTGGAATAAAGACCTATATGCATTCATATCTCAGCATATATATGCTTACGGAAATTGATTCTACAAAAGACAAGTTTCAGCGCCTACCAGCGCAAGATACTTTAATTTAATTGAAGGTTGGGGCTTTGAGTTACCAAAGATATATAATACAAGAGAGTTTACTTCACAGCTTAGACATATATTCTCTAGACTTTAAAATTACTATCTCTAAAGCATTTTACTTTAGTTTGGCATCCTTAACTTTAGGTATGTTATTATGAAAGCATATTTTTGCATAGTAATTGACCTAAATATACCATGTGATTGGTCGACTTCGTTGCATCAAGGAATAACCGTAGTTATTGAATCCTATTCCCAATAAAAGGAAGTTTTAATCAATAATGTCAGGATATATTGGGCACAACACAATCCAAGTTGTGATTATTAAATAAATGAGAGCATTATTAATATACTACAATACAATCCAACTTAATTACTTATTAAAATATGGAAAATGCTAACGAGTGACCTAAGCCCTTAGGGCACTCATTATGGATCCAAAAATAGAAATGTTTTATTGGAGTGTGTAGCATTGAATGTTGCAAATGCAATCAATGCTGTGAATTCCAACAAAAACCTTCTGTAGATAGATCCTTAACTACTGCCTTTAGGACACTCATTAGCAGGATTCTTACATTATACTATGAAAGCGTTATCATCATTGTCATTATATTTGTGGGGCTACAACACAATCCAAGTTGTGATTATTTAATTTAATAAAATAAAAAATATGGTTGAGAATGGAAATTCTCTATTTTGGTACGTGCAACAGCTATCTAAGGCCTAATATATATATATATACCCAAATGGCTAGATCCGAGTGACGGGTTTAATTAAGCAATAAATCAGAATCAAGGGTTAAATTATTCTCTGATGTACTGAGCTGAAGGCCAGGCTGTTCAAACTTGCTTCAGGTTCTGATTTCGTCTAACCAATTCTTTTCGATCCGAAACCATAAATTATTATCACATTGGTTTTTGACCTACCAAAATGTAAGATGTAGCTAGGAAAAAAATAAGGGAAAAGAAAAAAAAAAGTGTTAATCAAAATGACAATGTTGACTGTTGTTGACAGAGTCTATCAATCTATTATTAAGTTGAAATTTGTCTTGTTCTCGTCGTGAGTACATAAGCTAATGCTATAAGGCCTCCTCCGGCAGAAGGAAACAAATTGCTAGTTAAACTTATGATTAGAACTTTCTTCTTCTTTTGACCAAATTTCTGTGAAGTGACAAGCATCAAAGTCACCTCGATTTTCCTCCCCTACCTTTACCTTGTCATATATACACCCGAAAAGAGAGAAAGGGAAGAGTAAAGTGGAGAATACCGGTGGCAGAGGCGCAAAAAAGAAAGAAGGATGTCCTCCGCTTCGCATATTCCTCCTCCATCTGCAAAAGGAAAGAACATGTCCCTACCTGTTTGTTTCCCGATGGGATGAATGCTCTTAAATGGTATTATGATTATGGCCATTTGGATGAAACTTATGTAAATATTTTTTGATAAGAAAAAATATAATGAATTTAAGAGGTCATTTGCATTTAATTTCTCCATAAATTAAAATTGGTCTTTGTTGCCCATTTACTCCAAGAGCTCTCTCATTTAACTTTTCTATAAGTAACCAATTTCAACTAACTGAGAAGTTAAATTCATTTGACCTTTTTGATTCATTCTATTTTTATCTTTTAAAAGTTCTTCGGTAGAAGTATATCCAAATAAGGCCTATATAAATTTATTAAAATCAATTTTATCTGTAAATTAAACAGGTTCTAATTAATTCTACTACAATTGATTAATTATAATTAAAGAGAAATAATTAATCTACATCTCAAGAGTTGGAGAGAAAAAAGAAATAGAAAAAAAAGCAAGATAGAAAAGTGAGCGATATAATAGGAGAGAATGAGAGAGATAATAAAAAAATAGAGGTGGAGATTAATTTTGGGTATATGAATATTAAAGTTGATTATTTTTTGACCAATATTAAAGTTGATTATTAAAAGTAAAATTTTTTATGTGAACCATTGAGAGATTCTACTCAATAATAAATATTATATCACAGTGGGATTAGTCTCTTAATAGATATTTTTTTTTTTCATAGTTAAGACAATACTTAAGGAAATCAATCAATTTTTTTTTTGGTGAATAAGGTGAATATAATGTGAATGTTATATGAAGTAATTTATATTCAGTATTTTTTATTTTAAAAGTGAGTTTATAATAAAATTTAATGTAAAAGCTTCTCAGTTATTTCCAACCAAAATGAGAACCAAATATGCTATTTTTTAGTGAAATCATATTTGAGCACCTTAAAAACACATTTGAGTGAATTCAATATGTAACACATTAAAATTTTTACAAGTACATAAAATAAACATGTTTATCTTTAAATCTTTAAATTTAGGTAAAAGTAAATAATAATTTTAATTCGTTGCAACTTTAAAATAAATATATATTTATTTGTATATTATACAGACGAGATTAATTTTTAGTGTCTTGTAATATGCCACCTATAGGAATCACACATAAAGAAAATGTATTAAAAAATGATAGATTAGCTTATCAATTGTCATAAAATACCCAGATCAATAAAAAATTACTCTTTCTGTTCCAAACAAATTATTATTTTTAAATTTAATTTATTTTAAATGTGTTGTTATTTTTTTAACTTTTATTAAGTGAACTGAAATTCTAAAAAAAAAGTAAATTAATTTTATGATTTAAAACATTTAATAATCTTTTAATTTTTGTATCCAATTTCATCCAAGAAATCTGGTGTGAGAGTGAGTGAAAGAGAAAGAGGACCTGAAATCTGAATCAAGTCCAATTTTCACTCCCCTGTCGGCGGCGTCATTTGGGCTCAATTTGCCAAACCTAACTCAATTGAAAATATGTAATTTACATCATCAGTGGACCCCGTTGGGGTGACAGTTTGTTAGGTAGGTGAAGAGAAACCTGATTAATTAGTTACCCGAAATGCCTATGTTTCTGTTTAAGACCATCTTTATCACTCTAATCATGCCATGTCATGGCAAATTACTGATGCAATGTCAAAGCATGCTATGTATACTCAAATTACTGATGCAATGTCAAAGCATGCTATGTTCCTTGAATTGTATTCAACCGACAATGTTTGTTTAGATCTTTTTCTTTTCCATGGTCCCTCCAAGGAACAAATGAGGGCTGCAATGTTAGTAAAGATTCTGTATCAATGTAAAGGTATTTATTTAATTGATGCTACTTAAAAGCCACCACTAATCGCGGTGCATCAAGCCTTGGTTTGGATGTGGAGCAAACAATCCACTTTCATTTGTATATATCCAAGTACCCAACTAATAATAATCTTAGAGGTCATTATACACACTAATTACATTGAGAAAAACAATTGTTTACAATAGTAACAATAAGGTTTCATTTAAAAAAAACAATGAGGTTTAAACTGAGACTTTCATGTAAATTATCCAAACCCCTCTCTACTAGCACAATCCTAGCAACTTATAGCCCGTTTTTATCGTTACTACAGGGTAAAATCATGGTTTTACAGAATTGATTTTAAATCACTTTCGAGCAAAGTGTTTCGTAAAACATGCATTTTCATCTCAACCATTGATTTCTAGAATCAATTCCACCCAACCCTAAACCAAACAGACACTTAAATGACAAATAAAATGCCAAATTCTTTGGGAGTGAGGTTCATTCTTCATTCTTTTCCATTGTTGTGTTTTGTGCCAAAGAGGTGTCTTTCAAGGCATTAGGCAAGCTGAAGCTGTTCTTAATTAAAGGTTTTTTTTTAAACACTGACTGTTTATCTGAGCTCATTTCCTATGAGTATCAAAGGTTCAAATATGACATAAAGTTTTGGAGGCAGTATCTCAAAAGTCAAGCAGTTCTCCACAAGGGCACTTTATCTTTGATATAAATTTTAATGGCTTCTATAACTTTGACAGGAAATGTCTCGTCCTCCGGGTAATAAGCAATAGGATCTTCTAGTAGAGGCAATGGTAGGTTGAGAACACCCTCAAGTGTTGCATGCAAACAATATGCTGAATATGTGACATGATATCCACCTTCCTGGACAATTAGAAGCCGTCCATCACTGTGCCTTGTCGCAAGACCCTTAACTATCCGCCCAATTTCTCTGTAGCCGTCCATTGTTAAGCATTGCCTTCCATTTGGATCAAACTGAAGCACATGCAAGACATAATTTAAGTAATAAATACAGTTTTCCCCCTATCTAACAGTAAAGCAAATATAGGGGCAATTAATCCAGTGCAACAAAAAATGTGGATCATGTAATTAGACTGTTGCTAAAATTGCCACTTTGCATTAGATCACACAATCTGGGTGCAAAATATATGCAAAAAGTATTCTTGTCTTAATTTTTATGTGAAGGAAAACCTAAGCAGCTTAATGCCAATGGGGGATAACTTGTATAATTCCTCCAACATGAGAATTAGAACTCCTGTTGGTAACCTTCTCATAGTGCTTCTCCCTCCCAAGTCTGGACAATCTCCCCTTCCCCATTCACTTGTTCATCTTTTGCTAAGCTGGTAAACCTCATTACTTTTTTAAGGCACTTGTGCAGTTGTGCATGGGACCAAACGAATGGCCAGACTAAAAGCTTTTACTAAATATTTGATTCAAGGGAGATAGAGAGATAGAGTATTACAGCTGAGTGTTAGTTACTAATCAATTTTGTTATAGACTTAGCAAGTGAATTAGTTTTTTTATAGTAAAAAAATATTGGTTGTCATCGTGTGTGGGGTAATGAAATGGACCCCATAAATCACAATGGATGAGATTAAAGGGTGCTTCAGAAAAATTATTATGAGCAACAAAGGGTAACCTCTTCATTTTTTACAAAGGACAAATATTGCAAGAATGATAATTAAAATGGGTAGACATTAAAGGGAATTTTATTACTGAGTGAAAGCAAAACTTTGTCTGACAAATGTCCCAGTCTAGAGTGCCATACATTGGCATCTTTATCATTGCTAGAGTGAGAAACAGAAGAGCATACACCAATGGATTTTGAATGAGATAATGCAGTAGGGTGAGAAACTTTGTACAAGTAAAGGCCTTGACAATCGTCCTCAATTGCTGTTTGTCCTGGATAATGAAACAATTATCATGAAAAAGCAAGGAATGGTTAGAATCTTGGAGAAGAGCACTGACTGATAGAAGGTTGACATTGAACTCAGGTATGTACAGAACATTGTGTTAATGAAAATCAGGTGCTAATGAAACAGATCCAATGGCAGAAACATTGATCTTACTTTTGTTAGGAAGAGTGACAAATTTATCAGACAGGAAGTATAAGATGTGAAATGTGAGAGGGAAAAAGCTATATGGGATGTAGCACCTGAATCTATGATCCAGGTGGAAGGGTTACTGACAAAAACTGATGAGTGGAGAAATTGAGATCCATCTGTTCTAAGTCAAGGGTGGTAGTCTTGGACAGCTGAGCCTGCAATAAGGCAATAAGTTGCTGATACTGCTGGGTGCTGAAATTGAGATCTAGAGCAGCATTTGGTGAATCGATTGAGGCAGTTCCTTTAGTAATCACAGGTGCTTGAAGTGTGGCCTGGTGCTTTTTGTGGCCGATAACCAAGGGTTTTTCCAAGGGTTTCCCTTTTAACAACTTAGCACTTAGTACTTGGTTCTATAATATTAACAAGGACTAAATGAATCCTCTTTTACCACTTCCTAATATTTAAGCTAACTACCTGACAAATTTTGTAACAATTCTTGATCACCTAATAAGTCTCTAATTGCTTTGGTTCAACTTCGTTCATTCTTGTATCCTAGGTCCCATCAGATACCCTGGTTAAACTGTAAAAAAAAACCCACAACAACAACGATAAATGCTTTTTCTCACTAAGTGGGGTTGATTACATAGATCAACATTGTTGCAATGTCTTGTCATGAATCATGTCTAATGACAGACCATTTGATTCTAAATTGTTCTTAATCGTTTGGCAATAATTTGGCCTATGGCTTTCCTTTGTTTCCCCTAGCTGTAATTATTGAATCATCTTCCATATGATCTACCCACTGTACTGGGGTTTTATAGGTCTTGCCCACACATGTCCAGACCACCCAGTTGAACTGTCAAAGACGAAAATAACCAAAGACCATTGACTATGCTTTTTTCATATAAACAGTTAATCATCTTCACTTTTAAGCTATAATTTGCTACATAAATCATGAAGAAACCTTCATATAATCCTTTTTTAAAACAAAGAGAGCCTAAAAAACCCTTGTGAGATCTGCCATTTTTCAAATAATCACTTACTGGGACATAATATATATTCTAGGGATAATCACATGAACAAATCATAGTAACTTGACCAGTGGAGTACTTGTGTCCACTAGGGGTTCTGTTTACTTTTTGGAGGGTAACATACTAACATTTCTAAATTTTAGCAATACATGCTCTTGAAATCACAGAATATAGGTTGGTAGGATTATCAAACTCAATCTTGCTTGTACCAATGTCAACTATTCAGTTCCATTTCAATTGTTTAGGTTCCCATATCATGGTCGAAACTAAGTCCTCCCCTTAAAAGTCAAATGACTGTATCTTATCAGGTTTGGATTTATCTGAGTATGAAATCAAGTCTGTACAAACTTGTCAATAAAATTCAAACTATGATCAAATTATAAATCAGGAACTGAAAAAAATGATAGATAGAATAACTTACCGCACTCGAGTCTTGTCCTATGACCAAAACTATCATATCAGGCCCAAACTTTTGGATTGATGGAACAACCAACTCGTTGAAGGCATATATATATCCATTGTCCCCAGTTCCATTTGGTAGAGGTATGTTCAAATTATACCCATAACCTTCTCCTTCACCTAGCTCATCAACTGACCCACTCTGCGGATGAGATGGACCCCATGATCCATGGTTCATATGAAGAGAGGTGGTAAGAACTTTATTAGATGAATAAAATCCCCCTGCTGTACCATTTCCATAGTGAACATCAATATCTATAACTGCAACCTTTTTACACCCAGAATCTAAAGCTAACTGTATTGCTAGACCAGCATTGTTAAGGAAACAGTACCCATCAGCCTGAGAAGGCTGAGCATGATGACCAGGGGGCCTAACCAAGGCATAAGCAACTTTTCCATTCCCATCAAGTATATGCTTCATAGAAGACAATGTAGTCCCAGCAGCAAGAAGTGCAGCATCCAATGATCCAGGGTTTAAGAATGTGCCAGCACAAAGCATCTTCCCCCCTTCCTTATCAGCTTCTATCAGTTCATTTACGTATTCTAGGAAATTACAACATTTGAAATTATATCATGCACTGTTTCATATCAATCCCTAAAATATCTCCAACATAAATTTTATATAAAAAAAAATGCCAGCCTCTCAAGCCCAAATTTTGGCATTCCATGTTAGTAACTGCTTGCTAATGTGACTGAACTCAAATCTGTAACATTTCAAGCTAATTTGTATACAAAAGCACAAGTGTTTTCCTTCCTAAATTGAGAATATTAAATTCCTTTGTGATTACCCCAGTTATGCCAATATACCCAATATGCCAATACAAAATGATAGGAGCTGAAATAGTACCAGGAGTGTGAAAAGAAAGGAGCTCAGGGATGAGAGCAAGTCTACCAAGGTTCCAAGAAATGTAAGGGGAGATAGGACCTCTTTTGAGGATGGAGACCATGTTCCTGACCCTATCTGAGTTTTCAGGATGTTTCTCCAACACGTCCAAGAAGCCTGGGTCCATTCCTGTGTCAAAAATTCCATTACCGGTGTCATGCTTGAGCATTCCTTCATGCCAGAAAACGTCAATATGGTTCACTGTGGAAGATGCAGCATCAGTATCTGTAGCCATGGATTTGTTCACTTTGTTGGTAGGTACTGCTCCTTCAGCTTTAGAATCAGACTCGTTTATGCCCAAGTGGCCTATCTCCTACCTTTATCCGCAATATTAAGCCCAATGGAATTATTGTAGGCCTTTTCGATTGTACACTCGTTGTTGGTCTAGAAGTTCGATTTTTTTGGCAGGTACTTTGCTGGTATTTTTGGTCAAATCTAAAAGTTCAAATTTAAGAGTAAATCACCCATATGATTCCTGAAAGTGTTCCTACGTGAAGTTAGTCTCGGAATTGACAAAAATTAAAAATCAGTCTCTGAATATGTATTTCATCCGTCAAAGTAACTCATCTGTTAATAGAAGTATAATTTAGTTCTTGTAAGTTGATATTTATTGTCAATTTAATCCTTCAAATCTTAATACATAAGTTCAAATAAATCCCTAAAACTAACAAATCACTATTAAAATAGTCCCTAAAAGATTTGCTTTTGTTAACAGATGGACTGTTTTGATGGATAAAATACAATTTCAAGGATTTAATTTTAATTTATGTTATTTCATGGGCTAATTTGACGGACAACATTTTCAGGGACTAAATTAAATTTAACTATGGGTTGTTGTTTAAGAATAAGTTGACCATGGATCATTGACAAAAAGAGGTCTATCGGTTTAACTTGGGATTAATAACGAAAGACTCAATGCAAAGGAAATTACTATTCATACCACCCTTTTACTAATCACACCACGTTATATTTTAAACTAAGTTAATTAAAATGTTTTAAATTTCTGGAAATTGAATTTCCGAAAAATAATTTTTCAAAAATTCTGGAAATTCAATCTCATATTTACAATTTTGAATTATATATCAAAAATTAAATTTTTGAAATATAAAAAAATCTGAATTTAAAGATAGAATTTAATTTAATTTAATTTAGAGACGACACAATTTCTATATTTAGATTTTTCATATTTTGTAAATTCTATTTCTGATATACAACTTTGGAAAATTGTCAATTTCTGGAATACAAATTATATTTTTTTCTGTTAAGAAAAAAAGGTGATGTGGTTAGCAAAAATGGGTGGTGCAATTTCCTAATGCAAATTTGTCTGATCAAAGTCCAAAAGCTCCCAATGAAGATTGTTTGTTGGAAATTAGAATGAGAATTCTCTTGCTGCCCATTAGTAGAATCTAATTGTGATTATTTTGAAAATCAGATAAGGTATATATATATATATATATATATATTTATTGAGGAGAGGTCGAATTATATCAATGTAAATTACACCAAGTCGTATACTGTTGAATAATTTTTTAACAATTTATTACATTAAGTAATTCACTATTTGATTGAAAGTTACTATCATATAAATTTGTTTGATCAAAGTCCAAAAGCTCCCAATGAAGATTGTTTGTTGGAAATTAGAATGAGAATTCTCTTGCTGCCCATTAGTAGAATCTAATTGTGATTATTTTGAAAATCAGATCAGGTATATATATATATATATATATATATATATATATATATAGAGAGAGAGAGAGAGAGAGAGAGAGAGAGGAGAGGTCGAATTATATCAATGTAAATTACACCAAGTCGTATACTGTTGAATAATTTTTTTAATAATTTATTACATTAAATAATTCACTATTTGATTGAAAGTTACTATCATATAGATCATATCTATAAAATCTTACATTGATCCAAAATTATTTGATATATCATTGAGATATCTCAAGATTAACATTATATATACATTTGAAATATATTAAAAAAGCAATCATTTGATTATCAATTTATTAGTGTTAAAATGTTATTAGATTTGACATAAATAATTAATATAATAAGTAATTATAATTCAACAATTTGATCAATAAAATCACATTCTATGTAAAGTTATCAACGGTGTAAGATTTGGTATAACTTATAATGGTGTAAATTGAACCCTCCTAATAAATATTATTATGGGTAAAATATGTTTTTTGTCCCTATAAAATTAGTGAATTTTACTTTTGGTCCCTATATTTTTTTTTCATAAAAGTGTCCTTCCAATTTCTTTTCTGCAAATCGTCCCTGCCCCTAGTGAGCGTGTGTTTAGTGATGACGTGGAACTTAACATATTAAAGCAATCCTAATTAACCCTAGTAAGCCTTAATTAGTTAAAATGTAATCCTTCCTCTTCATTTTTCTCATCTCCCTTTGCTCTCTTTACTTCTTCCTGGCTTTTCTTCTTCTCCCTCTTCTCCCTTTGCTTCTATGTTTTGTTTATTAGTATTGAAGAAGATGGCTTCAAAGTAGGAGATGAAAAATGACCAAAAATGGCTTTTGTGTTCTCTTTCCCCCCTCAAATATGGTTTGAGCATTTTCGGTTCCCCTCGCCACTCCTCTCTCGTCTTCTTTGCCAATTTCTCCCTCTATATCCTCCACTACCCTTACGCTCACCCCACTCCCTTTTTTCTTATATCTCTCATAGTAATAGAAAACTTATTCATACAAGATACAAGAGATAATGCAACACAACAATTTAAAGTTCTAAGTCTTCGATAAGCCTCTGTTTTCCTTCTTCTGAGGTTGCAGCTAGTTTAAAATCATTTAAAACACATTGTGTCTGTTTAATGAAAGCCCACAATATGTTTGCAGAAGAATTGTTCAAAAATCACAAAGGATTTCATGTCTGCAGAAGAAACCTCCCAGAAGATAAGACCAGTCAACATATGATAGCTGTGAAAGTGTACTTGGACAACTGGAGTGTGTTTCCCCTTTTCCAAGCTTCCCCAACGGCTAGTCTTTGTCTTTGCCTATAAAAGGAGAGGTTCTCTTCTGAATTAAATACATAGAACACAACATTCAATCCAGAAGAAGCAAGAGACTTCAAAATTACATTCTCTGCCTTCTGGAAATTTTCTCTGTCTTCAAAATCTATGAGATTCCGCTTCATAAAGTTCAGAAAGAGAGAGTTGGCTCAATATTTTTCTGCTGTGCTTAATTAGTAATTATTTTGAGCATTGTTTACAACATTTTATCACTTCCATCTTCTGTAAACATTCAAGAAGGCTTTAAGAGTATTAGTGCTTCTTGAGAAAGTGTGCGTGACAGTATTTGTAAGTTGCTACAGATTTGTAGTGAGCATTATTGTGTTTGTAAAACTTGCAAAAGGTTTCTGCGAAAGAGTTTTTGAGTCTGTAAACTCTGCAGAAGAAGCAGGAACTATTGTAAGGCCTTGATAAGCTACAAAAGAAATCAGGGAGGAGTCTGAACAGGTTGCAGAAGAATACTAGTGGTAAAGAGTACCCAAGGAAACTGTAATATCATAGTTGATCAAGGAAAATCTTACTGAAAGTGGGGACTGGACGTAGCCTCAAGTTGGAAGAGGTAAACCGGTATAAAAACTGTGTGTTCAATCTTCTTCTCCTTACTCTCTTTACATTTTGATTTCATATTTCATGTGCATAAAATTGTTTTAAAAATAACCTAATACCTAAGTAAGTGATACATACAAGAGAGTTCCTATAAAGGAATTATATTTTCAGCATACTATACTTATCATAACTCTTCTCTTCTTGAGTTTTACCTTCTAATACTCAGCCAAGTTATACTTAAGCAGAAATAGTATTAGAAGTTGCAGAAATTTTAAAAGATCACAATTCAACCCCCCTTCTTGTGATTGGAATTTCTACTTCAATTGGTACCAGAGCTTGCCTCTAGGGTTGAACTCACTTAACAGTGAGAGAGGAAAAAGATCAAGGGAAGATTGCAAATCATGGAGCTGGAATGTTCATCCCAGAAGGATCCTCTACAAATAGACCTCCTGCATTTGATGGGAATGATTACTATTACTGGAAAGATAGAATGAAATTATTTCTAGAATCCTAAGACATTGATCTTTGGGATATTATTGAAAAAGGAAATTTCATTCTTGTAATTAAAAGAACAAGAATTATGGTTCAACCTAAAGAAGGAGATCAGAAGTTCAAGAAGAACCTCCACAGCCAAAATCCAGAGAAGAATGGACTTCAGAAGATAAGTAGAAGTATCTTTTGAACTCCAAAGCTAAGTTCTTTCTTCTCTGTGCTCTTATTAGAGGAGAAGATGACAAAGTAGCTGGATGTGCCACTATTAAAGAAATTTGGGATACACTTAAAATTGCATATGAAGGAACTGATCAAGTAAAAGAATCAAAAATAAATATTTTGATTCATCAATATGAGATGTTTAATATGGTTGAACATGAATCCATTGATGAAATTTTCATTAGATTCACAATCATCATCAATGATTTAAAGTCTCTTGGTAAAAGCTACACCAATCAAGAGCAAGTCAGAAAAATACTCAAAAGTCTTCCAAAAATTTGGAGACCAAAGGTAACAACAATTCAAGAAGCTAAGGATTTTGCAGTTCTAAAATTAGATGAGCTTCTTGGTTCCCTAAAAGTTTATGAGCAAGAACTCATGGATGAAATACCACCAAGGAGAGGAAAAACAATTGCTCTAAAAGCTAGTGCTTCAAGAAGGACTAAAATAACCTCAACAGAAGAAAAGGTTCCTAAAGAAGAAGAGTCCTCTTCTGAAAATGATGATGAGCTTGCATTCATATCTAAAAGAATCCAAAGAATGCTTAGAAGAAAGGGCAGAGGAAAAAGAATCTTCAACTCCAAGAAGGAAGGACAAAAAACTAAAGGATCTAAAGCTCAAATCATTTATTTTGAATGCAACAAGCCAAGCCACATAAAAGCTGAATGTCCTCAATTAAAAAAGGACTCAAGAAATTCTTAGAAGAAGATAAAGGCCATGATGGTAACTTGGGATGACTCAGAAAGTTCTTCAGAAGAAGAGTCAACAAAGTTGTGTCTCATGGATGGAAAGGAAGAAGAAGAAGATGAGGTAATTGATTCAAACTCTCCTACACATAAAGAATTAGAAGATGCATTTGAAAACTTATTATCTGACTCACACACACTAGCTCAAAAATGTGCTTTACTTAAAGAACAATTAATCAAATCTAAAGAAGAAAATGAAAGATTAAAAAGTGATAATGAAAGATTGTTTAAGACAAATCAATATATACAACAATCTCATTTCAAACTATAAGAACAAATAAAATCACTTAAGTCTGAACCCTTAGAAGAAATAAATAGTAAAACTGAGATACTACAGAAGGAAAACAATCTTTTGAAGATGAAAGTTGATGAGTTACATCAAGACTTAAGTAAATTTGTGAATGGTACTAATAACTTAGAAAAATTCATAGGTAATGGAAGGGAAACATCTGATAAAACAGGGTTAGGATTCAATCAATCTCATAACCCAAAAAGTTTACAAAACTGTCTTTGTACCGGCCAAAAGGCAATCTCCTAAATGTTCTTGGTGTAACAAAATTGGACATCTTGTTTATAACTGTTACAAGAGGAAAATGAGTTTCAAAAGAAAGGTATCTAAGCATTTAGGACCCAACAAAATTTGGGTACCTAAATCACTATGGTCTTATGATGTAGGATCAAGCAAGAACCTTAAAAAATAAAGGGCAATGGTTCTTGGACAGTGGTTGCTCAAGACATATGACTGGAGACAAAAACAAATTCATCCAGTTACACAAGATAGAAGGTGGAACAGTAACCTTTTGAGACAACAACAAATCTCATATCAAAGGTATTGGAAAGGTAGGTATGAAAAATTCTACTCAAATCAGTAATGTATATTATGTGAAAGGTTTGAAACATAATCTTCTTAGCATAAGTCAACTATGTGACAGTGGTTATAAAGATATTTTTCAACCAACATTTTGTGAAATTAGAGAATCATCTACTAAGAAATTATTGTTTTCTGGAATAAGAAACAAAAACCTATATAGCATAAGTCTAGAGGAATTATCTGATCATGCATGTTTTGCTTTTTTTGAAAATGACAAATGGGTTTGGCATAGAAAAGTAGGACACTTAAATATGAAAACCATCTCAAAACTTTCTAAGATTGAATTGGTTAAAGGATTACCTAAAATTAAGTATGATAAGTATAAAGTATGTGCAACATGTGTCAAGGGTAAACAAACTCATTCAAGCTTTCATCCTAAAAATGTGGTAACCACTAAGAGAATATTGGAACAATTGCACATTGATTTGTTTGGTCCTACCAAAACACTTAGCTTAGGAGGTAAAAGATATGGTTTAGTTATAGTAGATTATTACTCTAGATTCACATGGGTTTTGTTTCTCACACCAAAGATGAGTCCTTTGATGCTTTCAAAATCTTCTCCAAGAAGATACAAAATGAAAGTGGTCAATACATTGCTTCTGTAAGAAGTGACCATGGAGGAGAGTTTGAAAACTTTTCATTTAATTTTTTTTATGAAAATTGAATTTCCCACAATTTTTCATGTCCTAGAACTCCACAACAAAATGGAGTTGTAGAAAGAAAAAAATAGGACTCTCCAAGAAATGGCAAGAACTCTGTTAAGTGATAGTGGTATTCAAAAATACTTTTGGCTGAAGCAGTTGCTACATCATGCTATATACTTAACAGAGTCACCATCAAAAGCATGCTTAACAAAACACCGTATGAACTATGGAAAGGGAGAAAACCCAACATTGCATATTTTCATTTTTTTTGGATGTGATTGCTACATTCTGAACAATAAAGAAAATCTTGAAAAAATTGATGCTAAATCTGAAAAGGGTATTTTTCTTGGATATTCTTCTACCTCAAAAGCCTATTGAGTATACAATATCAAAAACCAAACCATAGAAGAAAGCATGCATGTTATTTTCAATTATACTAACCTTTCTTCTCAAGGAAAATACAAAAGTTAATCAGATGATGAGTCTGATATGCATCAGAAGATATCTTCTGACAGAAAAGACCCTTCAGAAGATACAACAGAGAAGGATAACTTGACATATAACTCAGAAGCAGAAAACTGCACACAAAATCTTGAAAGAGAGGATCTTCCAAAGAGCTAGAAATTAATTACAAGTCACCCTCATGAAAAAATCATTGGACGTACTTCAGAAGGAGTAAAAACCAGATCTCAATTAAGAAGAAATGAAAATAGTGCAGCTTTTCTATCTCAAATTGAACCCAAAAATATAAATGAAGCTCTTGAAGATGATTCATGGATAGATGCCATGAAAGAAGAGCAGGTTCAATTTGAAACAAATAAAGTATGGACACTCGTTCCCCCACTAGAAGTTCACACCATTATTGGAACAAAATGGGTATTCAGGAACAAGATGGATGAAGAAGGTAATGTGATCAGAAACAAAGCAAGGTTAGTAGCTCAAGGCTATAACCAACAAGAAGGTATTGACTTTGATGAAACTTTTGCACCAGTAGCTAGATTAGAAGCTATTAGAATTCTTCTTGCATTTGTTGCATATAAAAACTTTATATTATATCAAATGGATGTTAAAAGTGCATTTCTAAATGGCTACATAAATGAGGAAGTGTATGTACACCAACCCCCTAGTTTTGAAAATAAAAAACATCCAAATCATGTTTTTAAATTAACAAAAACATTATATGGTTTAAAGCAAGCTCCCAGAGCTTGGTATGAAAGATTAAGTAATTTTCTTCTTAATAATGACTTCACAAGAGGAAAAATTGATACTACTTTATTTAGGAAAACACTTAAGAAGGATTTACTAATTGTACAAATATATGTTGATGATATCATCTTTGGATCTTCAAGTGAAAAGATGTGTCAAGAGTTCTCAAAGTTAATGAAAGGTGAATTTGAAATGAGTCTAATGGGTGAACTCAAGTTTTTCATAGGTTTACAAATTAGACAAGAAGATATTGAAATATTCATTTGCCAAGAAAAGTACAAAAAAGATCTTCTCAGAAGATTCAAAATGGAAGGATCAAAACCTATGACAACTCCTATGCATCCTTTCCACAATATTTAACTCTAATGAAAATGGAAAACCTGTTTCTGAAAAGGAACATAGAGGAATGATTAGATCATTGCTGTATTTAACTACTAGCAGACCAAATATTCTATTTTCTGTAGGATTATGTGCTAGATTTCAATCTTCTCCAAAAGAATCACATGTAGCAGCTGTGAAAAGAATCTTTAGGTATCTTGTTGGAACTACTGATCTTGGTCTTTGGTACAAGAAAAGTACAAATTTTGATCTTATAGGATATTGTGATGTTGATTATGCTAGAGGTAGACTAGATAGGAAAAGCACAAGTGGTGGATGTCAATTCCTTGGAGAATCCCTCATATCTTGGTTATGCAAAAAGCAACCTACAATTGCATTATCAACTATAGAAGCCGAGTATGTTTCTGCTGCAAGTTGCTGCTCACAAATTCTTTGGATAAAGCATCAAATGGAAGATTATTGCATAAGGTACTCCAAAATTCCTATCTTTTGTGATAATACAAGTGCCATAAACTTATCCAAGAATCATATACAACATTATAGATCTAAACACATTGACATAAAACATCATTTTATTAGAGATCATGTTCAAAAGAATGAAATTGAATTAAAATTTGTTGAAACAAACATGCAGATTGCTGATATCTTCACTAAACCACTTGTAGAAGATAGATTTAATTTTATAAGAGATAAACTGCATATGTGCAAGTTGAAATTATGATCTGTGAAATGTTTTAATTTCACAAAGAAGGAAAAAGTTCTTCTTTTGGAAATACCCAATGAATTTCATTTCATCTGGAGATGAAACTGCATCTTCTAGAAACATATGCAGTCAAAACATCTCCATATTTGACTTGTCAGAATATTTGTCTCTTTCCAAAATACCAGGAAATGTCACTTTCCTTCTCACGCTAATCAATAAAGTCATTTTATTAGAAAATGATTTTCCTCTTTGAGAGTCAACCTTGAAAGGGATCCTACTTGGTCAGCAAGGCAACAAAATGAAACTGAGAGAAATGGCCTTTTGTCTCTAGCCATAGAAAAGCGCAGTTATTGCACTAAAACTGCAATAAAATTCTGACCGTTGGAAGCACCAATTGCTTCCCTAAAAAACTGAGCGCGTGTTTTTCTCTCTCTCTCCATCCTTCTCTCTTCTCGTTTCTCAAACGACTAGTAAAGCATGTGTATTAGAAACCCTCCTCAGCAGGGAATGCTTCACTCACTTACTCTTTATCCCTCACAAATTACAAAGACTCATCTTCAAGCCTCACTCAATACCCTCTATTTTTTTCGTTCTCTCTAAAACTCAATCATGAGAATCAAGTCCATTGCTAACAAGAAGAATAATTCATCACCCAATGCTTTTGAATGTTCTTATAGTATCCATGAGAGTCCACCTCAATCAGAAATGCAGATCATTCCCTTCACAGAAGTCTTAGAAGTACAACCTCTGTGCAGCAAAGCCACCCTCTCCCAAGCCTTCTCCTCCTCCTCCTCCTCCTCCCAAACCATCATCTCCCACAGCTCCTTCTTTTTCAAAAATACAAAGCTCTGCTCCCATTCCTGTTGTTCAAGTTAGAAGGTCAGGAAGATTAAGAGCTGGAGTGGCCACCACTATTCACATTGTTGGAAATAAGGCTGACAACCCCATTGGACTAGACTCTCCCTCTCCCATTTCAGAGAAAAGCTCTCAATCCTCTAGTGATAAGAAAGAAGATTCCAGAAGATAAAGTGAGAAAAATGAGAGTGGTATGGAAAGTGATCCTTCTGAAGAAGGAGGAGATGTCAATGGAGACCTATTTCAGAATGAGGAACTTCTAAAAACATTTTATGAAAGATGGGAATGGAAGAATGTGATCCCTGGTAAAATTTTCTTGCTGAAAGAAGTGAAGAAGGTAGGCTGGGATGCTGGTCATTTTCTCCAGAAGCAAGGTTGGGGAGATTGTCTTCTAATAAAGGAACCTGTATATCCCAGGCTTGTGAAGGCCTTTTATGCTTCTGCAAGTCAATACAGAAGTGATGACAACTCTCTAGTAGTTGAAATCAAAGTCTGAACCACTGTCCTTACCCCTGAGTCCATAGAAGAAGCTGCAGGAATTCCCTCCTGCAAAAATCAGTTATATGATGACAAATGGTATGCTTCTGTAGGCATTACCATAGAAGAAGTCATTAAGAAAATCCTCAGCCAACCTAATTCCCAATCGCTGTCAAGTAAACTTATTCCTATTTGCAGATTATTTCATAAAATCTGTTGTTATTCCCTTCTACCAAGAGCTGATACTTTAGAAAGGGTAACTGACCAAGACTTGCTGGTTATGTACCATCTTCTATGTGGTAAACCTCTATCCCTTTCATATCTAATTCTTAGGAGTATGGTCTATTCTGTTAATCCTCAAAGAGTTTATGCTAGACTCCCTTATGGAATGTTGCTAACAGGGATATTCCAACATCACCAAGTATCTCTTGAAGGGGAAGAATGCATAGAAGATTATTCCTATTTTGACAGAAGCAATGTTAGGAAAATGCATATTAGTAGGCCTGAACCCTCTTAATTCATTCACAGTGATACAAATGATGAGGCTGTCAATGAAGCTCCCAGTGGTCCTAGAAAAAAGAAGAAGAAAGAGGTGCTTCTAACCTTTAACAGAAAAAGGAAAGGTGTTCAGAAAGAGTCTCTTGCTTCTGCTGGAGAAGGTGGACCTAGCAAATGCAGAAAATTGAGACTCCTGCAGTGACTAGAGAAGAATCCCCTATTCCTGAACCTCCTGCCTCATTCACCTATGAAGAAGAAGATAAAAGATCTCTTGAAAGTTGTGGAGAAGAAGTAGCATCTCAAATGGAGCCTCCTTTTGAGAATCCTTCTGCAGAAGAAGAAGAAGAAGAAGAAGAAGAAGAAGAAGAAGAAGAAGAAGAAGAAGAAGAAGAAGAAGAAGAAGAAAGGGATGCTTCTTTAAAAGATACTGAAAATACCTCTGAAGTAGGAATGGCTGCTAATGCTTTGGCCATGTTGGCAAAAATCTATTCTGAGCCTCCATCTTTTGATACCTCTTTAACCATTCTTCAAGTTTCTCCTGCTAAATCAGAAGAAAAGGAACAAAGAAGTGAATCTCCTGAGAAGACAGAATAACTTCATCTGACAGATGAAGAGGAAGAACTAAAAGGTTAAGATCAATTTGTTCCTTCTGTAGGAACATTTGCAACTAATATGGTCAACCAATTTCTTGCTTCCCCTATACTTGATTCCACTATTCCCTCTTCTGTTCCTCTCAGAGATAATATTCCAACCATTTCTGCCAATCTTTCCTCAATGCAGACCTACCTCCAGCAGCTCAGCCATGAGAGGCAACAATTTCCCGCTCCTGCACCTATTGATAAACCTGCCAATGATAATGAGGTGATAAGTGCCAAATTAATGATAAATTTCTATATAATTACATCACTTATCAAGGGAAAAATATTAGATTTACACTCCAAATTACCTATTTTTATTTTAAAATGCAGATCTTGTGATTATTTAATTCAAATTTGAATTTGATGCTATTTTGATAAGAAATCTGTTGATTTTGCAGATAAAAAGGAAAGTTTTAAATGGAGTAACAAGATAGCAACAAATAAGGATAAGATCAGCAAGAGATCAAGCTAAAAAGAAGGAAATCAGGAAAGCGAAGCAAATAAAGATAAGATCAACAAGAGATCAAGCCAGAAAAGAGGGAATCAGGAAAGCAGAAAACGGAGATCTGCGCTCCACCTGTGCTGAGCGCAAGTGGAGCGCACGAATAAAATCCCATTCTGTTTCCTGTGCTTCATCTGCGCTGAGCGCAGGAGCACGGGATCCTAATTTCCAATAGGCAAAGCGAGCTTTCAACGGGCTTTCCAAAGTTCTATTTAAAGGACCTTTTGCATAGATCAAAAGAGGAGACGGCGGAGCAGATCTGGAGCTAGAGAAAAGTGTGACAGTTTCTCGATTGGTTGGTAATGGCTACCATGAGTAACTAAACTCTCTGATAAGGTTAAATGTAGTCGATTCATTCCCCAATTGTATTTGAATTCTCTTTTTTATTTATGAATCCCTATTTTTATAATATTGGTGTTTTTAATATGTTCTTAATGCTTAGCTTCCGCCTTTGTGTCGGAGTTATGAATTGGTTTTATGGGGCGCACTGAGAAGTGGTTTTATGAAATCATGAGCGAGTTCTTGGGAGCCTAGAGATAGGAATATTGAATTCTGATTGGTGAAAACACTCAGTTCACGACTGTAGAGACCAGGGTGAATTGATAGCTTTAACAAATAGATCTTTAATTCGGGGTAGTTTATCATAGTGGAGACCAGGGTAGATTATTTCTGAGTATTTCATATTTGTGGAGACATTTGTGAAATAACTTTAATTTGTGCTTCAATACTATAATTGCATATTCATAAATATCATTGGGTTTCAATTACAAAGGGTGCAATAGACGAAGTTCAATCCTAGTTCTAGTAATTTGCTCAACCTCATCCCAATTTACTGTTCTTTATTTACTATTGCAATCTACACAAACAACCATCTTCTCTCACTTGATAAGTGTGACCACTAGGATTTACAATTGAATTGTTCCCTGTGGATACAACAAACCCTTTTACTTACTATTATATTTTTGTGATTTTGGTACGCTTGCCAGAATTCCAACATGAGGACATAGGAGAACCATCCAATATCTCCTCTCCCTCAAACTCTCATTCTATTGAAAGGAAAGTGAGGAAAATTAAGGCTGGCATCAAGAAGTTATTTCCAAATGTAAACATCTTACAGAACTCTGTAAATGAGATGATTGAGAGGTTCACTCAAGATCAGTTCTGGTTCAATACTTTTGTGCTTTTTGCTATTGCACCACAGGCTCCTCCAATGCCTTTTTTGCCTTTCCAACCTTCTCAGAACATTCTCCAACACACTACTTCATCATCTTCTTACCACTCTTCTCTATCCAAGTAGAAGATGACGATTCTGCTTCTCCTCAAGCATACTACTATTTTGCTTTGTTTTTGATTGATGACATAGAAGGAGAAGTAGTAGTATTAGAGAGAGTAGTAGACTATGAATTCTAATTTTACACATGTCTTTTTTCTTAATGTATTGCTAAAAATTCACATTGAAATGAGTTGACATTATTTGCAGCATCTATTTGAATCAATTGATCTAAAGAATTCTGCAAATATAATTAACTAATTACAACATCTGCTTGATTTGAAAATCTGCTTGAATTAATTAACATTAATTTGAAATGCATATATCCTGAAACCCAATTATAAATTCAGGGGGAGTCTTTGATATGTTTTATCAAAAAATCAGAATCATACAAGCTAAATTTTGAGAAGTTGTTATCATCAAAAATGGGGAAATTGTAAGGTCCAAGAATCCTCAAATGATGTTTTCATAATGACAAACTCTCAAAATTCACTTGGTATAGTTCTGATTAAAACGGAACTAATGATTTCACTTTAGTGTCTTTTAAGAAGATACAGAAGAAGCAAAGTCCACTTAAGCCTCTGTTTTCCTTCTTTTGAGGTTGCAGCTGGTTTAAAATCATTCAAAACACATTGTGTCTGTTTAATGAAAGCCCACAATATGTTTGTAGAAGAATTGTTCAAAAATCAAAAAGGATTTCATGTCTGCAGAAGAAACCTCCCAGAAGATAAGACCAGTCAACATATGACAGTTGTAAAAGTGTACTTGGACAGCTAGAGTGTCTTTTCCCTTTTCCAAGCTTCCCCAATGGCTAATCTTTTTCTTTGCCTATAAAAGGAGAGGTTCTCTTTAGAATTAAATACATAGAACACAACACACAGTCCAGAAGAAGCAACAAACTTCAAAATTACACACTCTACCTTCTGGAAATTTTCTCTCTCTTCAAAATCTCTAATATTTTGCTTCATAAAGTTCAGAAAGAGAGAGTTGGCTCAATATTTTTCTGTTGTGCTTAATTAGTAATTATTTTGAGCCTTGTTTACAACATTTTATCACTAAGATCTTCTATAAACTCTCAAGAAGGCTTTAAGAGTATTAGTGCTTCTTGAGAAAGTGTGTGTGATAGTATTTGTAAGCTACTACAGATTTGTAGTGAGCATTATTGTGTTTGTCAATCTTGCAAAAGGTTTCTACAAAAGAGTTTTTGAGTCTGTAAACTCTGCAGAAGAAGCAGGAACTATTGTAAGGCCTTGATAGGCTACAGAAGAAATCAGTGAGGAGCCTGAAGAGGCTGTAGAAGAATTCTAGTGGTAAGGAGTACCCAACGAAACTGTAATATCAAAGTTGATCAAGGAAAATGCTACTGAAAGTAGGGACTGGACGTAGCCTCAAGTTGGAAAAGGTGAACCACTATAAAAACTGTGTTCAATCTTCTTCTCCTTACTCTCTTTACATTTTGATTTCATATTTCATGTGCATAAAATTGTTTTAAAAATGACCTAATACCTAAGTAAGTGATAATACAAGAGAGTTCCTATAAAGGAATTATATTTTCAGCATACTATACATATCATAACTCTTCTCTTCTTGAGTTTTACCTTCGAATACTCAGCGAAGTTATACTTGAGAAGAAATAGTATTAGAAGAAGTTGTAGAAATTTTAAAAGATCACAATTCAACCCCCCTTCTTGTGATTGGAATTTCTACTTCATCTATGGATTGGTAACTTCCATGGCTCCTATTTCATAGTGCAGAAGGGGATCCTATAGTTTTTTAGCAGTTGCATTTAATCATCATGGTCTCAAAACATCATGTTCTCCAAAAATTTGACAAATGAAAAAAAAACAAAAAGAGAGTTAGGTTTTGTACCTTGATTTGGGGGAGAAAAAACACACCTTACAAAATGATTAATCCGCCTTGCTGAGAATGCAATTGTGTGTGAATCGTGATTGAAGAAAAATAATAAAGTGGGGGAGATGAGGGTTGGGAGAGTGAGAGAGGCGTTGGGAGTAAGGGAGTAGTAAAGTGAACTGCCTTGATTTTTATTATTATTAATTATTAAAACCGCCTCCACTTACATCAAACCAGCCCTATGTTATCAATAACTAAAGATGATTATCTTAACCGCCCTAATTACCGCTTTTAAAAGGATATTAGTTGTTAAATAACCGCCGCAAATCAACCACCTTTGATTGCACCTTTTTTTACTGATTCACCACCTTATCTCTATTATATCCATATTATAAAATTTAATCATGTAAAAATCATGATGAATATCAATAATATCGAATCCTCCAATTGATTTTCACTATCTACTAAGTCACTCCTTTATAATATTGTAGCCAAAAGTTTTTCCTAAAACTTCACAATGAGATCAACATACCACGACAAACATAGTTCTTCGAACATCTTTTCTTCAATATGAAAAATTGGAAGTCATCGATTCCCATTCTCTAGCGCTATTCTTACTAAGTTTTATACAATGTGATCTACCATCGGCCTTAGTGATGGTGGTGGTTTCCATTAAGGACCCTATCTTTAAATGATGTCCCACCCTATTTGCCATATGATACTTTACTCGGTGAAGCCTCCTCTTCACTACAAGAAAATTGATGATTAGCTTTAGCCTAATGTCATTGCTACAATGGGGAAAACCGTCGCTATTGTATAATTACCAACGGTCAAGCGTCGGCCCCCCAACTGTCGCTAAAACAGTCGTTGTTAATGCAATAACGACAACCTTTTTATGTTCGACGTTGCTTAGCGTCGGCTTGGCCGTCGCAAAAGCCGACGCTAGTTCCATAGTCATCACAACATACTGATGGTCATGGCCGATGCTAAAATTTTTTTCAAAAAAATCCTATCTTCCTAAACTTGTCTATTGTGTGAATCGAACCGACTACCTGCAAGATACCAAAAAGGAGCACTACCATTAAACTAAGTTTGTTTCTTGAAATTTATAGTGCAAAATATTTATATACATGGGAAAAAGTTGAAAGAAATTAGGGTCGGCCAGGCCGACACTAACTTTGTAACAACCCAAATCTCAATTTATTTTCATAAATCAATTAGTGAGGTTAGGGGCTGAAATTATAGGAATAGAGGGGAGAAAGAAGTAAGAGTGGAGAAAAGGAAAAATTGAGTTCAAGTAGGATTGTTGGGTTCGCTCGAGCGAGGACCCCTACAACATTAGGGGTGCTCTCTGAGTTAAGGCTTGTTCAAGCGAACCAAGAGGGCTCTCAGGCCTGCTCGAGCGAGAGCCCTGCAACATCAGGAATGCTCGCAGGCACGCTCAAGCAATTAAAGGCTCACTCGAGCGAGGGCCCCTGCAGCGTCAAGGGTGCCTTATTAGTTGGGGCTCGCTCAAGTGAGCAATCCCTCGCTCGAGCGAGCGCGCGCGATTTCATATTTTTAAACAGAAACCCTAATCCTCTCCTCATTTATTTCTTTGCATTTATTTGCTTAGAAAGAAAGGGGGAGAAGCTTAGAGAGAGAAAGTGAGAGAAGGAAGAAGAAGGACTAGCTTGGAGGCTTTCCAACCCCTTGGAGCTTGAACATCATCTTCCTCATCCCTCAATCCTCAATAGTTTTCTCCATTAAAGGTGAGTGTGGTTCACCCACTCACTCCCATCTTGTATGAAAATCCATGAATGTTCCCTATTCTCACTTCCCTTGCTTGCATTACTTGTTTGTGGTTGATTAGAGATGATTCTATGATTATTAGTGGGATTGATTGGTGAAATTTCTAGTTTTTCTCAAATCCTAGGTTAGGAGAATTGGGAATGTTGATAATTGCTTGAATGTTGATGTGGAAACTTGGGGAAAAGTAAGTAATCATGTGATTATTCATTCTTATGAGTATATAATTGATTTTCATGATAATGAACCACTCATGCTCTAGAGGAAATTGATTTGGGTCTTTAGACTTCATACTACACATAATGACTTTTGGATCCTTGGACTTCATGTTTAAAAGAATTATTTGGTTCCTTGGATTTCATGTTTAAAAGAGGAAAGTATTGTATGAATTAATCTATCACAGTTAATGTGGTTAGGTCCGAGAGGCCTTCAGGGACGAATGTCCCTGTTAGCCTAAGCTCAGTTTAACCTTCATAGATAAGCGAAAAGACCCCTTGGGTGTTGGGTTAAACACTTTATTTTAATTATGCATTGAGTTATTGATTTTGGACATGTTTGAGGTGCTTATTGAATTATTATGAATTGTTGCACTCCACTTGCTTGATACTCCCACACTACTTGATTATTCACACTCACTGGCGGAATTCATAAAACACCACCCTCTGTCCTTCACTGGATCATATGACCCCGAGGCCGCAAACTCATGGCTCAATGCCATGAACAAAATTTTTGAATTCGTGGTGTGTTCGGATAAGTTCAAGATGCGCTTTGCCACCTACATGTTACAAGAGGAGGCTGAGAATTGGTGGAAGGGAGCTAGGGACGGATTGACTCCTTTGGGGACTTCGCTAACTTGGGAAGGGTTCCAAGCGACACTCCTAGGGAAGTACTTTCTGGAACCTGTAAGGCAACAGAAGGAGCTGAAGTTTCTGCAGTTGAAGCATTGAAGCATGATGATGGGCCAGTATGTGGCCAAATTTGAAGTGCTCGCCAAGTATCACACCCTACTCCAGGCTAACCCCAATGAGGGTTGGAAGTACTCACACTTTGAATCGGGCCTGAAGCCCGAAATCAAGAGGAGTGATACTATTCTCCAGCCGAGGGAGTTCTCTGCTTTGGTCACCAAGTGCATGGTGGCGGAGCAAAGTTTGGTGGAAGATACCCAAGCCTGTGGTGAAGACTTAGGTATATGGCAAGAGGAAGAGGGATGATGCACCTTCTCAGAGGAACAACTGACCTCACTTTCACGGAGGTAAGGGCAAACACATTGCTCTACCCTCCACCCCTGCTACTCCCACTTGTCCCAAGTGTGGTAAGGGCCACTGTGGCGAGTGCTTGTTCGGCCAAAAGAAATGCTACTACTGGTTTGAGACGGGTGACATGGCTGGGGAGTGCCCAAAGAAGAGGAAGGATCAGTCTAAACCCCAAGCTACCGAGAGAGTCTTCACACTTAGTGGGGAAACGGCCACTAAGGCCAATAATTTGATGCAAGGTATGTGTCTTCTGAATGAGATTCTATTGATTGTACTGTATGATTCTAGGGTAACCCACTCTTTTATTGCTTGTGATTGTGTGGAAAGATTGAAATTTCATGTCACCCCTTACCCTTTCACTTGAATGTTCTTACCCCGGCCAAAGAGGCAACCCCCACTTCCCTTGCATGTTTAAATTGTTCTATTGTGATACAAGGGAAGTATTTCAATGTTGATCTGATCTGTTTACCATTGATTGGTATTGATGTTATTTTCGGCACGAACTGGTTATCCCATAATTAGGTTTATGCTTGACTGTTTTAATAAAGAAATGGTTTTTCCTAGTCTTCCTTTTCCTTCAAGGGAGAGACCTCCATGTTTACTATCTAGTTATACTCAGATTTTTTAATGCATGTCTGATGGGAGTCATTGTTTCATTTTACTTCTTTCCTCAACTGTAGAGTCCAAATCTTACTTGAGTAGTATAACTACAGTTAGGGAGTTCCAGGGATGTTTTCCCCAGTGCGGTAACCACCTTACCTCCCGACCGAGAGGTTGAGTTTTCAATAGACCCGGTGTCGGGCACCGAGCCTATCTCCAAAGCCCCCTATAGGTTGTCACCACTAGAAATGAGTGAACTTTAGAAACACTTAGAGGAGTTAATTGAGAAGAAATTCATCAGACCTAGTGTGTTACCCTGGGGAGCACTAGTGCTCCTAGTTAAAAATAAAAATGGGAGTATGAGGTTGTGTGTAGACTTTAGGCAACTGAATAAGGTAACCATTAAGAATAAGTATCCTCTACCTTGGATAGATGATCTGTTAGACCAACTTAGGGGAGCGTCGGTTTTCTCTAAGATAGATTTGAGGTCAGGCTATCATCAGATCAAAATAAAGAGTGAGGATATTCCCAAAACTGCCTTTAGAACTAGATACAGGCACTATGAGTACTTGGCGATGCCTTTTGGCTTAACCAATGCTCCTGTCGTGTTCATGGATTACATGAACCGAATTTTCCGGCCCTACCTGGGTAAGTTTGTTGTTGTATTCATCTATGACATCCTTATCTACTCCCAAACCTTAGAGGAACACGAACAACATCTCAGGGTTGTGCTAGGGGTGTTGAGAGAGAAGAAGTTGTTTGCCAACCCCGAGAATATGAGTTTTGGATGGATAGAGTCCATTTCCCTGGCCATGTCATCTCCAAGGAGGGGGTGTCAGTTGACCCCAGTAAAATAGAAGTCGTGGTTGAATGGGAAAGGCCCAAATCAATTACTGAGGTTAGGAGTTTCCTGGGTCTAGTCGGCTACTACTTGAGGTTTATTAAAGGGTTTTCCCAGTTAGCTTTGCCCCTCACTCGGTTGACCCGCAAGGGTCATGCTTTTGTGTGGGACGAGAGGTGTGAGAAGAGTTTCTTAGAACTCAATGATAAACTGACTACAACCCCAGTGTTAGTGTTGTAGGACTTGTCTAAACCCTTTGAGATTTATAGTGATGCATCAGGAAAGGGTTTAGGTTGTGTGTTGATGGAGGAGAGGAGAGTGGTGGCCTATGCCTCCAGGAAGCTTAGGCCCCATAAGGAGAATTACCCTACCCATGACCTAGAACTAGCAGTTGTGGTTTTTGACCTCAAGATTTTGAGGCATTACCTTTATGGGGTGATGTTTGAGGTTTTCAGTGATCATAAGAGCCTTAAGTACATCTTTGATCAGAAAGAGCTTAATATGAGGCAGAGGAGATGGATGGAGTTCTTGAAAGATTATGACTTTGAGTTGGAGTACTACCGGGGCAAGGCCAATGTAGTGGCTGACGCCCTGAGTAGGAAGTCTCTCCATGCATCATCCATGATTGTTCATGAGTTGGAGTTGTTGGAGGAATTTAGGAACCTAAGGTTGGATATGAGTTTTGAGGGGAATGGTTTGAGACTTTGCAGGTTAGAGGTTACCAATGATTTGAGGATTCAAATTAAGGAGGCCCGGGCCCTAGACATAGACCTCCGGGCCTGGAAGGGGCATCCAGGTTTTACTGAGTCAGGTGATGGGATGATTCTCTTCCAAGGAAGAGTTTGCATCCCTAAGAGGGGTAGTCTTAGGCAAGAGATTTTAGAAGAGGCCTATAAGATCAAGTTTACGGTGCATCCTGGGATTACCAAGATGTACCAACACTTGAAAAGTATGTTTTGGTGGGATGGCTTGAAGAAGGAGGTAGCTGAGTATGTTTCTAGGTGTTTGGTATGTCAATAGGTTAAGATAGAACATCAGAAACCCTCAGGAGCACTTCTACCCCTAGAAATACCTGAGTGGAAGTGGGAGGCCATAGCTATGGACTTTGTGATGGGGCTACCTAGAGTCCCTGTAGGCTTTGATGCCATTTGGGTTATGGTGGACCGGTTGACGAAGTCGGCCCACTTTTTACCTATTAGGGCTACCTACCCACTGAGCAGATTAGCAGACCTATACATCAAGGAGATTTTGAAACTCTATGGTGTACCCTCTAACATTGTTTCAAATAGAGATCCTAGGTTCACCTCTAGGTTCTGGAAGGCGTTACACGAGGTTTTTGGTATTAAACTCAGGTTTAGTACTGCTTACCATCCTCAGATTGACGGTCAGTTTGAGAGGACCATCGAAACCTTAGAGGACATGCTTAGGGGTTGTGTGTTAGAGGAAAAGGGAAGTTGGGATAGGTACTTGCCACTCATAGAGTTTTCCTACAACAGTTTCAATAGCAGTATAGGTATGGCACCCTATGAGGCCTTGTATGGCAAGAGATGTAGGTCCCCACTTTGTTGGTGTGAAGTGAGGAAGAGGAATTTGTTGGGTCCGGAGTTGGTTCAGGAAACCACTAAGAAAATCAAGAGAATTAGGGAGAGGCTGGTAACTGCCCAAAGCCGACAGAAGAGTTATGCTGATAGGAGGAGGAGGGACCTAGAGTTTGAGGAAGGTGTGACACCCTTCTACCCCGTACTCTTATACAATTAATAATTCGAATTATAGAAAGAATAGTGTCCCGCAACGGGTAAAAAGGTTCACATTTCTCATCGTAACAAACGTCATTTATTTCATAAGTAAACTCATATAAGTAGAAATAGTAGTCAATAGTTTTCAAACTACTCAAGCAGCGGAATCAACATCAAAATAACCTACTGGCCATGTAAGGCACTTAAACAGTTTACAAAATCCTTTCCTAAAGTAGAAAACATAAAATAAAAACCCCAACAGTATACCCTGATGTCACATATATCAGAGAGACTCTCCCTTCAATCAATACTCGACACCAGTCGTGTCATCATCATCACCTGTAAAATTAACCACAGTGTAACAGTGAGGAAAAGAATACCACTCATACATACACATAAGAGTTACCCTATCCTCACCCTCATATAATCAACATCATTATTTATCATACCACATACTCAAACATCAAGTATTTCATCATATAATAATCATCTATAATTCATCATATAACATATCATCAATAACCTCATATAAATCTCACATCATCATTCACTAAGGAAACACATGTTCTGTTCTCAACACATAATACTCATTTCATCGTTAATACTCATCTCAACATCATATGATTCAATTTCATCGTTAATATTATACAAGTTCATCCATCATCATCTACATCGAAACTCCTCAACCTCTTCCTAAGGATCATGACTCGGAACTCCACACAATGGACGCACCTCGTCAATCACCCTAGTTGTTACCAATGATAGTCTACCGGTATCACCACACAAACCGATAGATTGTACTCCCTCGTTGGGCCCGCACAATGACATTCAACCCTAGGTTGCACCTCCTAGTTGGATCAGTACAATTCTATCATTCCTAGGTTGCACCCTCTTCGTTGGGTCCGTGCATCGAACGTCCCATCATGGTCTCTGCACCCCATCGTTGGGTCCATGCAGTTCACCTCCTGAGTGTACCCCCTCGTTGGGCCCGCACAACTCAGGTATCACCTCATATGCTCAAGGTATCATCAACATCGTAAGGTTATATACATCGTCATCGTTAACATCGTTACACATCTTCAATCATCGTTATCATCATTAAATACATCATCATCATCATCGTTTAAACATCATCATATAACATCATATTCATCATCATCATATAAGCATCATAATCATCATCATCATTATCATCATCTTATAAGCATCATAATCATCATCATCATTATCATCAACACATAAGCATCATTTAATCATCATCATCACATAAGCATCATTAATCATCATCATCATAGTCATAATCATATAAGCATCATTAATCATCATCATCATCATCATACATTGCAATAGTATAAACATCTATCATCAAGGATATGTCATATCATCATACTCATACCACAATCAATACCCTTTAAACTTTCCACTTAATATCATCAATTCCATGAAATAACATTTGTATTAAATACATATCAATCTCAATTCCATATGTTAAAGGAAAACATCCTTACTCTGAAAGGAACTCATCAAAATCACATCACAAACAGAAATTCTGCGAGTTGCGCTTCAACCTGCGCTGCAGCGCAACCTGCAGCCCAGGTGTCGCAGAACGCGACAATACTACGTTTTTGCCCCTTTTGCTCCCTTCTTCGATCCCTACTCAATCCTCATTGTTTATACTTCGATCCAACACGTTTTTATCAAACAAATTTAATGAAATAATCAATCTTTAACACGATTATACAGTTACTCAATCAAAACCCCAAGTCATCAAACCCTTATTTACCTCTTTCGCTATTTTCGCTATCCTCTTCAATTTCATTCAAGAACTCATCAAGATTCTTCAAATCATTCATCAATCAACAATTTTCATCATCCATACTCAATATAAGCATATGTCAATATGAATTTAAAGTCTTAAACCACTACCCCAAGTACCCCCACATGCACATACAAGCAGCACCCTCTCCCCCACCGTACCTTGAAGTGAAGATTGAACCGCAACAATTCTTGATTCTCAATGATTATTCTGCTGCAACCCCTTCTTGAGACGTCGTTTCTCCCCTCCTTAGCGTTTCGCTTTCTGAAGATTTGAAAATAAGGATTAGGGTGAACTGAGAACCCCTCCTTAAATAAAATGCCTATATGGGCTTGGGCCCATTCTCAACCCCCTTATCCTCTCTTTTTAAATTTAAATTAGCTTTATGGATAAAACTACTCATAATATTAATTCTATTATTTATTTATTTAATTACTTATTTATTCCTCTACTCTATTAATTTAATTTAATTAAATTTTGCTTAATAAAATTCAGGATGTTACAGAAGGTGAGCATTTGTTTTTAAAGGTTACTCCTGTCACAGGCATAGGAAGGGCCATCAAAGCCAAAAAGCTAAATCCCCGATTCATTGGTCCATTTCTAATCCTGTAGAGGGTTAGGCCGGTTGGCCCTCTTGCATACCGGATAGCCCTTCCACCCCATTTGTCCGATGTCCACGATGTCCTTCATGTATCTAAGCTTAGAACGTATGTCCACGATCCTTCTCCTACATCATAAGTGCAGAATTAGTACAATCAAGGGATGATCTGACAGTTCCAACTAGGCCTGCACAAATTATTGACCGAAGTGTCAAGGCCCTAAGGAATAAGACCATTCCGCTAGTGAAGGTGATTTGGGCAGGTTAGTCACCCGAGGAGGCCACTTGGGAGAAGGAGGATGATATTCGCACTCAATTCCCGAAGTTGTTTGTTTGAGATAAGTTTTGGTCTTTGTTTCTTAGTCAATTTTGAAGATAAAATTAATTTAACGGGGGCAGAGTTGTAACATCCCAAATATCAATGTAATTTCATAAATCAATGAGTGAGGTGGGAAAGTTGTTGGCAAGAACTATCTGATAGTATTCTTTATAACCAAAGGCAACTGCTACAGATGGAAGGTGAATGTTTACTTTTATTACTAAATAATTTTATTTACGATTTTGTAAATCATTCTTACTTTATTACTTTTAATATTGTAGATTTGCAATTAAGTGAAGAAGAGATTAAAAACATTTGTCTTGGGGAGATAGAAGAAATGATGCAGGGGAATGGAAGAAGCTTAAGAGATTATCCTCCAATTCCTTTGCTATCAGCAGATACAGTTCAGAATCTGTCATCAAGATTGGTTGCAGAAGAGTTGAATTTTGATCGTGGAGTTCTAACTGATTTTTTAGGTAATTCTTTACAGAAACTTACTGATGAACAAAAAACAGCATTTAACAAAATAATGCAAACTGTTGAAGGTGACAATGGTGGATTTTTTTTCCTATATGGTTATGGAGGCACAGGAAAAACCTTTGTGTGGAATACACTATCTGCTGCAGTTCGATGTAAGGGTCAAATCTGTTTGAATGTTGCTTCAAGTGGAATTGCTTCACTTTTACTTCCAAATGGAAGAACTGCACATTCAAGATTTAAAATTCCATTGAATATTAATGAGGACTTATGCTGCAACATTAAGCAAGGATCTCCCCATGCTAAATTGATTCAAAAAGCAAAGTTGATTATATGGGATGAAGCTCCCATGGTCAGTAAGTTGTGCTTTGAGGCATTGGATAGATGTTTTAGAGATATCTTGAGGTTTTGTGATAACTATAAACCTGATTTGCCATTTGGGGGAAAAGTAGTTGTTTTGGGTGGAGATTTTAGACAGATATTACCAGTTATTCCAAGAGGATCAAGGCAAGACATAGCTAATTCAGTAATCAATTCTTCATACCTGTGGTCTTTCTGTGAAGTACTAACACTTACAAAAAACATGAGACTTAATGATCAAAGCAGTAAGTGCACAACTGCTGAGTTGAAAAGCTTTAGTGAATGGTTGTTAAAAGTCGGAGATGGCCTTGCAGGGGACACTATTGATGGTGAAGCTGAAATTCAAATACCTGAACAGATGTTAATTAAGAATTCTGAAAATGGATTGGATGATTCAATTGATTTTGTATATCCTGATATGTTATCAAACATGAACAGTCCAGGATTCTTTAAGGAAAGAAGCATATTGGCTCCAACTTTGGATGTGGTTTCCCAAGTAAACAATCATATCATGGACATAATCACAGGAGAGGAAAGAACTTATTTGAGTTCAGATTCTGTTTGTAGAGAAGAAGGTAATTCCTAGTGTGAATTAGAAACTTTTTCACCTGAAGTTTTAAATGGTTTGAATTGTTCAGGTCTGCCACCACATAAATTGGTTTTGAAAGTTGGTGTTCCCATCATGTTGTTGAGAAATATAGACCAATCTAATGGGTTGTGCAATGGCACCAGAATGCAGATAAGAAGGTTGGGTAATCATGTTATAGAATGTGAAATTCTTACTGGAAATCGAGCTGGTGGAATTGCACTTATTCCCCGGATGAACATGATTCCAAATAATCAAACTCTTCCAGTGAAATTTTAAAGAAGACAGTTTCCTATTGTTGTCTCATTTGCAATGACAATCAATAAATCTCAGGGACAAACATTGTCATGTGTTGGATTATTTCTTCCAAGACCAGTATTTACACATGGTCAGTTGTATGTTGCTTTGTCAAGAGTGAAATCTATCCATGGATTAAAGATTTTATTGAAAAATCATGATAATGTTTCTGAGAATTGCACAATTAACGTTGTCTATAGAGAAGTATTCCAGAAACTTTCATGAACATGTATTTATTTCAATACATCTGATCATTTCAAAGTATTCTGAGCAGGTATTTATTCAACACTTTTTTCTATATTTCATTCCATTATTAATTTTTTTATTTACATTTATACAACATTTTATCTATTTTTAAATTAACCAACTCCCTTTATTTTTTTTGCAGGATTTCTGTCATAAGTCTCCTATTATTGAATTTTGAAGATTAGTTTTATTAAATTGTTTATTTATAAACATATTATCATTTTTTTAGTATTTTCAGTTATTATAATTGCTCTTTTCAATGATTTCGTGCAACGCACGGGTTCTACACTAGTTTTTATTATAAGACACCTTTGAAGCATTTAATTTTCTTTTCCTTATTAATTTTCCCATATTAAAATCTTTCATTATCTTTATTTATTAGTGAGTTATTAATAATTAACAAGGGATTATAAATAAATTAGTTTAATATATATACACTGTCAGTGCAAAGAAGTTTTACATAGAAATTCAATGATGTATTGTCACATCATTTATTGAATTTAATGACACATAAGGTGTCACATTCATTTAATGATGTGTCGGCACACCATTGGATGTCTTTGTAAAACTTCTTTACACTGACAGTGTATCTCAATTAAATCCTAAATATTATTGCATATATGGAAAGGTAGTAGGTGGGTAACATGGGAAATTAATATTGATGAGGAGTGCTACCAACACGCTCTCTAACACACTCTTCCAAACACACTTCATGTGGTTGGTTAAAATTCACCTCCCAATGTGGTGGGACTCATGTAACTTTTAACCAATTACATGGAATGTGTTGAAAAGAGTGTGTTGCTAGCACTTTTCAATATTGATAGTTTGAACGAAAATTAAGTTTAGACTTCTATTAAATGTGGATAAAATTAGAATATTATATTATTTTTTATAAAACAAACAAAATTCATTACTTTAATTACTTTTATTGCTTTGTGTAATTTAGTTAAAGACGTCTTATAATAAAGAACAAATGGACTATTAAAAACATAAATTTAGGTAAAAGAATTAAGAAATATAATTAATATTCTCATTTTTATTTATTTTTTTCTAATTTTCTGTCAAGTCTTTTTTCTCTTTTGCTTCATATGTTCTTTTTTACGAGACTCTTTTAATTAATTCACGAGAATTGAATAATTTAGTTAAGTTAATTAATAGTATTAAATTTATCAATATTTTGTTTTATTTTTTTTTTCAAAGTTAGCTTTAAAATTATTGGAACTCATTATATTTTTTTCCACCTCATTGAGAGAGGCAACTTTTACTAGCTACTAAGTCATCAACCCTAATCCTTATGAGTACGAGTGGAAAAATTATCCGCGCCAGCGGGTAAAACTTGTAAATTACTCGTGCCCGTAAGTGAAAAATAGATTATATTTTTAACACACTTATTAATGTGACGGGTGCGAGTATTGGAGTATTTGTATTTGTGGGTATCTGCTACGTGTGTAAGTGTGTATAGTTGGCAAAACTGGTGACCCGGCATGGCCCGGAGCGGGTGGCAGGATTTTGTGAGTCGAGCTAAAATACTTGACAAAAAATCAATCATGTGAAATTAGAGCCCAAGCCCGACACTATACGAGTAGCAGGCTTATACGGGTCGCGCGGGTTAAAACCTAATTTATTAAAAAATGTGGATCATTAAAAGTTATAAACAATTATGCTTTTACAAAATTAAAAAATTACAATGTATATAGTTATAAAAAACATTAAAAAAGTTCATGTACCCTAATAAAATACATTCAAATAATTTAGAATACATTGAAACACATTCATCCATCAATCCTATTAAACTAAAACACATTCAACACATTTAAATAAATTTTAGACACATTAAAATTCATTAATACATCAATCCCATGAAACTAAAAAAATTCAGCTAAAATTAAAACAGAAAATTTAGCTTATAACTCCAAAAAAACAATAATGCAATCTCATCAAATGACAATATAATAAAGAAATATAAAAGTTCAAGTTGGAGTTGCTTGAGAAAAATTAGTGTCTTCAAACACAATTACGTCCCTCTCATCATCATCATCTTCATTATCAAACTCTGAAATATAAAATTATTGACTAGGTTAATAATAAAATCTAAAATTTTATATCTTACAAATAACAAATTTATTTTAAAGAAACCTTACCAACAAAACCGTGTAACCAAACCAACTACATGTACATAAAAGAGCTTGAACTGTTTCATCCTTCAAAGAGTTTCTATACTTGTTTAAAACCTAAGAGCCATTGCTAAAAGTTGATTCCGATGCGACTGTATTTATAGGAATGCTCAATATATCACAAGCCATCCTTGCAAGAGCAGGACGTCTACAACTTTTTCCCTTCCAATAAGGCAAGATGTCAAAAACACCTGATGGTGGAATCCTTGGCTCCTCTAAATAGATATCAAGTTCACATTTTCCAGTATTGATAGTTCTTGTGCTCTCAAATGCTTCAAATTCCTAACAAATAAATTAAAAAATTTATTTGATAAAAAAAGTATTCAAAATACTCTACACAAATATTAAATTGAACTTACTTCATCTAAATAATTCATAGGTGTCTTCCCCAATCCTATTCCTGCTCTAACACCATGTGAAGATGTAGGTTGAGATGATACATGTGATTGCGTATGACGAGTATTGGAATGACCACCGTTGTTGACATACTCATCATAAAGCCTATACAAATTTACCTTCACTCTTTCCATCTTATCCTCAAAATTTTTTGGATCCATTTTAGAGTAGGTAATAGCTATGAAATTAATATTTTTGATTGGATCAAGTACAACCCCAAATGCTAACACCATACTATACTCCACTCCAATACTTGTCAATTTTTTCTTTCATCTTGTAAGCCATATTTCGAATCAATACATCTTCATTAGGAAAGTTAACATTCAAAAGATATTAAATCTTCCAAATTTCTCCAAAATATAAACATTTCATTATGGAAGTTTAGAAAAGTTTAGAAAAGTTTAGAAAAGTTTCAGAAATGTTTATATTTCGAATCAATACATCTTCATTAGAAAAGTTAACATTGCAAACGGCTAAGTTTAGAAAAGTTTAGAAAAGTTTCAGAAATGTTTAGAAAAGTTTCAGAAATGTTTAAGAGGTTGTCTGAAGTTTCTTAAGAAGGCTTCTGAAAAGATCTTTTAAAAGGTTTCTTGCTTTTTAAAATTATCAGAACAGTTTTCAACCCCCTTAGATTAGTATAAATAAATTGACAAGAGATTAGGGAAGGAAAACTTAGCCAAGGAAATTATCCTGGTTCACTCACTACCAGTGTGAGCTACGTCCAGTCCCAATGCTAACTAGCACTTGGATTTTCTCTTAATCTTAACCAAGATTACAAGTATTCTTTTACAGTCAAGCCTCTTCAGGCTCTACAACCAAGTATTCTTTTACAGACAAGCCTCTTCAGGATCAACAACCAAGATTTTTCAAAGAGATATGTCTAAGCTTTTAAACTACACAAGTTTGAAGCTTAAACAAAGACAGTGTACAATAAACCGAGGTATGCTCAGGATATACAAATGATGTACAATGAAAATAATAACAGAGTGTTTTTACTGAATAAAAACATGCAGCGTGATTTTTCTCTTAGACTTTCTTGTATATGGAATCACTAACAATTGATGGTCTTCATGAGAGGGTATTTATAACCAATCTTCAATCCGTTGAAATACCACCGTTTAGAGATAGCATTAATTGCTATTTAATCCGTTGTGAGACATGCTTCTGAGAGATCTGATATTTCTGACACAGTACCAAGTTGCTGCTGACAAAAAGAAAGAAAAAGTTGCCACTGTTGTTGCTGCAAAGACTGCGTTGCAGGGATTTCCTCAGTGGTGTATGAAATTCAAATATACCAGGAAAGGTATCTGTGTCCTTTGCCATAAATATTCTTGAAAAGGTTCGTACAGCAGAGAACGCTTGACTCAGCAGAATTTCAGAGATGTCTTCACACACTTCAGCAAAGAGTGCCACGTCATAAATGAGACTTCAGACGGCTTCAATACTTCAGACGGGTTGCGCACTTCAGATGGCTTCAACACTTTAGACAGGTTAAACCTTCAAAAGGCTTAACACTTCAGATAGGTTGAAAGCACTTCAGACAGTCTTTATATAAGTTTAGCATGGCTTGCTGAAATCATAGATAAGTCATTAAACATTTATGTATCTATGATAAGTATTTTAACCCAAATTTGTTAAGCATTAAAACTTGGGAAGTGAGCTATCCTAAAACATCATAATTTACCTTATGATATTTTTGAGACTCAACATTCTCCCCCTTTTTAATGATGACAAATTTGTTTAAAATAAAGAAATCTGAAAGGAGTTTTAAATAAGATAAATTTAAAAAGAGATAACTCCCCCTCAGATAATGATTTCTCAAGATAAACAGATTCTGATCAATTACTCCCCCTGAGACCTGTAATTACTTCAGAATTGTTTGTTAGTTTTAATACTCCCCCTTTTGTCATCAATCAAAAGGGAATTTCAGAGCATAACCATAAAACAATCACAGTAAAAACATTGGGATAAAAACAGGTATGAGAATAGACTGAGTGTATTAATAAGGTAAACAAAAAGAGTTCACACAAAAGAGTCAGAAATTAATCACTCAAAATGAAGGTAACATCAAATAGGGCTAAACATCACAGACTATCCATCCTTCTTCAGCAAGGCCTCTTTGATTAAAGAAACAATTCTTCCTTTTCCTTGGCAATCTGAGAAATGACAGTAGCCTTCAATTCTTCTTGCCCAGTTCTGATTTGCTGTTGCTCTTGAAGGATTTGATCTTGCTTAGCAGCAAGGGTAGCATTTCTTTGCTCCAACCTCTTTACTTTAAGCTTCAGCATCTTGTTCTCTTCCTCAGGATCCAGTTCCACCTCATATAGAATGATATGAATGTGCTTACAGCAGAATCTGAATAGATTGAATCCTTGATGCAGCCCATAATCGTCTGGATGACTCACAACAAAGTAGAAAGTTCTGATAGGGCAGATTAGCTTCCAATCTTCATTGAAGGGTTCAGACATGGGGAATCTGCCTCTGATATACTGATATTGCACATTTATGGAGACACCACAGTATGTCATGGAGTCATCATCCTGTCCTGTAGTTCCAGAAGAGGATCCAGCATCCTCTCTGATATTCCAGTAGGATGACCACACCCAATCCCTGTAGATGTGATCTAACCCTCCACCTTGTCTTTTGATCAGAGCAGGTAGCTTCTTCCATTCTGTTGGAGTTAAAGGTTCAGACTTGTGCTGGAGAGCTAGATAAGCCTTAGGTTCCTTGAACTTGTCAACAAGGCCTTCTTCCAGGGGGTACCTAGGAGCAATCCTGTCAGGTTGCACCAGAATCTCTGTGGTTGGCCTGATGAAGCTTGTTCTAGGTGGCCTATAGCCTCGCATACCTACAGACCTCAGGTAGTCCCTTTCAAAAAGTTCAGCCTTTGTAGAAAGTTGCTTTACAAAGCACCATTCATCATGAGACAATCTGAGAAAGTCATCAGAGAAGGGGTTAAGTGGAGCCCACTTATGAGCAGGTGGAACCACACCCTTTCTGATCTTTTCAAGCTGTCCTGAATAACACTTATCTGAACTGCCTTGACGCTTTGCCCTTTCTTCAGCAGCAGTGTGCTTTATAAGCCCATGGTGAAGAGAGATGGGGGGATCATTTCTGAAAAACTGAAGTTCTTCAAATAAGTTGGGGAACTTGGGGACTCTGACCCTCTCAAAGAAAGGTTCCTCATACTTTCTGTGGGGTACTTCAGCAGCTTCACCATATTGGTGCTTGGTGAAAGGAAAAGCATAAGGATCAAATGTAGGCTCTGTGAAGAGGTCCCTACTTTTGGGTCCTAACCTTATATGCTCAGGCATCATGCTTCCTTTCCATACTTCAGAGCTGTCACCATGCTGATGTTTATCCGCGGGGTCTTCAGACTGAGTGGATTCTGAAGATGATGATGGTGATGAAGGTGGTGATGGAGTCACATTATCAAACCTTGCCCTGATTCTTTTCACAGGAGGTTTAGTTATCTCAGGTTCCCTCTCCTTTTCTTTTTCAACTTGCTTCTCTTCTCTTCTCCTCTTGAAGTACAAGTTTGCTTTGACAAAGTTTTGATACTTGCCTGTGATAAATCCACTTTAATAATAGATTTATAGAGTAATTTTAGGGAGTTTTTAGTTGATTAGTTTGATAATTTTGTAAATTTGTAGCTAAAATTTGTATATAATTGAGTTGTTTATATTTTAGGTGATTTTAGTAAATGATAGTATTTTTCTCTAATTTTTCTTTGTTTTGTTGTTTTTAGGAATTTTTTGGAAAATAAGAAAGAAAGAAGTGAAGAGAAGCAATTTTGAAGTGTGAGGAAGAGTCAAACAGTGAAATTTTGAGGCAAATGAGGTGCAAATTGAAAGATTTACATTCTGCTAGCCTTGTGTGGGAACAAGATTTTTTCATGTGAAGACACGATAACTCCAGAAGCTACAGACTTTAGAAGTTGCTCTCTGCCATGTTCGTGTGGGAACATGGCAGGGCCTGTGTGGGGACACGATTTCTGCAGAAACACTATAAATAGTGTCAGTTAGGAATTAGTGCAGTTAGTTACTCATTTTTTCAGATTCTTTCCTTTTTCTCTCAATTTCTCTCTCGTTTTCTCTCATCTCTCTCTGAGGATTCAACTCAAAGGTGGAATCTAAGGCTATTCTCCATGGATCTCATTCTTGAGTTTGCATCTTTCTCCACTTTCTTCTTCTCTTTTGTAATGAATTTCTAGATTCTCTTAGGTTAGGAGTTGATGGAACTTGATCTGAATTTTGTGTAAGCATTTCACTCATTCAATTCAATTTTCGTTTGCATTTCAATTGCTTTCTTCTGCACTTAAAGCTTCAATTGAATTGGCCAATCAATTGTATAAATTGAAAGCTTCCTTCACAATTGGAAAATTTGAGGAAAGTTTAGATCTGAAGCAAGCAACATAAAATTCTGATTGCCTAGGAATAGGATTCAGTTTTTATGTGATCTTTAGCAATTCTTGATGATAATGCATGCCTCAATTAGGTTCACCTAAAGAATTAGGGTATTTAGTTGAAGACATAGGGTTAATCTACCAAGGAATTGGATTTTAACTAGGTTTGTGAATTGGATCATTGAATCACTTTTAACAATTGAATTGAGTGAAGTGTATGCTTGCATGAAAGGAAGATTGAGTGAAATCAACCCTAACCAATTTTATAAAATTCGTATTCCAATTTTACTGCACTTTTATCAATTTGATCAAAACAAATTCAAGATTTCTGGTTTAGTTGTTCTTTTGTATGCGAGGCAAAAATAAAAACAAGGTTACAGTGGAATTTGATCCAGAGCTTGAACTTCCTTTAGCTCATTTCAAGAGGAAGACTAAAAAGGGACTGCACATTGCACCAGGACAACCAAGCATTCAAGTTTCTACCACACCATTATCTTCACCAAAGAGAGACAGAGAAAGACAACCAATCATGGCTGGTATGGGAAATGGAGATAGAAGAACATTGGAGGATTACTCACAACCTCGTCCTAGAAATTCTGCACCTATAGTGAGACCTCCAATCCAAGCAAACAACTTTGAGATCAAGCCAGCTCTTCTTCATTTGATACAGCAAGATCAATTTAATGGACATGCATCCGAAGATCCTAATGATCATTTGCAGAATTTTCTGTCATATTGTGAGATGTTCAAAATAAATGGAGTTAGCGACGAAGCTTTAAAGTTGAGGATGTTTCCTTTATCATTGAGAGACAAGGCAAAGAGCTGGATCCTTTCATTACCACATGGAAGCATTTCAACATGGGATGATCTTGAGGCTAAATTTTTGGCCAAATATTTCCCACCTTCAAAGACAACTAAGTTGAGGCAAGAGATACTTTCTTTTTCACAAAGAGATGCTGAATCTTTACATGAAGCTTGGGAAAGATTTAAGGAGTTACAAAGAAAGTGTCCACATAATGAAATACCTGAATGGCTGCAAATAAGGACTTTTTGTGATGGTCTTAATGAAGATACAAGATCTACAGTGGATGCAGCAGCTGGAGGTGCTTTGAGGAAAAAGACCCCTGAAGAAGCAAAAGAATTGATTGAAATTATGGCTGAAAATAACCATGCAGTAACAAGGGAAAGAGAGTCTTCTAAAAGAGGAGTTTTAGAGCTCAATAATGTTGATGCTTTGATGGCTCAAAACCAATTGCTTTCTAAACAGTTGAGTGATTTAAAAGAAATGTTTGAAGGAAAACAATTGGAGGTAATGAACCAAGTTCAGCTTGTGTGTGATTTCTGTCAAGGGAATTATCCTAATGGAGCTTGTGATGTTCAAGACTATTTTCCACAGCAAGATTCTGAACAAGTGAATTTCATGGGCAATTATCAAAGGCAACAAAAATTTCAATCAAGACAACCATATCAGCAAAATAAGTTCAACTCAAATTATGTAATGAGACAACCAAATCCTCAGCAAAGCAATGTCAATTTTCAGCAAGGAGGAGGATTTATGCAGCAGAATTCTCAACCTGTGCAACAATCTTCACAACCAGATAAACTTTCTGTTTTGGAAAATGCTTTAATTAAACTAACACAAGAAAGTTCTTCTTTTATGCAGATTACAAATACAAGCCTCAAGAATCAAGAATCTTTAATGAAGAACCAAGATTCCTCTATCAAGAACTTAGAAAACCAAATTGGACAGCTCTCCAAACAAATGGCTGTACTTGTACAGGGAGGTTTTTCTGGAAATCCTGTTGTCAATCCAAAAGAGCAATGCAAGGCAATAACTACAAGGAGTGGCAAGGTGACTGAACCTCAATTTAAGGAGACTCAAGTGAAGAAACAAGACAGTTCAAAAGAAGTTTCTGTAGAAAAAGAAGCTGAATGTGAAAAAGAAAAACGTCAAGTTGAAGAAGAAATAGTAGAAAATCCAAAACAGAAATTGGTTGATGAGAATGCACCATGGAAGAAGACAAAGAAGCAGCTGTTATTAGATTCAGAGAAGGAGCAGAAATTACCTTCTTATGTCAAGTTACCTTATCCTATTGTGCCCAAGAAGAAAGAGAAGGATGAGCAGTTTGCTAAATTCCTTGACATTTTCAAGAGGTTACAGATCAACATTCCTTTCGCAGAAGCTCTTGAGCAAATGCCAACCTATGCGAAGTTTATGAAGGAGTTATTAACAAAGAAAAGGAAGTTGAAGGAAGATGAGACAGTAGCTTTGACAGAGGAATGTAGTGCTATTATACAGAGGAAACTTCCTCCCAAGCTCAAGGATCCCGGTAGTTTCACCATTCCTTGCACCATTGGGAGTGTATCTATTGGAAAGGCTCTATGTGATTTAGGAGCAAGCATAAATTTGATGCCACTGTCAATATTGAAGAAGATTGGTGTGGGAGATGTCAAGCCTACAAGAATGGCACTTCAACTTGCGGATAGATCAATCAAATACCCCTATGGAGTCATGGAAGATGTACTTCTTAAGGTGGATAAATTCATATTTCATGCAGATTTTGTTGTGCTTGATATGGAAGAAGATGCAGAGGTGCCATTCATAATTGGAAGGCCATTTTTAGCAACAAGAAGAGCCTTAACTGATGTGCAGCAAGGAGAATTAATGCTAAGAGTGCAGGATGAGAAGGTTACATTTAATGTTTTTGAAGTTATGCAACATCCTAATGATAAACAACATTGTTTGAGATGTGATGTGGTTGATGTTATAGTTTCAGATTCATTCAAGAAACAAGTTCCTTCTACTGCACTTGAAAAAGTTTTAATGAACTCCTTGACTAGTCATGATGAGGTGGAAGAAAAAGAAGTAGAAGAATGTTTGAAGAATCTGGAAGAATTTACAAAAGACTCATCATTGAAACAAGAAGAATTGAAGAAGGAAGAAATAAAAGAAGAAAAACAAAAAGTGGAGCTGAAACTTCTTCCTTCACATCTAAAGTATGCATTTCTTGGTGAGGGAGAAGTGAATCCAGTGATTATAAGCAATAGCTTGTCTAAAGTGGAGGAAGAAAAATTATTGAGAGTTCTAAGAGAATTCAAGACAACTATTGGATGGTAAATTTCAGATTTAAAGGGGATTAGTCCAGCTTTTTGTATGCACAAAATCATGTTGGAAGACAATTTCAAGCCAATAGTTCAGCCCCAAAGGAGACTCAACCCAACCATGAAGGAAGTAGTGAAAAAGGAAGTTCTCAAGTTGTGGATAGAGCAAAAACAGAAGTGATAGAGAAGCTACCACCACCATCTAATGTGAAGGGAGTTCGTAGTTTTCTAGGACACTCTGGTTTTTATAGAAGATTTATAAAGGATTTCTCAAAAATTGCTAAACCATTGTGTGTCTTACTTAACAAGGATGTTCCTTTTCACTTTGATTATGATTGTTTGAAAGCTTTTAACACTTTAAAAAGTAAATTGGTTACTGGACCTATTATCTCTCCACCCGATTGGTCTTTACATTTTGAAATCATGTGTGATGCAAGTGACTTTGCTTTAGGTGCAGTATTAGGCCAAAGAAAAGAAAAATGCTTTCATGCCATTTATTATGCAAGTAAAGTGTTGAATGATAATCAAGTAAACTATGCAACAACTGAGAAAGAAATGCTTGCTGTAGTGTTTGCACTAGAAAAGTTTAGATCCTATCTAATTGGTTCTAAAATCATAGTTTACACAGATCATTCTGCACTTAAATACTTGATTTCTAAGGCTGATTCTAAACCAAGATTGATAAGATGGGTTATTCTCTTGCAGGAATTTGATTTTGAAATTAGAGACAAGAAGGGGAGTGGGAACTTGGTGGCTGATCACCTTTCCAGACTTGAGGAAATACATGATTCTGCTGGTGATATAGATATTCAAGAAGAATTTCCTGATGAGAAGTTGTTCATAATCAAAGGAAGGCCATGGTTCGCAAATATGGCGAATTTTAAGGCTGCAACAATAGTTCCTGCTGATTTAACATATCAGCAAAAGAAGAAATTCTTTAAGGATGCTAATCATTTCATTTGGGATGATCCATTTCTGTTTAAACATTGTCCAGATGGACTGATTAGACGTTGTGTTTCTCAAGAAGAAGCTCAAGACATTCTATGGCATTGTCATAGTTCTCCATATGGAGGACATTATAATGGGGAAAGGACAACCATTAAAGTTTTGCAGAGTGGATTCTTCTGGCCAACCATCTTTAAGGATCCTCATGCATATGTGAAAGCTTGTGACAAGTGTCAAAGGGTTGGTAGTATGTCAAAGAGAAATGAAATTCCACTCAACAGTATTTTAGAAGTTGAATTGTTTGATTGTTGGGGAATAGATTTCATGGTACCCTTCCCATCATCTTTCTCTAATCAATACATTCTTGTTTGTGTTGATTATGTGTCAAGGTGGGTGGAAGCCATAGCGTCACCAACCAACAATTCTCAAACTGTGATCAAGTTTCTTAAAAAGAATATATTCTCTAGATTTGGAGTGCCTAGAGTATTGATAAGTGATGGGGGAAGTCATTTCTGTAATAGTCAGCTCCAATCTGTCCTGACTAAGTATGATGTGAGGCACAAAGTGGCAACTCCCTATCATCCACAAACAAGTGGGCAGGTTGAAGTCTCCAATAGAGAGATTAAAAAGATTCTTGAGAAAACAATGAATATATCAAGGAAGAATTGGGCTATGAAGTTAGATGATGCTTTGTGGGCCTATAGGACAGCTTATAAGACACCTTTAGGATTATCACCTTATCAATTGGTGTATGGAAAAGCTTGCCATCTCCCTGTTGAGTTAGAACATAAGGCTTTTTGGGCTATCAAGTACTTGAATTTTGATACCACAGTTGCTGGTGAAAAGAGGAAGGCTCAATTGAATGAGTTGGAAGAATTAAGGCTTATGGCATATGAGAATGCTGGAATTTATAAGCAAAGAACCAAGGTTTACCATGACAAACGCATTCTGAACAGGTCATTTCACCCAAGACAGCAAGTGTTATTGTTCAACTCAATATTGAAGTTGTTTCCTGGGAAATCGAAGTCCAAGTGGTCTGGCCCTTTCATAGTAAAAGAAGTTTCACCATTTGGAGCAATTGAAATTCAGAATCCCACATCTGGGAACACATTTAAAGTCAATGGACAAAGGCTCAAGGAGTATTTTGGAGGAGAAATTGAAAGGGGGAAGTCAATTGTCACTTTAAATGATCCTCCATGAATTGAGCATTGATGCAAAACCAGTAGTTGTAGCAATAATTTTCTGTTTTTCTTTAATATATTAGGAACTTAGTGTTAATTCGTAGGATTTGTTTTGTTAGAAATAGTTCAATTTTAGAGAAATAAAAGTACTGTGATAGTTTGCTACTTGTTTGATTGTAATTACATGACTAACAAGTGGAGGAAATTGAAGAAATTATGCATATGCCTTGAAATGTTTCTGTCAGGATCGTGTCTTCACAAGCTTGCACTCATGTGGGGACACGATAATTAAAAAGCAATTTTTGAACAAGTCTGATGCTCAAATTAGCCTCTGCCAGAATCGTGTCCTCACAAGCCTTGACTCATGTGGGGACACGAAAATGAAAAAGAAGAGAAAGAAGGAAAATGTGACAGTAGGTGCTCTCTGTCTAATTTTGGTGAGGACATTTTTTTGTCTTTGTGTAGACACGATATTTCTTTTTACTCAATTTCAACATTCATCATCTCTCACATTTTAAATAAATAATTTCTATTACTTTTTGTTTCATTTTTTTTCTTTGTTTTATTGTTCTTTTAAATTTTAAAAAAGAAAATCCCGGATTCACCGTCCGTTTCCCTTCTTCATTCCAACCCTCTGTTCCATTCTCAAATCAACCATTTCATTTTTTTGAACAATCAAGATCGCATAAACCCTCTTTCCCATTTTCATTTGATTACCCTCTGAGTAATATTTCAAATCCTCTTTTTCTCTTCGTATGTGCGTAACCCTCTGCGAATGCCTTTTCTCTCACCGTCCCTTTTCCAATCAATCTAAATTCGAACCCTCCGCTTCTTTCTCTTTTTATTTCTTTCGCATTTTCATTTCTATTTCTTCTATCAATTCTTCATTGTCATTTCATTCTCGGTTGGGTGTTTGCTGCAAAGGGCCTTCAAAAGGTTTCATTAAGCAAAGATTTAGGGCTTCACAGGTACATATTTTTTTCTTCCCTTTTTCATTCTAATAATTGAGATAGTGATTGGTTGATTAATTGATTTTCACTGTGAGAATAGTTGGAATTGTACAAATTTGTTGATTTTGTCTTCACTGTGAGGTATTATTCTTGGAACGAAATTGAGTTGTTGTTGTGCTTTAAATGCTTGAAAAATGTTTGATAAAATGCTTGTGAGAATTTTGTGCTTCCTTGCATTTAGTATTTTTGTAAATATGTTCTGCCCACTGTTTGATTAATCTCTGAGAGCATTATTTCAAGGATTTTTAGGAACAGAGAGATTTTGCACCACATTTTATGGCTCACACACCATGATTAACTGTTTGGCACTTGATCTTCATATAGCTTCATAGAGTTGTTTTGTACATATTCTAATTTTTTTTTGTTTTGTTTAGTTTTAGTACTTGTACATATTTTTAGGATGTAGTTTTTGCTAGTCATTGTATAATTTAGGATGTAAATAATAGTTTTTTTTTTAGTTTATTTTCTTAGTTTGTTTTCTTTTCTTTTTTTAGGAAAGCTTGATTTTTTTGTTGGATTCTTTCTGATGTATCTCATGACTCCTTCATTTTAATTTCACTCTAATCTATTTGATAATAATCTTATTCCTGTACAATTTCCATAAGTGTTCCTCAATATTCAATTACAAATTCTGAACATCTTGATTGATTGGAAATTCTTGATCTTTGCTTGATAATTATGTGGAGTAAATCATTGAATTAGTTGGATTGTCGTCACAACATTACCCTGTGAGGATTTTGGGCCATACACTCTAATTGATTCTTTGTTGTGTGATTGACTGCTCCCTAAGTTTTCATTCTAGAACTTGACCTTGTTCTTGGTTGAAATTGCTTCTCATTTGCTTCCACATACATGATTGAGGCATTCTTTTGTTAACTATTGGGCTAAATAGACCACCCTGAAAAATATTTCCCTTTGCTTAGCCCCTTTGAGCCTTTTTCCCATTCTTCTTTCTAAGCTCATTACAAGCCTTAAGTGCAAAACCATTAATGTCCTTCCCCTTTAGGATTAAAGGATATATGGCACATTCAAGGATGAGTTTTTGAAATTAAGTTTGGGGTTACTTTCTATTTTTGCTTGAGGGCAAGCAAATACCTTAAGTTTGGGGTGGGAAAGCAATTTGCTTTATTTCAAAAAAAAAAAAGAAAAAAAAACTGCAAAAAAAAAAGAAGAAGAAAGAGGTAAATCAAAGTATATTGAAAAAAGAAAAAAAAAACAGAGCTACAGTAGAGAAAAGTTCAAAATAAAAAAAAAGAAAGAAAAGATTGATGAAAAGAAAAAGAAAAGTTCAGAAAAAAATAAAAGGAGGCAATGAAATGAAATCAAAGGAAGGATGGATTAACTTCATACTTAATTCTTGAGCTCATCACATATATCCTTTAATTCTTTTGGGGTTAACTAGATCCTAAATTTTCCTACCTTGTCCCAAGCCCCATTACAACCCAATTAAAAGTCCTCATGATTTGTGGTTGCACTTGTGTTTGCAGTGGAAGTTTTAGAACATTGTCAAGCCTATGGTAATGAATCTTGAGTAGGTAGTAATTTTGAGAGAAACAGTACCTTTTAAACACTAAGAGTGAGGAGGGAAACACTACCTTGTGAGGGTTGTGAATATAATTCATACTTTTCTTTGTGAAACTTTTGCATATTTTATCTTGCATTGTTTCAAGCTGGACTGAGATATTTTGATGCTAGGAATTGCAATTGTTTGATTTGTGATAGCACTTATGCTAATTGTTTGAGGAATGGATTAGAATTGAATGATTAGTGGTGAAAAGAATTGTGGAGAATTGGGATGTTTACTTGTGGATTTCACCCCTTGTTTTGTCTAGAAATATTCTTGATTGAGCTTCAATTGTTTGCTTGGGGACAAGCAAAATTCTAAGTTTGGGGTTGTGATAAATCCACTTTAATAATAGATTTATAGAGTAATTTTAGGGAGTTTTTAGTTGTTTAGTTTGATAATTTTGTAAATTTGTAGCTAAAATTTGTATATAATTGAGTTGTTTGTATTTTAGGTGATTTTAGTAAATGATAGTATTTTTCTCTAATTTTTCTTTGTTTTGTTGTTTTTAGGAATTTTTTGGAAAATAAGAAAGAAAGAAGTGAAGAGAAGCAATTTTGAAGTGTGAGGAAGAGTCAAACAGTGAAATTTTGAGGCAAATGAGGTGCAAATTGAAAGATTTACATTCTGCCAGCCTTGTGTGGGAACAGGATTTTTTCATGTGAAGACACGATAACTCCAGAAGCTACAGACTTTAGAAGTTGCTCTCTGCCATGTTCGTGTGGGAACATGGCAGGGCTTGTGTGGGGACACGATTTCCGCAGAAACACTATAAATAGTGTCAGTTAGGAATTAGTGCAGTTAGTTACTCATTTTTTCAGATTCTTTCCTTTTTCTCTCAATTTCTCTCATCTCTCTCTGAGGATTCAACTCAAAGGTGGAATCTAAGGCTATTCTCCATGGATCTCATTCTTGAGTTTGCATCTTTCTCCACTTTCTTCTTCTCTTTTGTAATGAATTGCTAGATTCTCTTAGGTTAGGAGTTGATGGAACTTGATCTGAATTTTGTGTAAGCATTTCACTCATTCAATTCAATTTTCGTTTGCATTTCAATTGCTTTCTTCTGCACTTAAAGCTTCAATTGAATTGGTCAATCAATTGTATGAATTGAAAGCTTCCTTCACAATTGGAAAATTTGAGGAAAGTTTAGATCTGAAGCAAGCAACATAAAATTCTGATTGCCTAGGAATAGGATTCAGTTTTTATGTGATCTTTAGCAATTCTTGATGATAATGCATGCCTCAATTAGGTTCACCTAAGGAATTAGGGTATTTAGTTGAAGACATATGGTTAATCTACCAAGGAATTGGATTTTAACTAGGTTTATGAATTGGATCATTGAATCACTTTTAACAATTGAATTGAGTGAAGTGTATGCTTGCATGAAAGGAAGATTGAGTGAAATCAACCCTAACCAATTTTATAAAATTCGTATTCCAATTTTACTGCACTTTTATCAATTTGATCAAAACAAATTCAAGATTTCTGGTTAGTTGTGAGATTTAGCTTACTGTTTTAGTTTTACATCATTGAACACAATTGAATTTCTCCTATTCAATTAGATAAGTTCCCTGTAATTTGGTACTTGAGCTTCAATCCTTGTGGATACGATACCCTCATTTACTTTGAATACTTGACGATATTGGTGCGCTTGCCAATTTTCCATCAGCCAGCCTCATCCATTTCCTCCAGTTGACTTACCATGCTCCTTGTGATTCTAACAGATGGTTTAGGAGTTGTCTGAATTAACTTGGTTTTTACTCTCCTTCTTTGTTGTGCACTAGACCTTCTTCTTTTCTTGGTCCCCTGAGCAATGGAAGCCAGCCTTTCATCTTCAGCAAGAGCTAGCTGAGAGGCTACAACAAGAGCATACTCAGTCTTTTCTTGCTCAGCCCTCTGCTCCATTTCTTCATGCTCCAAAGCTGTAGCAAGTGCTGCTACTTGAATAAGCTCAGGATCAGAAGGACATGCAGCCAGAGGTGCTGCTGCCAATGCCTCAGGATCAGCAATCTCAGCTACCTCTTCCTCATGAGCCTTTTCTTCTGTTACAGAAGTAGGCTTAGGAGTAAGAGTTCTTTCACCTTCATAGATCTGACCCACAATTTCAGATGGCTTTTGCAAAGCCTTCTGAACAGGTTCAGATGTCTGAGGGTGCAAGTTCATAGCTGCCAGAGACACCTTTGCTGAGCTCCTGACAGGGAGCTTCTTCCTTTTCTGTTGAGGGGAGGGCTTTGAGGGATTTAACTCTCCTTTTCTGATATCCCCTGAAGCTCTTTCTCAAGAAGCTCAATGGTGGTTCCTCTTCTTGAGGCTTTCTCCATAAGAATACCCTCCTTCAGAGTAGGAGATGGAGGTCGTGGAGTGAGCTTGATTTGCATGCTCTTCAGGTTTGTCTCACCAAAGAACACAGGAGATTTATGGTCAAATAATCTTTCAATAGGTACTTTAAAATGCATAAGTACCTTCATGATGAGAGTGTTGTGGGGAAAGTTTCCAGCAGAGTCTCGAATCCTCTTCTGCATATGGAACATGATGATGCTTGGGAGATTGACTTTCCTTTCTGAACCAGGTGAATCAGACAGAACCTTTCCAATTCTGAGACATGGGTTTTGCTTCCACTCTTAGGGATTATTGCACACCCTAAGATAGCATGAAGAACTCTGACTTTCTCCAGCATGAACTTGGAATCCATGCATTTGGGTTCTTCTGTTCCATACAGCATCTTTGTAAACACCTTGTGCCCACCATTCTTCATCTCCCACCCAGGAATGAAGGTTGCACCCTCAGCCCTAACTTCAGTGACTTTAGAGAGAATGGCTTCATCAACAAAAACTGGAACCCCTTGAACAGAGGCTTTGATGCTTTCATACATACCCTTAGAATTAGGTATACCTCAAGCAGAAGTCCAGAAGTCTACCACGCTTTGTTCATGCCATGAACAAGCAATATGGTTGAAGAAAGGAGTCCACCCAGCTGCATCAAACTCCTCAACCAAGTCCATGCCAATGATGCGAAGCTCTTCAAGATTCACTCCCTTTGTTCTAACTACATTTCCACCAGAAGTCTTCTTGGGTGCCATTGTTGAGTTTGCAGAAAAACTTTGAGAGAAAAGGTTGCTTGAGCAGTGAAGAAGATCAAACGAATATTGAGGAAAGAGAGTGTGAGGCTTCCTCGATACACTTACTCCTGCATTTATAGACCTATATGCAATGATTCCCTGTACCGGCTGCGCAGACTTCGGGTAACGTGCAAAGTGGAAGAGACAAAAAAAAAACTTAAAAGAATGGAATTCAATCGTCTCAGATAGCCACGTCAGCCAGTTACTTCAGATAGGTGAAAATTTCAGACACATAAATAAAAAAATTTCAGATAACCTAAGATTTCAGACATGTCACTGTTTCAGACACACTGAAATTTCAGACGCACTAAAATTTCAGATAACAGAATAATATCAGAAACAATTATTTTTTGGAAAATGCATGTATGTTTAAATTTGTGCGTATGAACTTAAATCTATCTTCAACCAGGGGTTTTGGGAATATATATGCCCATTGATGCTCTGTGTCAATGAACTGAATATCAAAAACACCTTTCTGAACATAGTCTCTAATGAAATGATGTTTGATTTCTATATGCTTTGCCCTAGAATGTTGAATAGGATTTTTGGATAAATTAATTGCACTGGTATTATCACAGAGAACATGAATAGCAGAAATAGGAATATTAAAATCCTCAAGCTGATACTTAACCCATAGCAGTTGTGAACAACAACTTGCTGCTAAGATATATTTTGCTTCTGCTGTTGATAAAGCAATGGTGCTTTGTCTTTTGCTTGACCAGCTAATCATGTTATTTCCAAAGAAATGACATCCTCCACTGGTGCTCTTTCTTTCTATTCTGTCTTCAGCAAAGTCAGCATCACAGTATCCTATTAACCTGCAATTTTTGCTCCTCTTATAGCATAGACCAAGATTAGTAGTATCTTTCAGATATCTAAAAATTCTTTTAACAGCTTTGTAATGAGTAGTTCTTGGATCTGATTGAAATCTAGCACAGAGACAAACACTGAACATTATGTCAGGTCTGCTTGCTGTTAGATACAACAAAGAGCCAATCATTCCTCTGTACAAAGTTTGATTCACTGGTTCTTCTTTGTCATCTTTGCTCAAAGATGCAGAGGGATGCATAGGAGTTGACATGGGTCTGCAATCACTCATGTTGAACTTCTTAATCATTTATTTTGTATATTTTTCTTGATGGATCCATATACAATCAGAATCTTGCTTAATTTGAAGTCCCAAGAAAAATTTTAGTTCTCCCATTAAACTCATTTCAAATTCTGATTGCATCAACTCAGAAAATTCCTTGCACAGAGAAGAATCAGTTGAACCAAATATAATGTCATCAACATATATCTGGACAAGTATAAAATCTTTGTTAGACTGTTTTCTGAAAAGAGTGGTATCTACTTTTCCTCTTTCAAAACCATTTTTGATAAGAAAACTGCTCAGTCTGTCATACCATGCTCTTGGAGCTTGTTTCAGACCATAAAGAGCCTTTTTCAATTTGAAAACATGATCAGGAAAAGTAGTGTCTTCAAAACCAGGGGGTTGTCTAACAAAAACTTCTTCTTCAATAAACCCATTGAGGAAGGCACTTTTGACATCCATTTGATATAGTTTGATGCCATTATTTACAGCATAAGAGAGAAGAATTCTAATTGCTTCTAATCTAGCAACAGGGGCAAAGGTTTCATTGAAGTCAATACCTTCTTGTTGATTGTACCCTTGAGCCACCAATCTTGCTTTGTTTCTGACCACTTTTCCTTCTTTAGATAGCTTGTTTCTGAACACCCATTTGGTTCCAATAATTGTTTTCCCATGGGGTTTAGGAACAAGTGTCCAGACATCACTCCTAGCAAATTGATTAAGCTCTTCTTGCATGGCTAGGATCCACCCTTCATCATGCAGAGCTTCATCAATGTTCTTTGGCTCAATTTCAGACAGGAGAGCAAGGGAATTCAGATTTTTGACTTTTGATCTTGTCTTAACTCCTTCTGAAGTGCTGCCCATGATTTGCTCTTTTGGATGATGTGATCTGTATCTCCAGTCAGGTTTCTGAGGTGATATCAGATCAGTCTGAGACTCAACATTGGTCTGAAGAGGTTCAGTGACAAATGGTGCTTCAGATACCTGTTCATCCTTGATGTTGTCATGATTATTCAGCTCCATTCCTGCAAAATCATCTTCTAGATCTGATAGTCCCTATAAGTCTCTTTCTTGTCATTGAATTTAACATGAATTGATTCCTCCACAGTTAAAGTTCTAGAGTTAAATACTCTATAGGATTTAGATGTTTCAGAATATCCTATGAAAAGTCCTTTGTCAGATTTTGCATCAAATTTTCCAAGGTCATCCTTGGTGTTGAGTATAAAACACTCAGCCAAAAACGTGGAAATATGATATGTTGGGTTTTCTTCCTTTCCACAATTCATAAGGAGTCTTTTTCAGAATTAGTCTTACCAATATTCTGTTTTGAAGGTAGCAAGCTGTGTTAATAGCTTCTGCCCAGAAAGATTTTGGCAGATTGCATGAGTTGAGCATGGTTCTTCCCATTTCTTGAAAGCTTCTGTTCTTTCTCTCAACAACCCCATTTTGCTGAGGTGTTCTTGCCACAGAGAAATTGTGTGAGATCCCATTCTCATCACAGAACAGTTGAAAGTTTGCATTCTCAAACTCTCCACCATGATCACTTCTGATAACAGATATACAGAATCCTTTTTCATTTTGTACCTTCTTGCAGAATATTGTGAAATTCCTGAAAGTCTCATCCTTGCTTCTTAGGAATAACACCCATGTGAATCTAGAATAGTCATCAACAATGACCAAACCATATTTCTTACCACTAATGCTTTCTGTTCTAATAGGACCAAACAAGTCAATATGTAGTAGTTCTAAAGGTCTTCTAGTGGAAACAACATTTTTACTCTGAAAAGAGTGTCTTGTTTGTTTCCCTTTCAGACAGCTTTTACATAAAATGTCAGATTTGTAAGAGAGCTTGGGCAGTCCTTTAATGAAGTTGTGTTTTGCTAACTTTGAGATTAATCTCAAGCTGGCATGCCCAAGTCTTTGGTGCCAAATCTGTTTTTCATCTTCAACAGAGATAAAACATTTTACATTTTGACTTGTCAACTCCTCTAGATCAATTTTATACACATTGTTGTGTCTCTTAGCAGTAAAAAGGATTTGATCAAGAGAGTCTTTGACTATACATCCTTCTTTAGTAAAGGAAACCACATATCCACTGTCACACAATTGACTTATGCTCAGTAGATTATGCTGAAGTCCCTCTACTAGAAGAACATTCTTAATAAGGGATAGAGGAGACATACCTATAGTCCCTATTCCTGTGATCTTCCCTTTCTGATTTCCACCAAAGTTGACCACACCTCCTGCTCTGGGCCTAAGGTTTTGGAACAAATAACTTTCTCCTGTCATGTGTCGCGAGCACCCACTGTCCAGGTACCATTTGTGGGGTTTCCTTTGTCCTGTTAAACACATCTGCAACAGGAATGATCAAGTTCTTAGGTACCCATAATCTTTTGGGTCCTTTCTTGTTAGATTTGGGTTTTGCTTCTCTCTTGTCTTTGCACTGAGCCACATTGTGTCCAGGCTTGCCACAGTGAGAACACCCAATAGCTTTCTTTTTGCCTTTAGTAAAATTTTTGAAAATAGGAGGTTCAGAGGTATTATGATTACAAAAGCCTAATCCACTTTTGTCAAGGGGATGCCTTTGATTGCCAAGCAATCTGTTAAGGTTTTCTGTTCCTTGACAAACTTAGCTAAGTCTTTTGTCAGTTCCTCAACCTGTTTCTGAAGTTTTTTGTTTTCTTCAGATACAGTCTGTGAACTGCTGCTTTCAGATACAAGAATTTTCTCCTTGAGTATAATATTTTCTATCTCAAGAGCCTCATATTTACTGCACATTTCTGTGTGGGCCTTGGACAGATCTTTGCACTCTTTGAAGAGTTCCTTGGAACTTTCCATCAGGTCATCATACATCTCTTGAAGAGTTAAGGGAAATACCTCAGATTCTGAGCTGTCTGATGAGGGCAGGCTGGCCATGAGACACAGGTTGGCCTCTTCTGAAGTGTCTTCCTCTTCTTCTGAGGTAGACTCATCAAGATCCTCCCATGTTGCCATCAGGCCCTTCTTCTTCTTGAATAATTTCTTCTTTTTGAAGTTTTTCTTCTTCAGTCTTGGACATTCAGCCTTCATATGACCTGACTGTTTACACTCATAGCATATGATTTTGTCACTATGAGAATCCTTACCTAACTTACTTGTTTTAGAGGTTGAGGGTTGGTTCTTTCTAAATTTTCCTCTGTTCTGCAGCATCCTCTTGATTTTTCTGTTGAGAAGAGCAAAATCATCATCTTCTGAGCTGTCTTCAGAATCTTCATCTGCTTCTGAAGTTTCCTCAGCTTGCATGGCTTTAATGTTCCAATGCCTAGTCTGTCTGGTCCTAGTGTTCAATGCCAGAGATTTCATTTTGGATTCATCCTCTCCAAGTTCTAACTCATGGACTTTGAGAGAACCCAATAGTTCTTCCATTTTCAAGGAATTTAGATCTTTAGCCTCTTGAATGGCAGTAACTTTGGGTCTCCAGGCCTTGGGAAGGCTTCTCAGAATCTTTCGATTGTTATCTCCAGATTCATAAGATCTTCCCAATGATCTTAGTCCATTAGTTATTGTCTGAAAAGTACCAAACATCTGGTCAATGGTTTCAGATTCATGCATCTTGAACATCTCATATTGATGAACAAGCATGTTTATCTTGGATTGTTTGACATTATCAGTTCCCTCATGAGCTGATGCCAAAGTATCCCAGATTTCCTTGGCAGAGGAACATCCATGAACTTTCTCATACTCTGGTATGCTCAAGCAGATAGATTTTAGCTTTGGCATTTAGTTGAACCTGAGTCCTCTGCTCAGTGGACTATTCAAACCTAGGGATGGGTTCATTACCACGCTTGGGTATATAGTCACCCTCAGTTACTATATCCCAAAGATCAATGTTGTTGCTTTCAATAAACAGTTTCATACGATCTCTCCAGTAATGGTAGTCCACACCATTAAAAGCTGGAGGCCTTGTAACAGAAGCTCCTTCTGTGATATAATGGTTATTGTTGGATTGTGCTTCCATCTGGATCTTTAGTCCTCAAACACTTGTAAGGTGTTCAACCCTGAGTTGAGCTCTGATACCAACTGTAGAAACACAAGGAAACACTAGAAGAGGGTTGAATAATGTTTCTTAATAATTTATGGAAGCTTTTTGCAAACGGCTAAGTTTAGCAAAGTTTCAGATAGGTTTAAGAGGCTGTCTAAAGTTTCTTAAGAAGGCTTCTGAAAAGATCTTTTAAAAGGTTTCTTTCTTTTTAAAATTATCAGAACAGTTTTCAACACCCTTAGATTAGTATAAATAAATTGACAAGAGATTAGGGAAGGAAAACTTAGCCAAGGAAATTATCCTGGTTCACTCACTACCACTATGAGCTACGTCCAGTCCCAATGCTAACTAGCACTTGTATTTTCTCTTAATCTTAACCAAGATTACAAGTATTCTTTTACAGTCAAGCCTCTTCAGGCTCAACAACCAAGATTTTTCAAAGAGATATGTCTAAGCTTTTAAACTACACAAGTTTGAAGCTTAAACAGAGACAGTGTACAATAAACTGAGGTATGCTCGGGATATACAAATGATGTACAATGAAAATAATAACAGAGTGTTTTTACTGAATAAAAACTTGCAGCGTGATTTTTCTCTTAGATTTTCTTGTATATGGAATCACTAACAGTTGATGGTCTTCATGAGAGGGTATTTATAACCAATCTTCAATCCGTTGAAATACCACCGTTTAGAGATAGCATTAATTGCTATTTAATCCGTTGTGAGACATGCTTCTGAGAGATCTGATATTTCTGACACAGTACCGGGTTGCTGCTGACAAAAAGAAAGAAAAAGCTGCCACTGTTGTTGCTGCAAAGACTGCGTTGCAGGGATTTCCTCAGTGGTGTATGAAATTCAAATATACCAGGAAAGGTCTCTGTGTCCCTTGCCATAAATATTCTTGAAAAGGTTCGTACAGCAGAGAACGCTTGACTCAGCAGAATTTCAGAGATGTCTTCACACACTTCAGCAAAGAGTGCCACGTCATAAATGAGACTTCAGACGGCTTCAATACTTCAGACGAGTTGCGCACTTCAGCGGGCATGGGATACCAGGGTGTGTACGGGGCAGATATTTACCTATAGGTGTAGGTAGGGCGTACCTACTACCCATGCTTACCTCGCCCCATGTTGGTAGTGGGTATCTACTTATGAGACTGAGAAATAAAAGAAAAAATTGTAATTAACGGTATTTTTGGAAAAAAATAATTAATATAAAAAGTACCAAAATAGACTTATCAAAAGAATCAGGTAAAAAGGATTAGATGAAATATTGATTAATTTCTTTTTCAACTGTGTAAAATAATTAATAATCAAGTGAATATAAGAATATAATTCATAAAAAATAATTATGTTATTTTAAACCTTTTAAAATGAAAGATAAATAGGAATGGTTTTTGTTAAATAATATGATAGATTTAAATAAATAGATCGAGTGAATGCTCAACTTAATCATAATTTATTTTTACTGAAAAGTTGTATGCCACCGACTCTATTTATTATATACATAAAAATATATTAAATGAATATGAATAATGTTTTTTAATAGAGAGATATAGGTTGGATACAATTAATAAGAGTCAGAACTTTCTATTCTCCATAATGTTATTAATAACTTGTCATTCCATGCACAAGACCATTTTAGGAACTAAAGTAAATAATTCTTAACATTACAAGGATTAATTTGAATCTAAAGTGTCACTTAACGTGACATGTCAACACTCATTTAACGCAGCCAACCATTTTGGACTAAAGTGAATGACAGAGATCAATGTCAGGGATTAACAGAGAGATGTTTCGAAATCTCAGGCACTAAAGTGCATGACGCTAATAAAGTCAAGGATTGATATGATGGTTTACTCTAGTTTTTTTAAGAATGTAATAATATACATTGTTAGCGTAAAATTATTTTACACAGTCATCCAATGATATGTCGACACATCATTTAATGAGTTTAAAATGCATGAGGTGTCATATTCATTAAATGATGTGACAACACATCATTGGATGTCCATGTAAAATTGTTTTACACTAACAATGTGTAGTAATTAAACTCTTTTTTAAACAAATACATCAATTTAAAAAATTTAGAAACAATTAATTCCTTCGTTCGTATTTATAAGACACTTTTTTAGAAGTTTTTTGTGTTTCATTATATAAGTCACTATACAATTTCAATGAAGCATTTATTATAATTTTTCTTATTTATCCTCATTAACGTTAATATCTTTTCAACTAGCCATCAAAGTGACAATGGTGTTAGTTAATGATATTAAATAAGAGTAAAATTAGAAAGTTAAACAATTTTTTAAAATTCTAATAAAATTACAACACACAAGTCAAGCATATCTATCCCCCTATTTAATATTTAATATGTATATAGCTGGGAAAAAGAAAGGAAAAGAAACACAATGATATGGTTAGTGGTCCTAACTCAGGTCTGTATATCTGAATTCAACAGCAAAGCATGTGCATTTGTGTGGGTGCATGATTCTCATCACTCAAAAGTTTGACCATTTTCTGGTTCCCCATTTATGCAAATTATACAGAAGAATCTAATTGATTGTTTGGATGCAAATACCAAACTTACCACCCACAAGTCAAGCATAATATATGCACAAAATTCGGAATCAATCTAAGAATAAAGAGAGGAGAACCAAACTAAAACCAGCACCATGCTAAAGCAAAGTTATCTGTTCACGTATGAACAATATAAAAACAAATAAATTTTGCTTTCTCCCACAACATTAAATAAAAGAACAATTTAAAAATGATTTCTCACCGGTGGCTTCTTGTCGAACAGAGAAGTTGGCTTTAATGTCTTTTGCTCAAATCGTGGTGGACTATAACAGAGAGTTGGGGGACCAAAGGTCGCCGATAGAGCTGTCAATTCAGGCTACATAGCTCGGTCTGGCTTGACGTGGGTAGCAAGCTTTATCGGGCTAGGCTAAAAAGCCCGGAAGTTATTCGGGCTTCTAAAATAGGTGTCTGAGCCCTATCTTTTGCGGGCTTTTTGAGGGTACCCTTTTTTTGCAGGTTTTTGCAAGCTACCCGACCTTTTGTGGGTTTTTGCGGGTAGCGAGCTTTATCGGGCTAGGCTACAAAGCTTGGGAGTTATTCAAGCTTCTAAAATAGGTGCCCAAGCCCTGCATTTTAGAAGGCTTTTGTGGTCGGCTCGGTTGAACTAGCCCATTTTGCTGGCCGATGATGGTAGTGACGGTGCGGACGGTGAAAATGAGTAGTGGGCTGAGACAGGGTGATAGCAGAACAATTATGGATCTAGAATTGAAGCTAGAAATCAATGGGTTAGCTTGGAAATCACTAAAAATGTTGCAAAATTCAACGCATTAAAATGGAAAGGGAAGAGAGAAAATCCGAAAAATAGGAGAGGTAGGAGGTTGATGAACACCACTGTGAAAACAACTCCTTCAACAGATAAGTTCAAGGCCAGACGCCACTAACTCAGAAGAGCTAGATAAGTCTCTTGAATGGTTTGGGGAAGCACCACCAACTCTTCTCTAACTCACAAAATGAGGAGGAATCTCAGTAGAGTTTCTCTATATAAAATCAACTGTGTCAAATACAAGAGATGGTCTCCCTATTTCTAGGGGAAAGGACGACCAAGTGAGGGGGAAAGGAAAAATAAAGACAGCTAAAAACTACTCTACATGGGTGTTGAACCCATGGTCACCTATGGTTAAGTAACAAGGAAGCTACTAACCACTAAACTTCCTAATTTGTAGCGCCACTATTAGGCTAATCCTAATTAAGAAATTAAAATTAACAAAAATACAAGGAAATTCCAATTATAAAAGAAAATTAGACAGATTAAAATAATTCCTATGATGGGGTATTTATGAAGCTTTGTCCCAAGAGGTTGATCCAATGAGAGTTGACCCATGAAATGGAGAGTCAAATTCAAGTAGCATGTGGGTCTGGTCCACATGCGCCTAAGACAGCCACCAACAGTCTAGGATTCCACTTCTAGTTGCCATCATAGGGGAAGCTTGATAGAGTTGGATTAGGGATCATGAAGCCTCAACGAAAAAAAAGAAACTGAAAACATAAAACATAAAACATAAAACCTTTTTTTTGTTTTGAAAAATAACGTGAATTGGATTTGAAACTTGTGTAAAAATCATTTTAACCCCATTTTATCCAAACACGTTTTGTTTTCAAATTTGGATTTCGAAACCAAAAACCGAAAACTAACAACAACCTCAAACGATACATAAGGAAACGATTTTTAATTTTTTGTTGCCAAAAGTGAAAAACTATTGCCTTTTAAAATAGGCAACGATCGAAAAAACCTTGCCTATAAAACCATTGCCAAACTGTGGCTTAAACTTTAGGCCACAGTTTTAGCATCTTTGGTCAGAATTTTCTGTTGTTGTTTAAAATAAAAAATGGTGTAGTGCCCGTATAAACCGACCCGAGCTGAGTAAACTAAAAATAAAAAAAATACTAGCTAGTGGTGTTAATATTTTGCATGGAAACCTCACCCCACCTCAAAACAAAAAATACAGATCAGAGTCTCTCATCTCATATTTGCTCAGAAGAAAACCTAGGTAAAGCTTCCTCACCATCGCTGTCGTCCGGTGACGCTCGTCATTCACCTTCACAGAACAATCCAGTTCGCGCTCACTGTTGTGTTGTCTGCGCTTGGCCGCTGTCTATGCATGTAATTTGATTTGGGAGTGTAATTTTCTCTAAGTTCCCTTGTGATTTTCACTTTTATTAGCCATTGTTTGTGCATTTGATTCATTGGGAGTGTAATTTTATGAGTTCCCTTGTTGCTTGACACTAATGGTACATTTTTTAGGTTGAACAATAGGAACAAGTTGCAAAATACCCATTTTTTATTTTCATAAAAAGTTCAAAGGGTGAAATCCAAGAAACTGACTAAACCCTACTTATCCTTATTCTATTTGGGTCAGTTTTAACCCGCAAAAAAAAAAAAAATACACATAACCCAACCTAGCCTGTTCTCGATTCAGGTTTAAAAACATACCAAGACCCGACCTAAACCAACTCGTGACCACTCCTAATTTTTATCTGAAATTGAGATAAAGAATAGGATTATTTTTCATTGATACTTGCATTGAAAATATATATGAAACATGCATGTTTACTTCCCCGAATATCTCACTAAATAGATATGACAGCCTTTATTAAGCACTTCATGAGTAACTAATTCTTTTCCCAAGTATTGTTAAATATTTTAAAATATTTTCTTAGTATTTTTTAAATTCTTAAAATTGTCACAACAATGACTTTTATATATACATCTATTTTTTGTCATATCATATATTACGTACACCTCTCTTCACTTTTTCAATCTTATCTCTCATCCTAATTGGGGTGTATATATAAGCCTATCATCCCTTCCTAGTATCTTGCACACTTTTTGTGGACTTTCCAATCACTTTATTCCCACCAAAAGCAATAAAAAATGGCATTATCAAGTGCTGAACACATGACAGGCTGTACTCATGCCTCGCTAACCTTGCCTGGGAAATCTTGGGCTAAGTTAGTTAAGGTCAAGAGTATAGTCAAAAAAATTGGACAGGATGACCCCAGACGGGTTATTCATTCCTTCAAGGTGGGATTTGCACTCGTATTGATTTCTATTTTGCAACACTTTCGTCCCTCCTTCTATGGTTTTGGTGACAACATAATCTGGGCAGTTCTCACCGTCGTTCTTGTCCTTGAATTTTCTGTGGGTGAGTAGCCACTTAGTAGTCCTTTAAATTTATGACTGAAATAGCGTATTTTTTTTCTCCTTTTCTTAGTCCCATTAATAAATTTTTTATTTTTTTCCTTGAAAACTAATATATTCTCTCATTTTTTTACTATTGCGTTGCATATATAGCTTCATAGCTTTTTTGTTTCTATAGACATCGTGATTTATATCCAATTCATTTTCAGTTATTAAAATAAATGTTATTTAATTGTAGTAAGTAAATCAAACAGATACTTATTGATTAGAGACAAAATAAAAGCAGGGGAAAAGGGGATGGGTGATTTTAATAGGTGCTTAATTTCAAATATACTATACTTAACAAGGGATCTGGATTTCCTGCGGTCAACTTTTCATGTAGTCACTGCAGTCGACAAATTCGAACCGTCTAATAGAGTTAAAAGCTGAGATGTGTTTTTATACATCTCGGTTTCTGAGTCATCCGATCGGTTTGGATTTGCCGACCACAGTGCAATCAACTACAGCAAATCCAAATCCCTTAACAAAGGCTATACGATGGATCTGGATTTGCTACAGTCAATTTTTTCTACAGCCACTGTAATTAACAAATTCAGACCGTCCGATAGAGATCGAATGACTCAATGATCGAGAAAATGTTTTAAATTTAATGATACCATCTCAGCCTATAAGCCAACTGATCTCAATTGGACAGTTTGGATTTAACGAGTGTAGTGCAGTCAATTCTAGCAAATTCAGATTCTATACTGTCTTTATATGTGAGCTCTGTTTTAATTTGTAACACTTTTCAGGTGCAACACTCGGAAAAGGTTTAAACAGAATGTTGGCAACGGCTTTAGCTGGTGCTCTGGGGCTTGTAACCCATAGATTAGCAACTCTGTCTGGGAAGAAGGGAAAGCTTGTACTGAGTTCAATCTTTGTTTTTGTGATTGGTAAGTTAATTAATTAATTACACTTTGCTAATGGTACTTAATAGAGCTAGTTATGCTCTGATTGGAATTAACGTCCGAAACTGTTTGATCATACAAGAAAGTTTTTTTTTTTCTTGAATGTGCAGCTGAAACGGTGACATTTATGAGATTTTCCCCTTGGTTGAAGGCGAGATACGATTATGGGTTGTTGATATTCATTTTGACCTTCTGCTTGGTATCTCTTGACTATAATACAGATAGTGAACTCCTAGAAATCGCACAGGAGAGACTATTAACAATCATCATTGGGAGCTGTTTATCTATTGTCATTTGTATTTGCATATGCCCTGTTTGGGTTGGCAAGGATCTTCACAATCAGATTGCTGCCAACATTCAAAAGGTCGCAGACTTCTTGGAAGGTAGGTAACTATTTATAGATTCTCATAATATTTTTATTTTGGCTAAAATATGTTTTTGGTCACTCAAAATATCTAGATTTTCCCATTTGGTCCCCAAATTTTTTTCCCCAAGTGGTCCCCCAATTTTTTTGTCATTCCTATTTGGTCCCTCTGTTAGTGCACCGTTTATCATCTTTTTTAGATGTTTGCATGACAACTTAGCTAGATAAAATAATCATACATGGCATGCATATGCGTCTTCTTATGTGTCCTACATGATAAAATAAGACTATAGGTGGTGAATCAACGCCTTTTTGTGAGTCACAGTGATGAACTCTATAATTGTTTTTTTTCATGAAAGGTGGTGATATAAGTAATGTAGGACACATAAGATGACACATATGCATGCCATGTATGCTTATTTTGTCCATCTAAGCTGTCACGCAAGCAATTAATGGAGATAATAAATGGTGCACTAACAGAGGGACCAAATGGAACTGAAAAAAAATTTTGGGGGACCACTTGAAAAAAAAATTGGGAGACCAAAAACATAATTTAACCTATTTTTCTTTTACGTCACTTTACATGTTCTCTTTTCTTTACCTCTTTTTTCTTGTTTTTATTAGATCTCTCATTTTGTCTCGTTTTATTTACTCTTTTTTTATATATCTTCTTTCCTTCCATCATTATTTTTATTTTTTATAAATTACTCTCTTGGTTTAGCTGTCAACTTAAAAAAAAATTATTCCTTTTCATTTATCCACTTTAAAAGTTTAAAAAAAACATTTATTACTCTGATCAATTAAATCCCTATATTTTTTCCTCCATAATATTAATAAGACAGATAAATATAATAAAAAGTGTATGATTTGGAGAAAAATATAAGAGTTTTAATTGTCTTTATTAATTTGTGTGCTACTCATCAAAATGGACAAATAAAAAAAATAAAAAGAATGTGTTTGGTTTAGCTCGAAACCACGTTTCAAACGTGGATCCGTACAAACACTATAGAGAGCAACGTTGACATGAATCTACGTTTGAAACATGTTTTACGCTAAACAAAAAACACACTAGATCTTAATATATAATTAAGATTTTTTCACACCCCACACATGTACACACATATACACACACCTCTTAATGTATAGACCTCTATACATACACCTTGATAGGTAACAAAGGAACTCTAAAAATCGTGTGTGTACTTGAAGTGAGGTAAATATGAATCCTTTGTAAGAGCTCTTTGAGTCAAAGACTTTTTCTACTTTGGACTGAGGCGCCATCTCTTTACCTTCAAATTTCATGTAAATAAATGTCTTTTGCCACATTTATTTTGGACCAAATTAAATATATATGATCTTTATTATTAATAATCATGAGATTTAAAACTTACAAAAACGCGTAGGATTTGGGGATGAGTACTTCAACAAATCAGATAAGACAGAAGCTGGGGATGCTAAGCCGTTTCTCCACATATATAAAAGTATACTCTCTTCAAAAAGCAGTGAAGAAACAATGGTGATCGATTACAATATTCTCTTTTTGCATAACCTTTTTATTCAGAATTAAAAGGAAAAAAAAATCATTCCGCCATCCTATATATGTTTAATTTCTTTTGACTTTTGTAGGCTATTTGGCAAGATGGGAACCGTGTCATGGCCGGTTCAGATTTCGTCACCCATGGAAGCAATACTTAAAAATTGGGAACCTAACGCGGTCATGTGCCTACAAAATTGAAACTCTTAGTGTCTACCTCTTTAATTCCCAGCAAGTACGGTATTTAACACTTCATAGCTTCATGCCTCACATAAAGTACCCTATTGCAAAATAGTTCTGTTATTTATATAATAAATTTATACAACGTTTTATATGGATAATTATAGGGTGGACCAAATAAAATTTGGTTCATCTAGTCTAGTTTACACTTTTTTGAGTTATTAGAGATAAATGAATAATTTTATTTTTATTAAATAGATTTTATATGATTTTTCGAATTTAATTTAAGGAAAAATATTGATTTACAATACAATGTAGGCTAATTCATTAATGATCTATCAATTTAAAGTTAAAGGAAAAAACTTTTACATTATACGGTACTATCAATTTGAATTTTTATTTTTTTCAACCAATATTTCATAAAAGTAATGAAAACCAATTTAATATAAATTATTAATAAAATGACCATTCAATTTTATGGTCAAGAATTTAAATTATTATACTTTTTTTTTTATTTTGGACCACGTGCAACATGATTCACCATAGATAAATCCTATTTTATATAACATATTTTTACTTTTTATTTTTGCTTTTATACTGAAAATTTCTTATGAGTTTAACTCTCAAGTTGAGGTGCGGTGCTATAACTACTCAGGATTCCAACCCTTGATATTTATCACTATAATTTCTTTATCAAATCACCCATATGCTAAGTGCTAATCTTGTTTTGGTGCGTACTTCCTACAGACCCCATATGAACTTCGAAGCAGGATTCAAGAGACATGCACAAATATTAGCTTGGAATCTGGGAAGGCCCTTAAAGAAGCATCATTGTTAGTTAAAAATATGGCAAAGTCATCAACACCAAATTTCTATGTTACAAATGCTAAAAATGCAGCTGAATCTCTTAAATCTGTGCTAAGAACAAACCCATGGGAAGAAGCTAATCATCTAGAGATAATACCAGCTGCCACGGTGGCATCACTATTAATTGATGTTGTGATTTGCATTGAGAATATTTGTGAAGCTGTTGAAGAACTAGCATCGCTTGCAAATTTTGTGCCTTATGAGTTACTCCATCGGGGAACAACAGTGCAACCAATTTGTGATGAGCATGATGATGGTTCGGTTCATGTCATCACTGTCAATGAGTGACCTCACCGAGATTAGAATAAAGGAACAAATGGAATACTACTAAAAACAATTATTAAGAAGAAAGACGCGTGACTAATTACCGAAGAATTTGGAGAATTAATTATAGTTGTGAGCGCATATATAAAGCTATTGTACATAGTGAATAGTGATGGATGGATTTTTTCTTTCTTTGTTTGTTTTGTCTGGTGTTCTTTTAGCTTCATTCAAAAAAAAAAAAAAACAAAAATAGTGATGGATCTTTATTAGTGATATCTTACACATAATTTATCGTAACAAAAAATTACAATTGAATTTTATTATATAAATGTATCAAGATTAATTACAATTATTTTAGCAGCAAATTAAGAGAATTTATGTATTTGTATATATGAGACATATGAAGGAGGAAGTCTTTTCTATGAGAGCGACAAGGGTGAATCATGGTTATTGGATCTTATTATAATAAATAGTTAAGATTAAAACATAAAGTCAATGACTTTTTTGTTAAGAAATCATGTGACCATTGAATAACTTTTATTCACACAACCATGCATCCATACATATATAATTAATTATATGATCATGATTTACTCTTTTTACCGTTATACAGATTAAAACATAACGTCAATAACTTTTGTTAAGTGATCATGTGATTATTGAATAACTTTTATCCACACAACCATCCATACATAATTAATTATATATCATGATTTACCCCTTTTACCGTTATATACAACAAAGTAAGGCCATCTTACTAAACTCTAAACCACACACACATAATATATATATTAGAACAAACCCCATCTCTGCGAATGTCTTTTGATTATGTTATAAAGTATTGAAATTTTGATTATGTTATAAAGTATTGAAAAAAGCATAGTAAAAAAATAGAGAAAATATATATTTATAATTTATTGAGATGAGTTCTACAAAAATTGAAATGTCAATTTTTATAGTAGAAAAAGTTATGTATTCTTCCTCTATTGTTTGTGAGAATCATGAATTTTAAGATTCGGTTAGTTTTCCATTATGGTAAATCTTAGGAAATTACAATTTGCATATGGTATTAGAGCTTTAGATTGTAAAATGTATTATTCTCCTTGAATAATTTTTTCCCCAATTTATATAAACCCTAATGTTTAAATTAGGAATTATAAGTAGCAATTATCTAATATGCATCGAAAATTCTTTTCCAAGTATCGTAATGATATTTTTTTTGTTTTGGCCGTGGATGATACTTTCAACTACGTAATGGAATGATGTTTTATAATTATTATATATTGGATTGAAATTAGGTTTTTGTTGTTTCGATATGATCTTGAATGTCTTTGGGTGAGAAGGGTTCACATTCAATTTTATATTGGCCGTGAATTACATTAATGAGAAAGACAATATGCAGTGGCATGCTATATCTGTATAATCCTAAACCTATATCCATATCCATATGTGTGTGAATTTGAACATTAACTTAGTGGGGCAATATATGTAATGATTGCAATTTTCAAATAATTATTTGATCGAGTATAATGGACGTACGCACAAATGGTTTTTCACTTTAGTCAAGTAAATTAATATATACATATTAACTTCTTGGTCGTGAACGGTATTGATTTTTTTATTAATGATATGTTATTAATTGAAATTAATATTAAGGCAACGAAGGTTACATGTGTGTATATACGTATAGTGTAATCAATATATTTTTTGCAAGACCACATGTATCTTCCACGAGAGACCGTCATGTTTGAGTTGGGTATGATCTCTAGCTATGGATGACAAAATTCTTTCTCCGAGTATTTAACACAACTCAGAGCTCGAACTCGAAACCACTAATTAAGCTAAAACAATCCTTATTGATCCAGGTACTCGATGGTGTATAACGTAATCAATTATCTTAATTATAAATTATATATATGTGTTGGTGGAGATTAACTTACTCCAGGAGTAACTCTGGCAAAGTTACTCCGCTTAATAACTCATTGTAAAATGTGAATTTCATCAATCCAATCGTTGAATAACATGATATTAATATGATGATTATGCACACCAAATTTTAGATCAATTGAACATTCATGGGCATTTGATCATAGAGTTGATATTTATTTATATTGGGAAAAGAGTATATAACCACCCTAAACTTTCACCCTTTTGCAAATAGGCACCATGAACTTTTATTTTGTCCTAATTAACCTTTAAACTTCTATTATTGTTGCAATATGTCATTTCATTAACATAAACTTAAATAATTAACGAAACCAATCTTAATTATTCAAGATTTTGTAATTAAAATAATATAAAATACAGTTTTAAAAAATAAAAAATAGAAAAAAATCCTAAATTAAAAGAACATACAATCATGTTTCACTTTTAGAATTTCGAATATGTTTGAAAATTGACGGAATTCAAAAATAAAAAATTGAAAATTTTACTCTTTTACTTGTTTTTAATATTTGAAACACAAAATATTGAAAAAATTGATATTTATTATGTTAATTATTTAACTTCATATTAATAAAATTTCCGATTGCAATAATGATAAGAGTTTAAGGATTAATTGAGGTGCCTATTTGCAAAAGGCCAAAAGTTCGGGGTAGTTTTATACTATTTTCCCATTTATATTTTAAAAAGTATATTGTACGTTAAACTAAAATGATTTGATGAAATATCAAATGATTTTAAAATTTTATGAAATTTTGTAGGATTGATCTACTTAATGAAAACTTTTAATATGACGGTTGGATTGATGAAATTCATATTCTATAAAGAGTAATTAAGTGGAGTAACTTTGACAAGAGTTACTCCTGGAGTAAGTTGATCTCCAATATATATATATATATATATATATATATATATATATATATATATATTTGGAATTCAATGTATACTAGATTTGCCGGTCACCAAAAGTGCTCAAATCTCTTAGTTTATCTAATTCCAATCTAATAGTAATTCCTTTCAACTACCTATAAAATATAATGGGTGTTAAAGTGTAATTTTTTTTGCTTATGGGCACATTGAAATTCATTATTATATGACAATTAAAGATCATAAAAAATAATAAATATTTTTTATTATAGTGAATATATCAATGAAAATTTCTATTTGCTTCATTTTGTCAAGTATGGTATATTATAGTGGATTGTCCAATATATGGTGTACATATGCACGGTATGAAGTTATGTTATGAATCTATTTAGCATGTTAGTATGTAACTAAAAAACGTTAATGTTTTCAAAACTTTGTTGTTTGCAGTACCTAGCTATTGCTATGCATTCACAATTCTCGTCCATTCCAATTTATAATGGATTTAATTTCTTTGAATTGAGTGGTCAAATTCAATTCTTCTAACTTGGGATTTGGGTTTGGACACTTTGTGAAGAGAAATCAAGTGTTATTATTACTTCAAGCAATGAAGAAGAGAAAGTTCATTGTAAAAGCTAGGAAAGGTAAATTAAACATATTAAGTATAATGTTTATGGCTAAAAATGCAAAAGAAATGATGAAGTCTGTGAAAGAGTGCACAAAGTGTACTTGATAAATATCTTATTAGGACGCTAATATGTACATTGATGATTTTCGTATTATGCATGAACATGTTATTGAGATGACAAACGTTGTGGCAAAACTTAAGTCTTTGGTAATGAATGTGGATAAAAATTTCCTTATGCAATTCATATTGAATTCATTACAATCTGAATATTTTAAAATGAAGTATAATACCATGAAAGATAAATAAAATGCGTGTGAATTGCATTGTATGTTAGTTTAAGAGGAGACTAGACTCAAGAATCAAGGAAATCATTTCATTAATTATGTTAACCATTAAGGAGCTGGTAAGAAACATAACAATAAAGGAAAGGGACTCCTAAATCCACAAGAAGGAACATTATAGAAAGAAATGTAATTTCTACATAAATTAAGATTGAGCATTTCCAAAAGGATTAATGTCATAGTGCTTGACCTCTATGTTTGATTGAGGGTATTCCTTAATTTGTCTCATGAATGAACCCTTGCATTGTCTGTCTTGGACATAGATAGCTTATCATTATCAAGCGTTGTCATGTGCATCAAGTTCAAAGACAACTTGCTAGATCGTTGCCTCATAATTAAAGAGACTTGTCATCCTCTGTACTACTCTCAATAATGGTTACAAGCATCTCATCTGTAATTATCACCAAATCCAAGTTAAACACATCCAATTGAAATTGGATCTTTTTCAGACCAATCAACGTAATTACACCAATTAACTTGACCACTAAAAAATCATGAAACTGCAAACAATATATAAGTTCATTGTTGAATTTCTGGCAAGCATACCAAAAACCCAGCAGTATAATAGTAAGTAAGAGTATCGTATCCACAGGGAACGATTCAATTTATAAAGATCAGTGGTCACAACTATAAAGTAAGGAGTATGATTGTTGATTGACGAGAATTGCGAAAGTAAATAAAAAACAGAAAGTAAATTGAGATAGGTAGAGACAGTTACTTGGACTAGGATTGAATTTCGTTTCATCGCACCCTTTTCATATGTGAACCCCAATAATATTATGAATGTGTAATTATGATACCTTAGCTAAACTAAATTATTCCGCGTAGGTTCCCCAGATCGCGAAATACTCAGAGATAATTCATGCGGGTTCTCCCAGGCGACAAATTACCCCAACTTTAAAGATCTGTTATCCGTTTGTTAACACTATCAATTCGCCCTGATTCCTCAGCAACTAATATGAGTATTTTTACCAATCAGAGTTCAAGTTTCCTATTCCTAGGCTCCACCAAACTCGATATTAATTTTATAAAACCATTTTCCAATGCGCCCCATAAAACAACCTATAACTCCGGCACACAGGCGGAAGCTACGCATTAAGCATAGAATAAAAATACCGATATAATAAAAACAAGGATTCATAGATATTAAAGAGAATTCACATACAACCGGGGGTTGAATCGACTACATTCAATCCTATCGGAAAGTTTAGCTACGAATGGTAGCCATTACAAACCAACGGAGAAACTGTCACAATTTTCTCTAGCCCTAGCTCTACTCTACCGTCTCTCCCAAAAAGCTCACATGATCTATGCAAAAGGTCCTTTAAATAGAAATTGAAAAGCTATCTGAAATCTGGAAGGAATCTTGTTTGAAATCCAATTAAAAACTGTTTCCGTATTCCTGCGCTTCACCCTGTGCTCAGCGCAGGAAACAAAGAGCAAATTGAATGTTGCGCTCCACTTGCGCTCAGCGCAGGTGGAGCGTATTTCTCGTTCTAGCTTTCCTGATTTCCTCCTTTTTCAGCTTGATCTCTTCATGATCTTATCCTTATTTGCTTTGCTTTCCTTATTTCCCTTTTTTTAGCTTGATTTTGTGCTGATTTGATCTTCAATTTGAATTTAGAATTTCATCTGCAGAATCTTTATCCAATTAATTGCTGATTTTATCTTGATCAGCTTCCATTTAAATCCTTATCTTGCAGATTCTCTTTTCAAATAGATGCTTGTTGAGTATCAAAAGATAATTATAAAAAAATGTGAAATTTATCTTGAGTCTCATGCTCTTAGAATTTTAATGGATTACAAATATAAAACATAGAGATGTTTATATGAATATCCTCTCACAAACATTCTATTAAATTTTCAGATCAACAGTGTTTGAGTAGGATCATTTGAAAGTTTCAGATCGTCTTAAAGCCAAACATCATCTGAAGTATATCATCGTCTGAAGTCGTGAAAAGTTGTTATGAGACTTGGTTGCATTTGAAGGCTGAAGGTATCAGAATCAAGTGAAGACCTTTTAAAGACGTTGTTGTCTATGTAGAACGTTCATCTTCTTGGTCTAACTTATTTCAGCACAAGAGACATACACCCTTTCTTACCTCGTTCAAGAGTTTTGCACAAATAAGGAAAGTCTGCAAATTCTGCTCCACCTGCAACAAAAAGTATTGTGTGCGCAGAACCTGCACTTGCAACCGTCCCAGAATTTTGCTGATAAAGAAGCCCAACGTCTTGGAGCATTTAATGCTATTTGACAACGGGAAACAGAGTCTCATATGCTATATAAAGGCTCGTGAAGTTGAAGAGAAAAAAAAGAAGAATTCTTTGAGCTATTACGCTGCAAAAACACTGTCAAAACACTCTGATATTTTCTTGTACAAAATTTTATTTGATATCCTGAGTTAATCTCAGTTTTGTACTTGTGTTCTAGCTATCATCTGAAGATAGTGTTATAGAACATTCTCTATTTAGCTTAAACAGTTTGGGTTTTAAGCCTGGAGAGGCTTTCTGTATAAAACAATACTTGGGTATTACACTTGGTTAAGTGTCTGAGAGCCTGAAGAGGCTTGGTGAAAGAAAAAATACTTGTGGTAGAGCCTGAAGAGGCTTGACAGAAAAGAATACTTGTAATTATTGCAAGAATAGTGGAAATCCAGTGGTGGTTTGCCTCTGGGACTGGACGTAGCTCAGAGTGGAAGTGAGTGAACCAGGATAACTTTGGTTGTGTTCTCTCTTACCCTTAAACTCTTTCAATTCAGTTTATATTCTAACCAAAAAGGGGTGTGAAAAGTATTTTAATTAGAGAACCTTAATTTTCATCAAAAATATATTTGCAAACAAATTTTAAGTCTGAACTTAAGTTCAGAAGGTACAACAAAACTTCAGATCAAAATTCTTCGTCTGAAGACCTTCTGAAACAGCTTTCTGAAAAGATTTTCAAAATCTAAAGGTTTCCATTGAAACACTATTCAACCCCCTTCTAGTGTTTCCCTGTGTGCATTTTCAGTTGGTACCAGAGCTTAACCTCAGGGTTAGCACCTAATCAGTGCAGAGGTCAAATCAAATGGAACCTTCTACCAGCAACAAACATTGCATCACTGAAGGAGCCTCTATCACGAGACCCCTTGCATTTAATGGAGTGGATTACTGATGATGTTCTGGCAAGCGAACCACAAAACCAGCAGTATAATAGTAAGTAAAAGTATCGTATCCACAGGGAACGGTTATTTATGTAGAACGAAATCGTATTTATCAAGGGAAAGCAATAGTTTAGAGAGTATGATTGCAGAATGGTAAGAAAGTAGACAATTAATTTGAATTAGAAAGGTAGAGTTAGAGACACTTTACTTGGATCAGGATTGGATTTCATCTCATCACACCCATTTTGCATATAAATACTACTTATTTATGTTGGTATACTCTATAAAATATGTAGACAAACTTTATTGCTAAGACCCCGAGTTACCAGCAGCCTCACACACTCAAAGGTAATCCATGCGGGCTCTCCCAGGCGACAGACTTACCCTCAGCTTATTTTGCTCTCTTTTGTTCTGTTTGTAAAGAATTAATTGAAATACGTGGCCCTATGAACTGAATATACCTTCACTCCAGTACTGTCACTACCTTCACTCATTAGATATACTCACCTCTCGACTCCAGGATTGACAAACAATTAACCCTTTGCTATCGATACTAAGGCCTATCCTCTAAACGCCTTCGCTAGAGTACTCACACTACCCATCGCTCATTAGTATGCTCATGTTTCAGTCACAGAGTATCGAGTAATCTTATTCAATCAGAGAGTGAGTTTCTTCAGAATCCGCTCCCCCACTCTCGCTCCTAATCTAAACTATAAGAATAGAAAAGATTAGCCTATAACTCCAGACGCAAGCGTGGGAATTAGGAATAAACACAGAATAAAACTACCACCATTATAGATAGGGACCTTATTGACACAATAATATAGCATTTATATACACTCAAGGATAGAATCGATTACATCCAATCCCACTGGAGAGTTAACTACATGAAGTAGCCATACAAACCATTGAAGACGCTGTCACCATCTTCAATCCTCGTGAAGCGCTCCTCCTCTCCTACTCTAAACTTAGCTAGAATACATGATTGAATTTGCTAACCAAGTAATTGTCCAACTTCTAACTTCCTAGGTCTGACGCAAGAGGTTCCTATTTATAGATTGGGAAAGACAAAGCAAATTTGGGAAGAGATCTTCTTAAAAATGGCAACCGGGACGTGATCTGCGTGTTCTGCGCTTCAAGTTGTGCTACAGCGCAGGCTGTAGCGCAGGTTCCAGAGAGTTGCGCTTCACCTGTGCTATAGCGCGGGGTGAAGCGCAGCTAGCGTCTGCAACTCCAACTTTCCTCTTTTAATTTGTTGATCTCTCCTCGAGACTGGTTTTCGCTTGTTTGTCCTTCCTTGTTTCCCTTTATTCTTTGATATCTTTGTATTTATTGTGCAATCCTTGTTTATTTGGGAAGCTTGTCTGCAACATCTTTGATTGATTGGCTCTATCTCCTCATTAATGATTCAAATCTTCTTCAAATCCTTAATTAATTGTCCTCAATAAATCTCCAATCTTGCATAAATCCTCCTCATTTAATGCCATTTAATTTCTGAATTGAATCTTTGCAAGAATCCTGCAAAAATCAGCAATAAATCTATTAAAATAGCATTAAATTCAAAACTAGGATTAATAAATACAAATTATTAAATATTAAATAAAAAAGGGATAAATATGGGGTGAAATTACCATTTTGTCCTTGATAAGTGAAATAAAATATATACTAAATTATCAACAATTTTTCACTTATCAATTACCACTACTGAAGGGATCGTATGAAGTTGTTCATTGAGAGCAACAACTTTGATGTATGGGATGTGGTCACTGATGGAGACTATGTCCCCATGCATGCTGGAGTGCCCATACCTAAGGCTGAATGGACCTTAGAGCAGAAGGCTAGAGTTTAGTTAAATGCCAAGGCCAAACTCTATCTGATATGTTCTTTGAACAAATCAGAATATGAAAAGGTTCATGGATGTTCATCTGCCAAGGAGATCTGGGGTACACTTGTAGCTGCCCATGAAGGGACAGAAACTGTAAAGCAGTCCAAGATAAGCATGCTTGTACATCAGTATGAGATGTCCAAGATGGAAGAGTATGAAACTATAGACCAAATGTTTGGAAGATTTCAGACAATAACCAATGGACTCAGGTCTTTAGGTAGAACCTTTGAATCTGGAGACAACAATCGAAAGATTCTAAGGAGTTTGCCAAAGTCCTGGAGACCCAAAGTTACAGCCATTCCAGAGGCCAAAGATTTAAATTCTCTTAGAATGGAGGAAATATTGGGCTCTCTCAAAGTTCATGAGCTTGAACTTGGGGAAAAGGACACCAAGAAGATATCATTGGCATTGAACTCAAAGGCCAGACAGCCTAGGCATGGTAGCATGAAAGCTATGCAAGCAGAGGACACTTCAGATGGTGATACTGAATCTGAAGGTTGTTCAGAAGATGATGATCTTGCTCTTCTCAGCAAGAAAATCAAGAAGATGTTGCAAAGAAAAGGGAGATTCAGAAGATCTCAACCTTCTAGTTCAAAACCAAGTAAGTCAGGAAAAGATTCTTTTAATACTGATAAAATTACCTGTTTTGAGTGCAAACAGCCAGGTCATATGAAGGTTGATTGCCCAAAGCTAAGAAAGCCAGCCTTTCAGAAGAAGAAATTCTTCAAAAAGAAGAAAGGATTGATGGCTACATGGGAAGATTTGGATGACTCCACTTCAGAAGAAGAGGATAACACTTCAGAAGAAGCAAATCTGTGTCTGATGGCAAGTCTACCTTCCTCAGACAGTTCAGATTCTGAGGTAATTCCACAAACTCTGCAAGATCAATATGATGACCTTGTTGAAAGTAGCAAAGAGCTTTTCAATGAGTTTAAAGAACTTTCAAGAGCTTTCACTCAAGCTGCTGAAGAAAATGAAAAGTAGCAAAAAGAAAATCTTTCTCTCAAAGAAAAGCTACTTCAGCAAGATCCAAGTAATTCTGATAATCTTGTGAAAGAGAACAAAAAACTCAAAAGCAAGATTAAAGAATTAACTCTGGATCTAACCAGATTTGTCAAAGGAACTGATAATCTGAACAGATTATTAGGCTCTCAAAGGCATTCCTTAGACAGAAGTGATTTAGGTTATTCAGAAACATCTTCTTCTGAATCCTTAAATTTTACAGTGCCTGATAAAGGAGCTAAGAAAGGTAATGGGTGTTCTAATTGTGGCAAGCCTGGACATGTTCAGTCTCAGTGCAGACACAAAAGGAAAATAAAACCCAAAACTAACAAAAGAGGACCCAAGAAAGTATGGGTACCTAAGAGTTTAATTGTTCCTGTTGCAGATGTGTTTAATAGGACAAAAGAAACACCACAAATGGTACCTGGACAGTGGGTGCTCGCGACACATGACGGGAGAAAGGTGTTTGTTCCAAAGCCTTAGACCCAAGGCAGGTGGAGTGGTCACCTTTGGTGGAAATCAGCAAGGGAAGATCACTGGCATTGGGACAGTAGGTATGACTCCTCTTTCCCTGATTAAGAATGTACTTCTTGTTGAAGGTCTACAACACAATCTTCTGAGCATAGGTCAATTATGTGACAGTGGATATGTTGTGTCTTTCACCAAAGAAGGTTGTATAGTCAAAGATGTTTCAGATCATATCCTCTTTTCTGCTAAGAGACACAATAATGTGTACAAGGTTGACCTAGAGGAACTTGCAAATCAAAATGTGAAGTGTTTTGTTTCAATTGAAGATGAAAAGCATATTTGGCATCAGAAACTTGGGCATGCCAGCTTGAGATTGATATCAAAGCTAACCAAACACAATCTGGTTAAAGGCCTACCCAAGCTCTCTTTCAAATCTGATATTTTATGTGAAAACTGTCTGAAGGGAAAACAAACAAGACACTCTTTTAAGAGTAAAAATGTTGTTTCTACCAGCAGACCTTTGGAACTACTTCACATGGATTTGTTTGGACCAACTAGAACTGAGAGTCTTAGCAAAAAGAAGTATGGGTTGGTCATTGTTGATGACTATACAAGATTCACATGGGTTATATTCCTAAGAAGCAAAGAGGAAACCTTTGAGAATTTCACAAAATTCTGTAAGAAGGTGCAGAATGAAAAAGGAATCTGCATTTCTGCTATCAGAAGTGATCATGGTGGAGAGTTTGAAAACTCAAGCTTCAGATTGTTCTGTGATGAGAATGGGACCTCACACAATTTCTCTGTGGCTAGAACACCTCAGCAAAATGGGGTAGTTGAGAGAAAGAACAGAAGCTTGCAAGAGATGGGAAGAACCATGCTCATTTCAAGCAACCTACCTAGATCCTTTTGGGCAGAAGCTGTTCACACAACATGTTATATTCAAAACAGAATTTTGGTAAGACCAATTCTCAAAAGGACCCCATATGAACTGTGGAAAGGAAGAAAGCCCAACATTTCCTACTTCCATATCTTTGGATGTGAGTGTTTTATACTTAACACTAAAGATGATTTAGGAAAATTTGATGCTAAGTCTGATGAAGGTTTCTTTATTAGATATTCTGAAACTTCTAAAGCTTACAGAGTATATAACTCAAGAACTTTAGCCGTGGAAGAATCTATTCATGTAAGATTCAATGACTTAAAGAGACTGATAAGGAACTATCAGATCTAGAAGAGGACTTTGCAGGTATGGAGATAAATCCTGATGTAAAATCTGAAAGATCATCTGAAGGACCTGCTGAGCAAAAGACTGAGTCTGATTCTGAAGCCGGACCTTCTCAGACCAATATTGTTGAGTCTCATACAGAGTGTGTACCTCCTCACAATCGTGATTAGAGATACAGAACTCATCACCCAAAAGAGCAAATAATAGGTGATACTTCAGAAGGAGTTAGAACAAGATCAAGGCTGAGAAGCTTGAACAATCTTGCACTTCTCTCTGAAATTGAACCTAAAAATATTGAGGAAGCTCTGCATGATGAAGGGTGGATCCTAGCCATGCAAGATGAGCTGAATCAATTTTCTAGGAGTGATGTCTGGACACTTGTGCCTAAACCCCATGGTAAAACTATCATAGGAACCAAATGGGTGTTCAGAAACAAGCTGTCAGAGGAAGGAAAGGTGGTCAGAAACAAGGCCAGGCTTGTTGCTCAAGGCTACAATCAGCAAGAAGGTATTGATTTTACTGAAACTTTTGCTCCTGTAGAAAGACTTGAAGCCATTAGGATTTTACTCTCTTATGCAGTAAATAATGGCATCACCTTATATCAAATGGATGTAAAGAGTGCCTTTCTCAATGGTTTTATTGAGGAAGAGGTCTATGTTTGACAACCACCAGGTTTTGAAGATACTACTTTTCCAGAACATGTTTTCAAACTGAAAAAGGCTCTTTATGGTCTGAAACAAGCACCAAGAGCTTGGTATAACAGATTGAGCAATTTCTAATCAAAAATGGTTTTTCAAAGAGGAAAAGTAGATACAACTCTTTTTAGAAAAATTTCTAACAAAGATTTCATTCTTGTTCAGATATATGTGGATGACATTATTTTTGGTTCTACTGATTCATCTTTATGCAAGGAATTTTCTAAGCTTATGTAATCTGAATTTGAAATGAGTATGATGGGGGAACTCAAGTTCTTCCTAGGACTTCGGATTAAGCAACAATTTGATTGTATATGGATCAATCAGGAGAAATATACTAAAGAAATGCTTAAAAAGTTCAACATGAATGATTGCAAGCCTATGACTACTCATATGCATCCTTCAATTGTTCTTAACAAAGATGAAGGAGAGGAACCAGTAAATCAAACCTTGTACAGAGGAATGATTGGCTCATTACTGTATCTAACAGCAAGCAGACCTGACATTATGTTCAGTGTGTGTCTCTGTGCTAGATTTGAGTCTGATCCAAGAGTTTCTCATTACAAAGCTGTAAAGAGAATTTTCAGATATTTAAATGGTACTACTAATCTTGGTCTTTGCTATAAGAAAAGTAAGGATTGCAGGTTAGTGGGATTCTGTGATGCTGATTTTGCTGGAGATAGAATTGAAAGAAAATCAACTAGTGGAGGATGTCATTTCATTGGTGATAACATGATCAGCTGGTCCAGCAAAAGGCAAAGCTCAATTGCACTTTCAACAGCTGAAGCTGAATATATTGCTGCAGCCAGTTGTTGTTCACAACTGCTATGTGTAAAATATCAGTTAGAAGATTTTAATATTGATGTTCATTCCATTCCTGTGATGTGATAATACCAGTGCAATTAATCTTTCTAAAAATCCCATTCAACATTCTAGGGCAAAGCATATAGAAATCAAACATCATTTCATTAGAGACTATGTTCAGAAAGGAGTTTTTGATATAAAGTTCATTGATACTGATCATCAATGGGCTGATATATTTAAAAAGCCTTTGACTGAAGATAGATTTAAGTTCATAAGAGATAATCTGAATATCTTGGCTTTGTCTGAAAAATAATTGCTTGCATCTGAACATGCATCATCTGAAGGTATGAGTGCATTTGAACATGCATCATTTGAAACATATTGTGCATCTGAACATGCATCATCTGAAACATATTACACTAATTAATTATTTTAATTACAAATACAACAATAATATAGAAGGGTATGTTTTTACATACCTGTTAGGAGTGGAAATTTCACTAACTTATATCTGCAAGAGATTCCCATTATAAAGGAAAGATTCGAATGGATCCTAGGAATATAAAAATAAATTTAACTTGAACCATTCTAAGTTAAGAAATTCGAATTCACAGTGATCATTATCTGAGGAATATTTTCGAATATCTCAGAAGATCATTTATTTCCTTTATTAATTAAACATTCAAAATCCTTGTTTGATTCTAGTCAAATATTTCGAATAAAGCTTTAATAATTAAAGCTACAAAGATTTCGAATTGTGTTAATACAAGGATAAAGGATAAAAACTTGTACAAAAGAAAAAGTAATTAGAAGCTATTTAGAAATCACGGGAAACACTAGAAAGGGGGGTTGAATAGTGTTTTATAATTTCAAACTGATTTTAGGAAAACCTTTAACAAGCAAAACTTTTCACAAAGAAATTTGAGCAACTTGCTGAAACTGGAAGTAAGGTACTTGCTTAAGTTACTTCAACAGGTCCAATCAAACAGTTTTACAAGTTTGTTTTTTCAATATGTTTTAGATTGTTTTTCAGTTTCAACTTATAAAATAGTTTACTCAGAACCCTCCAAGTTAGTTTAAACCAAATATAAAGAGATAAAGATAAGAGAAGACTTAGCCACAAATTTATACTGATTCACTCACTTCCACTGTGAGCTACATCCAGTCCCAAAGCCAAACAACAATAGATTTTCCACTAATCTCAGAGATTACAAGTATTCTTTTCTAGCAAGCCTCTTCAGGCTCTACAACACCAAGTATTCTTTTACAGTCAAGCCTCTCCAAGCTCTAAACCAAGTATTGTTTATCCACAAGCCTCTCCAAGCTCTCGGACACTTAAGAGTATTTACAAAGAAATTTGTTTAAGTTACAGAACCAAAACAAGTTCCTAACTTAAACTGAAACTGACTTGTACAATGTAACTGAGTAAGACTCAGGATAAATGAAATTTGATGTACAAAGAATCAGAGAGAATGGCAGCGTATAATTTGACAACAATTTGGCTTGATATTGTAATCTTCTCTCTCTTTTGAAGTCCTTCACGAAGCTATATATAGGAACATAATTGAGTCTGTTGAAGATTGCTAAAACCACCGTTGAGATATAGCATTAAATGTTGTGAAAATCGTTGTGAGACAATCTTCTGATAGCTTCTGACTTGATCGGTGCAGGTGTGCAGACTTGATTCAGTTCTGACACGTTTACAGGTACTATGATACAACAGTTTCCCTTTCTGGTGAGTTGATTCAAAAGGCTCAAAAGGGTCTTTGTAAAACTTTCCTTAAACGAGACAACCTTGCAGAGGACGTTGAGAATGCATTTAAGTCTTGAGCAGAAAGCCTTCTGACTTTAGACAAATGCCACGTAGAAAGTCTTCAGCAGGTCTTCTTGATTCAGATAGTACATCTCTTCAGAGGGTAGATGTACTTCAGCAGGTTCTTCACTTTCAGAAGGTTGCACCACTTCAGAGGGTTGCTCCTTCAGAGAGTTGCTGAAACATATAAAATACCCTTAAGAGAATTTGTACTATTTCTAAGAATGTTTTAAACAAATTTGTTATTCATTAAAACTTAGGGTTATGAGACTTAAACATTATTACTCACTTAATAATATTTTGAGACTCAACAATCTAGAATTTTATTTCATGAAGCAAGTTACAAGAGAAATTTCGAATTACAATAGAACTCTTACAAGTTACAAGAAAAATTTTGAATTACAATAGAACTCTCACAAGAGAAATTTCGAACTATATAATAATTACAAGTAAAATGGTAATGAATTACAAGAAGGAAAGTAGTTCGAAACAGAAGCCTTCATCTCTTGATCTTCCGAAGAGTTTGGAGTAATCAAACTTCCATTCTTTCTATTCTCTTTTGCATTCGAGAAGAAGGAAAACTCTGTGGAGGATAAAGCTTTTGAGTGAGCATTCTTTATCGCTAACCTTCTCATTCATAATTCTTCTTTTCTCATTCAAGTAGGGGAATTAATAAAATCAAAAGCAAAAAGTCAAACACCCCCTACAATTCGAAAAGAAGCTAAAAGTTAAGTGAGGATCATCCAGGAAAATTCGAAGAAGACACAAACATTTCCACTTAACAATTTACACAAAAGAGGTCATCCTCCATGTGTTGATTCTCTCTTTTCTTCCCAAGATTTGAGCGTTAAGCAACGATAAGGAGGAAGATGGACGTGCCACAAAAGACATAGGCACCTCTTTGGAGAAGGAGAGATCGAAGGCATTATTAGGTAAGAATACCAATTAAAGGCCCACTTTTGGCTACAACGTTCGACCCAAAGGCCATAAACTTAGAAACATTCCTAACATTGGCCATTACCTCGACCTAAATCGAATGAAATCACTCGAAACTTAGGTCGAACGTAATAACCAATATTAGAAACCTCTCTATATTTCGAAATAAAAACAACAAGAAGAACAATTCGAGTAAAACATACTCAAAGAAGCAAGAGAAAGAATGAAAGTTTTTACTTTCTAAGAAGAGAGGAGAAGAGGTAATAAGAAAGAAGATTTACTTCTGAATGGGTGAAAGTGAAAGGAGAAGGTAACTCTATTTATAAAGAGAGTTCACAAATAGTAACATAAATATTTAAACATGAGAATCAGTGAACTAACAAAATTTATTAAGAATTTTTGACTAATAAATCAGTTTCTGATCAAAAGTGTGAAGCAGGGAAGCCAATCACAAGTTGACACGTGGCATGAAAGAAACTTCTAAAAACATGATAAACGTTTCTGAAGAAAAATTCGAATTTATTGTGTTAATTCAGCACAAAGGAGTTTTTAGACTTAGAATATTTTCTAAGGTTTCAGAACTATTGAATGTTTTCGAATTTGATATAGCCAAAGTCTTCAAGAATTTCGAATCTAGACTTAGACATTTGGCTGAAGATTTCAAATCTTACATGATCAAAATCATTGAAGAATTCGAATCTAGCATGACCAGAATAAACTCAAAATTTCCAAGATCAAACTCAACCAAGTATGCTGAAGATTTCAAGTTAAGAACTCATCATGATCTCCTGAAGATTTCGAATCAAGGCAAGGCTAAAAGTCATGGAAATTTCGAGTAAAGACTTGGACAAATAAGATGAAGGTTTCGAATCAGAATTCAAACAAGAGCAGGCACGTGGAAAGCATCTAATGAAGTCAGGACACCTGTACGACCATAGATTAGGCAGTTAGGATTCTATCTTATGTGTTTGTTGTAAATTGGTTGACCGTTAGGGTCAAAAGTCTATAAATAGGGCAAAAACGCAAGCCCTAGGGATGAATTTTTCTCTATTCTACATACTTAAGACTTACTCGAAAAAAGCATATTGTCTACCATTATTACGACTACTTGCTCATCCGATAACACTCGAAAAGTATGTCAGTTTGAGGATTCGTCAAACTTTTCAATACATTGTTTTTAAACTTTCTTTTACTTCTTTTATTTACATTATTTCTAGCCTTTTATTTTTTCTACTTCTTACTTCTTAACGTGCACTACATCATTTTAGAATCCACCAAGAGGACTTGATTCCAGTCCCAGATTGTTCATAGGAATCTTTAACTTGATTTAACCAAAAATCACCACAAACAATACCATATTCAGCACGACCTCAATGTGGGCCTTGCGGCCCGTGGTGTGGATTGCCCTGTCTCGACGAGAAGCCTGATTGCTCTTGTTACGTGCAGACTTCCCCTTGAACTCATTAGAGGCCCAATAGGACAAAAGACCCTCCCAAGTCTCCTCAGCACACCAAGTGGGCCTAGTCCCACTCGTCTAGGGATGTCAACGGGGCGGGACGGGTGCGGATAGTACCTACCCGTATAGGTACCCGCTAAAATTAACGGGTACCCATGCGGGTATTCACGGGTACCCATTAATGTTTAAGAATTTAAATTTTATTAAAAAAATAGAGGAGATGTTATATAATAAATTATAATATCATAATATATATATATCAACAATCATTATATAATACCATTACATGTTAATATATTAAAAATATTATCAAAATTATTATAAAATAAATTATATCTCATCATAAAATAATAAAAAATCTTAATATTCAAATATATTTAATAGAAAAATATGTTTTAATGAGTGTGCGGGTAGTATAATATTCGTCCCCACCCATTTAATAAATATGCGGGTACCCATTGCGGGTATATCCGCGGGTATCCGCGGGTGCGGGTTTCTTTGACATCCCTATCGTCCGGGCCTTGTTCAGCATATCCGAAGGCGTCTAACGATCCTCTACTCATACACCTTCTTAATCCGGGCCTCGTCCTCAAGGGCCCAAGTAACTCTGCTCTGTAAAAGAAAAAAATTTAGGGTAAGTCATTTGAAAATGTCATAAAAATTAAAAATTAATGTAAAATGAAAACATTTTACTGTAAATTCCTCCCACCACTTGTCCCTCACATCCTTCGGGGTGACCTCTCACAAATAGTGAGGACCCCAGAATTGTGATCGAATCGCATGACCAATGGTCGCGATGGGGGTTGTTTGGCACCTAATTGCAAAATAAAGAAATTAAATGTTAACACCGCAACTTATAAAAATTAAAAATATTAAAGAAATAAAAAATTGTAGAAACTCACCCTCTACAATAAGGCTGGATGGCGGAGGGCGGCAGTGACCGGCGGAGGAGGACGGTGGGACAATGGAAATTGAAGATAAAAACAGTGGAATCAGGGCGGGAGAGGTTGGGGGTGCAACGAGAGGGAGGGGGATGGAGTGAGGTGGCGGCGCAGGGGAGGCAGAGGAGGAGGGAGACGGAGGCGCAGGAGGAGCAGGGAGACGGAGAAGGAGAAAGAAATGAGAAGGAAGAAGAGGAGGGGACGGAGGAAGGGTTTTGTGCGCGTAAGTTTTAAACTTAGCGACGGTCTAGTCGTCGCTAAGTTAAAAAATTTCTCTCACACGCCAATTTTAATTAAAAACGTAGCAAGTCGTCGCTATGTTTATTTTCTTAATTTTCAGAAAAAATAATTAGTTTTTTTAGCGTAGTGACGATATGGCTGTCGCTACAATGCAAAAAAGTAGCGACGATCAGGCCGACACAGCGTATTAATTGCACAGTTGGGCGTTGAGCTGCATATTTAATGTTGCAGCGATGCCATAATGACGGCCTAGTCGTCGCTAGTAGTGACGATGCGTGGCCGTCGCTACGCTTTCGCGTCTAAATCGGCACATTCTTATAGTGTATTTGATTGCTGGGGAATTGATTTTGAAAGACCATTGCCATCATCCTTTGCTAATGAATATATTTTGGTGACAGTTGACTATGTATCCAAATAGGTTGAAGCCATTGCAGCCCCGAGAGCATATGCCATAACCGTTATCAAATTCTTGAAGAAGAACATTCTTTGCAGGTTTTGTGCACCCAGAGTCTTAATCAGTGATGGAGGCTCACATTTCTGTAATGCTCAACTCCAAAAAGTTTTAGAGCATTATGGAGTTAGACATAAGGTAGCATCACCTTATCATCCACAAACCAATGGACATGCTGAAGTTTCAAACAGAGAAATCAAGATAATCCTGGAGAAGACTGTCACATCTTCTAGGAAGGAATGGTCTATTAAGCTGGATGATGCACTCTAGGCTTACAAGATTGCATACAAGTCTCTTACAGGTCTTTCTCCATTTCAGATGGTTTATGGTAAGGCTTGTAATCTTCTGCTGAGCTGGAACCACTACAAGAAAAAGACATATTAGTGAGGGAAAAAATCCCTCGCTGCTCCGTCGCTGATTAGCGAGGGATTAGAGACGAAAATACATTCCCTCACAAATATTTGGTAAGAAAGAATGGTGCAAGTTGGTATATAACTAGCGAGGGACTGGGATTAGCGAGGGAATTATTTCCCTCACAAATCCCTCGCTGAAACAGGGAAAAAAAGTAATTGTAGCATAGTTAGGGAATCAATCCCTCGCGAGGCGGGAAAAAAGTAATTGTAACGTAGCGAGGGAATCATTCCCTCGCAAATCCCTCGCTGAGACAGGAAAAAAGTATTTGTAACGTAGCGAGATAATAATTTCCTCGCAAATCCATCGTTATGCTTATATATGTACTTTAATTGATTTGCGAGGGAAGTTGTGCATCTCAACTCCCTCGCAAATATAAAGATATTTTTTATTAAAAATATAGTTTTTAAAGTAATTTATAAAAGAAAATAAATATAGATTTGAATAATTAAATAAAAATAAAATATTATCTTGATGAATTGATAATTAGAAAATAATATTTTAATAAACTCTTTATTATATTATAATTTTGAGAACTTACCTTTGAGACTGAGACACTCACTCTCCCTAACCATCGAGTCGCGACCCACCGTGTCGTCTAGAGGTGTTCATATCCAATCCAATCCAATACAAACTGCAAAAACCAAACCGAAAAATCGAAAACCGAATCAAACCAATATCCAAAAAATCGCAAACCGCAAACCGAACTTTTATATACATATATGATTACTTATAAAATAATTATATATTTATACCTATATACATATATATTTATAAAAATACTTATACTAATATTTTTTTTTATGATTTTATTATCTAATATTATGTTAATATTTATATAAATATATCAAAATAAAACTATTTTAAAATTAATTTTCATGTTTCATGTCATTCTTTTTATATAATTTTATATTAATTTTAGTAAATATAAGTTCTAATAAGAAAATGTTTACTATTACTTCATTATTTTATCAATTTTATCAAATATTTATTGTTGCTTTTAAAAAACCGAAAATCGATCTGATCCAATCCAATTTAAATGGGATCAGACTGGATCGGATTTGAAAAAAACAAATCGATTGGATGATGAAATGATAAAATCGCAATGATCATTGGATGGTTTTTACCTCAAAACCGATCCAAATCGAACCGCGAACACCCACTGTCGTCAAGCCGCCATTGTCATTGAGGAAGAACGTCCTTGTCGTTGACCCACCGTAAGACGCTCACATTTTTAAATTAATTTTATAAAATTATATATTTAAAATTATAATAAATTAATGACAATTTTTTTATGTTTAAACTTAATTTATATTTTCTATAAATTTAAAATATAATTTCCATACTTATATAAATTTATATTTTGGATATATAAATTTAAAAAAGTAGTTATATATTTGAATTTAATAATATCTAGTAATTTATAATTACTAATTTGATTTAATAAATATTAAAATTTAGAGATAATATATATGTAAGATGTATATTTGTGTTATATAGGTATCTATAAACACACTTACACATAAATTATATAGTTATTATAATAAGTATAATAAATATATATATATATAAATGTAAAAAATTTAAATTTATAAATATTTTAACTTTTTTATTAAAAATTAAGAAAAAAAATATCAATTTGTTTTAGCTCCCAGAATTCCCTCTCTCCCAAAACAAAACCCCAAATTTCTCAAAACCCTAAATTACTTGTTCTTCCTCATGAGAATGCAGCGGAATTCATCTTAAGTTTTGAGAAGACAAATTAATTCATCTTCCTCGTCAGAAAAGGTACTTTCTTCCCCGTCGCTCTCTTTCTTCATCTCTTTATTCATTCCTTTGTTTGTTGTTGGAAGCAGACTTGGATAATTTCTCAATCACTCAAAACTCGCAAACTTGGATTTCTCGCTTTCTTTCTTCGTTCCTACGTTGCTCGGCGCAGGTACTCTTTCTTCGTCCATGCTGTGGAAATTTTAATGCAATGTGGTCCCAGTACTATTAAGGTAGAATTCTTGCTTTTACTCCCATCAGTGACTATTAAGGTAGAATTCTTGCTTTTACTCCCACCTTTGTTATGACATCCTTTATAGTAGAATTCTTGCTATGGAAATTGTTTGATTAAAATTTTCATCCTCAAATAATTACTAATTTTTTCTTGCACATTATTTCAACTGGGAGCCTACTTTGTTCACCAGAACTCAAATTTAGGAACTAGGATTGACATGCCCCCCCTTTCCCAACCCGCCCGCTTGCACAATTGTAATGCATTGTGCAATAATCGTTATCATTATGGTGATTAAATCTTGTGTCAACATAGATAATGCATGTGTCCGGACCTAATTGAATGAGAAATAGGATGCACTGAAGTTTTGTGCATTATGGAATTGTTATCTCATTTAGAGACGTTGTTTGTACATTTTAGTCTGTCTGGCCTCAATTTGCTTTTTTGTTGGCACCCCTACATTGAAAAAATAATTGTTTTAGTAGTATACCTTTGGCCTTGGCTGTCAAACTCGTGAGTTTACTTGTAGAATCATAGTCTACCTTTTTGTGAGCCATGGATATGCACACGGGGTGTAGGGGGATGGGAAAGGGGCATGGATGTGGAGAGCATTGTGGTCTTTATCTGTTTTGTTTTATAGCTAACTGACTTTTCCTCCTCTCACTGTCTCATCTTATCAGTAGCACAACTCTTGTTATTAACCAATTTTTAAGGCCCCCTTCTTTTCTTCCCTTCCCTTTATATATGTAGTATTTTGTATGATTATGCAAGGCAAAGGGATATAACCAATTGTATTTACCATTTGTTGTATCTCTGCACTTGAACCTGAATGCGAGTAACAACCCAAATGAGTTTTCTAAGGCTCATCTTATATGTAGCTCCAAAACCATCACCACATATCCCAAAGCTGGTAACATGATTCAGAGCAGTTTCCTAAAAATGAAAATTATGTTCTTCATTCCTCTTCTTCATCCATATTAAAGTATTATAAAACATCTTTCATTAATTCTAGGTTGAACTATACTACTTATATTAGATATGATCTTCCATATATCAGAATTGTGTGAGAGGGAATTATTAGGAAAAAGAAAGATCATAATATATTTTTGTGCAATTTTATGATGTATTGGTTGGCCTTCAGAAGATACGACTATTAATCCATGGTTTTGAATTTGATTATGCTTGATTAAATAAATGAATGCTTTGTGGCGTACCTATCACCATTAGGAAAAGTGGCAGCAACTTCATTTGCAGTGTGGTTCATGGTTTTGAACATCAAAGGATTGAAACTTGCTTGGTTGGAGTCATGATTGTCATGTTTTTATGCAAAGGTTAATTTCTTTGGCATTTCGTGATATGTTACCAAAGCCTATATGGGGAGCATTAACAGAACTCAGTTTGTTCTTTAAAAACATTTATGCAGTTGAGATAAATTCTTCAATCATGGAGAATGCAAAGCTTTCCATTATTGAAACAATTTGCAATCTAGAAAAGATTTCTCCCCCAGCATTCTTTGATTCAATGGGACATTTAGTTGTGCATCTCCCATATGAAGCTAAGGTTGGAGAACCTGTGCAATACAGATGGATGTATCCATTTGAAAGGTGCATGTTGTACTTGAAAAGGAAGGTTCGAAATAAGGCAAGGGTTGAAGGATCTATTTGTGAAACATATATTTTGAAAGAAATTTCCAATTTTACTTCCATGTAGTTTGATCCATACATACAGACAAGAGGCACTCAAGTTCCTCACGATGGTGGTGAAGGTATCATTGATGAACAATTGTCTATTTTTAATCACCCATGTCATACTATTGGTAGAGGTCGAAATAGATACTTAACTGTTGAAGAGCTTCAAATTGTTGAGACTTATGTTCTCGTGAATTGTAGAGAAGCTGAACCCTACCTATAGTAAGTTCGATTTTTAATTTATCAATTTGTCTAGTTTATAATTACTTTAGTTTCATTATTAATTTATATTTTTATTAGGAAATTTGAGGATTTTCTAAGGGAAACAAATCCTAATATTCTTGAGGATGACATATTGGAAGCTCGAGATAAAGACTTCAGTAGGTGGCTAAAACACCAAGTGAGTTATCTCGCCCATAATTGTGGGTACCCTAAAATGTAACATTCATTATACTAAATGATATAACCATGTGTTCTCTTTGTAATCATTTACAGGTTAGTACAGGTCAAGTTGAGGATCAAATGATTCGAGAGATAAGTTATGGTCCATCGAAGTAAGTGACTTGTTATAATGTGTTAATAGTTAATGGGTATAGGTTCCATACTAAGGACTATGGACAAAATAAATCTAAATAGAGAGATATGTGTTAGGGGAAATATATACGGTGAGAATGACCTGGACTATTATGGCATTGTTGAGGAGATATTAGAATTGTCATATCTTGGAAATCAAAACAAAGTAATTCTTCTACGTTGTCTCTGGTTTGACCCAATTAAGGGTGTCAATATTGATGAGAGACATGGTTTGGTTGATATTAAGCATTAATCACGACTTCATTCAAATGAGCCATTTGTTTTAGCTGAGCAAGCACAACAAGTGTATTACACACGATACCCACAAGGTGGCGGTAGAGCTAGTGGTGAATGGTGGGCAGCTTGCAAGGTTAGAGCAAAACTTTTTCCAATCGAGACTTTGAATGATGAAGATGATGGATCAAATGAGCTAGTAGATATTGATTATTTTCAAGATGATAGATCTGCAAGAGCACAAAATCTTTACATAGATGATGAAGCTATAACATTGTTTGATGCTCGTGCCCTGATGGAAGAAGTCAACATAAATGATATACATCATTCGATGGACAATCTACATGATGATCAATTCATCAATGAGAATGAAGATAGTGAGATTGATGAGTTCATAGATGAAGATGATGAAGTAGTTGATTCAGGCTCAAGTGGGGACAATTGATTCTAGTCAATGGTATTGATGTTGACGTGTATGTCATTTTTATATTCCATGTTGTTATATGTAGTATTGACATGTAGTTTCTTAATTCATTGAATTTCTTTATATAGATACTCATCATGCCAACTCGAGGAAGAGGACAACGTTGGGGTAGTCACACCAATACTCCACATCAACCTTCTCTAGCTTCAGTTGATCCTCCATCACTTCAACGTTCTCCACACTCACCAGGTATACTTGTAGAATGACTTTTTTTAAAAAAAGGTTTAACTCTTAATTTATTTAAATATAATGTATCTTTGATTTATTATTTCCTTGTGCTTGGATTAGGTGCTGCTTCTGCCATTGGTCTATCAGCTAGTGATGGCCAACCCGGTTAGTTAATGGAGACCAATTAACTACTCTCCCAACAACTGTTAACCCACAACCTTCTGCGATTCCTTCCAGTGAATATTCTCACACCGAAGTTGATAGGAGGCTAGTTATATCGGTGGAGCATGTTTCTAATCCGTAAGTGATTTAAAACTCAATAAATGATTTAGTTTAATGGAACTAATTGTGATTCATGTTAGTTATTTATTATTTATGTTACTAAACTTGATATGTGACTTGAATGGAATTATAGGAGGAGGTTTGTTCCATCATCTTTGACTCGGGATATTATATCATAAGTGATTTCTAGGATGCCTTATCCTGCAGATAATTGGAAAAGTTATTGCTCTGATATAAAGGAAATGTTATGTAATGATTTCAAGGTAAGATATTATGGTATAAATATTATTTAACATATGATATTATCTATTAAGAAATTCACTTAATTTTATATTGGTTTAGGAAAATATCATTTTTCATCGAATTATGATCGTACGATGGCAAAAACGGTTTGGGAACGGACATGCATGGACCGATATCCTGACTATTTGGCCAAGGCAAGGGCTGCAACATTTGTGAGAGAAAACTCAACTAATATTGCTTATTTAAAGAGGTGGTTTGGTTCACATATGGATGACACCAGAGTGGTAGAAGAAGTTTGCTGTTGGCAAAAGCAATAGGGTTTCCAAGCGTGATTCCATGGTGCACACAGGAGGATCGAGAAGCTTTGGGCATCACAAGAAAAAGATGGTAATCATATTCAATAATTGAGTTATTCATGTTCTAGAAAATATTTGACAAATTTTAGTTGATAAGGTGATGATAACATAAAAAGGTAGTAGATTATTTAAACTTAGTAAGTTTTATCTAGAGACTAGTTGGTAAGGATAAATGACAATGTTATTTTAAGTTGGAGGCATTGCTAATTTGTTGTATTTTTTTGCATCTTATTAATGTTCATATACTGATATATGCAATTACAGTAAATAGAGTTAAAACGTCTTGTTTCTTATAATGAAGTGTACATAAAAGTTCATGAAAAGAAAGATGGCGATTATGTCTCTAACAGAGCGAAGGACTTCGTTGTATCTTTCTAAATTCTGAGAGTTATTACTTTTGTTAAGTTATTGTGATTTTATGTAAGTGCTGCAAAATTTTATTGATTTTTTGTTGTAGGAATCATATGAAACTGCTATGTCAGAGAAATATGGAGAAGATAGTTCGACCCATCCTGCAGTTGATTCTGAAATTTGGTTACATGCAACTGGTGAAAACAAAAAAGGGTAGAGTGCACAACATAGGTCGTAGCTTAGATATTGGCATCCTTGGTTCTACATATGCTTCATCTTCAGATGTTGTAGGTCCTTCCACACATCCAACACCTATGACAAATATTGAAAACGTTACTACAACTATAAATGTTGCATTAACTTCTTTTATGGAGACACAGATCTCACAGATGCAAGCACAAATGTAGGCGCAGATGTAATCACAAATGCAGTTCTTTAGGACAAAGATATTGTCTATCCTAAAAACACAGACACAACCTTCGGTTCAATAACCTGGAGAGAATCAAGAGAATGATAATGATGATGATGATGCTAATTTATGTTGATTTGATTATGCATTACAATTTTTTATTTTGTATGACTTATATTGAGTATTTTATTTTGGTATGTTATGACGTATAAGACTTGTAATAGGTATTTTGATTTGGTACATTATGACTTGTGAGACTTATGCTACAATAATTTTGGTTTATAAGACTTGAGTTGTTTTCAAAACAGAGAGTATTTTTTATTTTAATGATTAGACTCAATGAATGAGTATTTTAATTTGTTACAGGTGATTGAGTAGTCAAATATATATTCAGGTGTAATTGCAATAATAAAAATTAGAAATAAAATAAATTTTGCAAAAAAATACTGTACATTTAGCGATGGAATTGCGAGTACAAAGTAACGATCAACATTGATAACACATCGATAGATTGGCGACGGATTTGCGAGGATTATATTTGCGAGGGACTGACGAGGGATTTGCGACGATGATATTTGCAAGGGAATGACGAGGGATTTGCAAGGACGAAACAATAATTAACATTAATGGTCTAGCAACGCATATGGTAGAGAGTAGCGAGGGTATAGCGAGGACATGGTTGTTGTGAATTAGCGAGAGAATAGCGAGGGATGGGCGAGGGAATTTGCGAGGGAATGGCGAGGGAAATCTGCTGTCACGAATGAGACCTAGGTTTGGCTAGGGAACAATCCCTCGCTAATCCGTCGCTATTCCCTCGCAATGCACATTAACGAGGGATTAGCGAGGGATTGTTCCCTTGCTAATTTGCTTTTTTCTTGTAGTGAACATAAGACATACTGGGCCTTAAAATTTCTGAATTTTGATCCTCAAGCAGCAGGAGAAAAGAGAAAATCACAGGTGCATGAATTGGAGGAAATGATGCTCGGTGCTTATGAGTCTTCCAAGTTGTATAAGGAAAAGGTCAAGCGTATCATGACAAGAATATTCTAAAAAGGGAATTCTAGCCGAACCAATCAGTGTAATTGTTCAATTCCAGGTTGAGGCGCGCATTTCCTTGGAAAATTGAAGTCAAAATGGTTAGATCCATTTGTTGTCAAATCTCTTAAACCTTATGGAGCTGTGGAATTAGAAGATCCGACAACTAACAGAAATTGGGTGGTAAACAAGAAGAGACTCAAGCCTTATTTGGGTGGTGATGTTGAAAGGCTCACCACAGTGATCCACCTCCATGATCAATAAAGAAACAGGTGTCAAACTTCGTGACGTTAAACAAGCGCTTGCTAGGAGGCAACCCATTATTTTGCACTGATTTTCCTTATGCCTTTTGTTTATTTTGCATGTGTGTTCATTATGAGGGCATGTTTGAATTTAGTATGTTAGATTTTGTTGGTATGTGTGATTGTGTTTTGTTTGTTACATTTTAGTATTTGACTTTAAGTTAGTTTGTATAGGTGAAATTAGGATAATCCAGAGTTAATGTAATTTGAGTGATTATATGAATGATTTTAAGGAAATTGAGTGAAAATGTATAGAAAAAAAAAACTTGAGTAAAAATGTGAGTCCAAAACAAGTAATTGAATGCAAAATTTTTAAGTTTTGGCTCTGTCTAATTTTCGCTCAAGCGAGAGCTTCCTCGCTTGTGCGAAATACTCAACAAAAAGAAGGGAATTATTTTTTTTTCGCTCTAGCTAAAACAAACTCGCTCAAGCGAGAAAAATGAAAAAAAAAATTTGGATGCTCTCTGTTCAATTTTCGTTCAAGCGAGAATAGGTTCGCTTGAGCGAGAAAAGAAAAAATATTTGGGGTGCTCTCTGCCTTATTAATATTTTCGCTCAAGCAAGAAATGGATCGCTTGAGCGAAAATTTTAATTTGGATATTAGAACATTCTCTCTCAAGCGACAATGTGCTCGCTTGAGCGAGAAAGCGTGTGTGCTGTTTATAAAAAACATAAAAGGGGGGAGTGAATCATAATCACCCAACCCCCAAATTAGAACCCGAGCGCGTAGAGCAGCTCCCACCCCTAGAGCATTCTCATTTCATTCAATCACTCAGTATTTGCACTCCAATCTCCTCACTCTCTTCCATCAACTCATTTAGGTATGTTTCCTCTCATCTCATTGTTTTCGATTTCCAACTCTTTTTCGTAGTTTATTTTTTCTTTAATGTCCTATAATGATGGTTGGTCGATTAAGGGTTGTTAAAGGATAATTGATGTTGTAATTAGGTGTTACCAAGTGCGTGATATGTTGTTGATTGATTGTTGTATGTGTATTTGGGGAGGATATACATTTGGCTGAAATTTGAAACCTAATACGATGATTACCATGTGTTTGATGAAAATCCCTAACTTTAATGCCAAAACTTTTTTAAAACGATAGGATTATTAGATTTAATGCTCATTATTCCATGTGAAGAGCTTAAATTGAAACCTAAGTGTAAATTCATATTAAAATCTTTGATTCAATATTATTCATGAGATATTGATAAGATGCACTTTGTTTAGAAATTAAATGCTTTGAAATCTAAATATGTGCAATGCTTTGAAATCTGACTTGTTAAATGTATGTCACATGGTGGGGTGAGATAGGTTTCCTTTCAGAAATACACAAATGTGATAAAATGTACTTAAGTTGATGCATTTGGGACAATTTTGAAATTCAAATTTTATAGTTGATGCATTCTGCTGATTGGTAACACCCTCCACAATGACCAACTCATAAAGCAACATACAATATTATAAAATTTGAGTTGGTATAATTGTTGCTTGTATTGATGGATAAGTACTAAATTGATTTATTTGCTCTGTGCATTTTAGAATGAGGATGAAACAAAGAGCTAATGTTGCTACTAGTAGTCAACCAAAAGGAAAAAAAGACTAAGAACTGACTCATCCCCAGGAGATGATGCACCCCACCCAGCCGGAACCTCTTCTGGGACACCAAGAGACAACAAATTTATGAAACCATAATAGGGTGGTATTTTATACTGGAAAGGAAGGTGATCCTCAATCCTAGTGAACATGCACAATTCAATGAAGAGATCACTCGCCAGCATTAGAGGAAGCTCGTGGACCCCATGCCTGAATTTGATCCAGAAATTGTGAAGGAGTTTTATGCCAATGCTTGGCCTATTGAAGTAGGATGGGTGGACAAAAGATCAAAGGTTAGGGGGAGATGGGTGACCTACACTAGAGATTCCATAAATGAATTTTTAGGTAACCCTATGGTGCTTGAAGAGGGACACTGGTGTACATATCAAAGACTAAAAAGGGGGAACAACTTTAGAAATTATGAAACAAAAGACATGTTATGTCTCCCTCGCTCTCATATGAACCAAATCAAGCTGGAAAAAGCATTAAGGATACTCCGAAGTGACATGACATCCATAACCCAAATGTGGATGACTTTTCTACTAGCAAAGATAATGCCAAGGAACCATGTCTCCGACTTGAACATGCCTAATTGTTATATGGTATATTCTATACTGAGTAATTTTGATTTTGACATTACTTCCGTCATTTCAGATGAGATACAACAATTTGTCTATATGGATGCTAGTCGGAACAAGGAGCAACCCAACAGAGCTTTAGGATTCCCTGCTCTTATTACTGCACTCTACGCTTCTCAAGGGGTGGAAATCAATCCAACTAAATGTATTCGGCCACCCCTTGACAAAAAATGTATTGATAAACACTATCTAAACCCCGATGAACAACAACAAGCTGACCAACTACCTCAACCACCAGCACCCTAACCTCAGGCTGGACCATCTCAGCACATAGTAGAGTACTCAATGATTGAAGATTTCAGACTGCTGAGGGCTACCATAGAACATCTCCAGTTGCAGCAGCCCTCAAACCATCAGGCCATTATGCATCTGCATGAGGGTCTGTACCAGAATGCACAGGGCCCTTTCCCTTGGATGACCCCGAACCACTTTTCGGCATATTTGTCATGGTCTAGGGACATTGTTGTTTTTCCAGGGGTGTGGAGCAGCAGCAATTGGGACTTCTGGTGCAACTGATGATGTTGGTGATCAGGGAGCAACATGGGATGCAATTGATCTTTTTGTGGATGAGAATTTTGAGACCGAGCTTGATCGGACTATGAGAGGAGATTGAGATGGATACATTAATTTCTCCATACTCTTTGGACATATTGGTTTCTTCGTTTTGTGTTTATTTACTGTTTTCGTTTATTTCAGTCTATATACTATTTCAGCTATGTTGTTCATTTCAGTTGTTTCACTTTAGTTATTTCAGTTTAGCAATTTACTTTTATCAGTTTACTTTATTTAATTGTCCATTGCTTTTTTCATTTATAGATTTTATCAGTTACTTAACTTCTTGTATATAAATAGATCAAATTGTTTTGGGAATTATTAAAAAAATTTCTTGAGGAATTTGGTTGGAAAGAAATCAGATCCCAAAATTGTTCTGAGTCTAGAACAGTAAAGTGAACAGAGTAAGAGTCAGAAAATTTAAAAGAGTGTGGCTGAATCCATAATTCAAATAGACTTAGGATGTTTGTGCATAATAATTGAACAAGATAAATAATTCGAATAATGACTGATTTAATTAAGGAAACCAAACCTAAAGCTGAGTGAGTATGTGAATCCATAGACCCTTTTGAAAGTTCTCACTAATAATTTTTCAGTCGATTTTGCCTAAATTTTTGTTCTAGTCACCTAGCATAGAAAGCATGGAAGTGATTAAGGCACACTTATATGTATTCAATTTTTAAACTTAGGGCAAAACAACCAACCTATGCATAATGTGTACATATTTTATTAATAGCCCATTTGAGCCGATTTTTTTTAAATCATGCACCCTAACCTCATTTTTAAATCTAACATCCCTTGCCTACTTAGGGATAGAGAGCATAGGTGCATTTTGTAAAATTAAGATGGGTATCAGTTGATTTTACTATAAAAGTGTAATGAAAGGTAGTATTCAATTCATTTCTCCGAATAATATAAGTTGTTCATATTTCAAAAATAAAAAGAGAAAAGAAAAGAACAAAAGTAAATAAAGAAAGAAGTGAGTTGCATCAGAGGAAGTGGAAATTTTGCATTAAGGAAGGATCCAAGTTTAAGTATATTAACAGTACGATTGATAATTGTGCATAATATGTATAAACGCTCTCTTTCTTTTAAGTGTACATTATCCAAAAAAAAAAACAAATATTCTTGGAAGCCTAGCCTCAATACAACCCTTCAAAGACCTTAACATCCATGCTGACTATGTATTGGTGATTTGAATGAAAATGACTGGAAAATTTGATCTCTACAATTTTAGTGGGAAATGAGTGAAACGCTTACCTATGTGAGGCATATACATGAGAGTATTTCCTTAATTAGAATCAGTTGGTTGTTGCATTTTTTTCTTGGAAATGAAATGCACTTATATCCTACTTTTATTTGATCCTGGAGACACCATCTTTATCTGGGATTGACTCATTATTCTGAAAAAGTGTAAATCTTTCTAGATGATTGAACTGTGGGATTGATTTCTAACCATTTTCAAAAACATGGAACAAAATACTTGTGTTGGATTCAATTACTTTGTTTGAGAACGAGCAAGATTCTAGGTTGGAGGAGTTGATAAGTGCTAATTTTAAGTGAAATTCTATGATACATTTAAGCACTTATTGTTTGAGTTGGGTTTATTTAAAATTTAAGCTCTCCTAATTTAGAATTATTGAATCTAACTGCTTTATCACGATATGTGATTGAAATTTAACTTGAATTGATCCCAAATTAATATTTGTTCTGTAGAGTAATTAAGAAAGGAGAAAGAGAAGCTTGAACAAAACAACAAGAAAGAAGCAAAATTGGAGAAAATGTGCTTTTGCCAATTTTTCACTCAAGCGAGGAAACTCTCGGTTGAGCGAAAATGTTCCAGAATGAAGTTTTGCCTTTTCCATGTTATTGCTCAAGCGAGAATCTCTCACTTGAACGAGGATACGTTTCTTCAAATTGAAGAATTCTTTTCGCTTGAGCGAGAATTTTCTCGCTCAAGAGAGAATTCATGTACTCAGATGTAAAATAGGGCAAAAGCAGAACGAGAAAAAGATGGTAACATATTCGGAAGGAGAAAAACTTAGAGAACGAAGTGCATAAGTGACAAAAGCTCCAAAAGCTTATTCCCAATAATTTTTACTTTTGTTTCTTCTGTTATTATGGCTGCCATGAGCGGATAATTTCTCCGTTGGGATTCAATGTAATTCTATCAAACTCAGATGTATTTTGGTAATTTATATATAGAGTTATTCATTTCTATTCGATATTGGTAATTTCATTCCGTTCTTATTGCTTGATTCTATCTGATCAGTAGTTTCCTAATTTCGATTCTAAGTTTTAACTGGAAAGTACTTATTAGAATTCGATCCGAATGAAATTACTCGATGTGTTGTTATGTTAGGAATAGATTTTAATATATTGATTGCTTTATAATACATGTTTGTAATGTTGGATTATCCGTTAAGTGTCCGAGGAATCGACATTTAGGAGATATTCTTTGAAACCTGTTTTTGAGGAATCAATATAGGGACATTAGCGTATTGTATTAATATCAATAGTTTTGATCTCTATATATCCCTGAATTATTAGATTACAGAACAGTGAGATCGATGAAGTTCAATCCCAGTTTCTCCAACTGAATCTCTACCACCTTTTTATCGCATTTACTTTATACTTAATTTAACTTTGTTTAATTTTCTCGTCACCAAATCATGATAAATTTCGATTTCTTTGTAAATACACTTAGTAAGTTGGTTAATTAAGGAATTTAGTAGAAATCTCAAGTTCCTTGTGGATACGACAACCCTTTCTCATCAACTATAATACAGTTGATTTTTGGTATGCTTGCCAAAGATTCAACACTTGTAAACACATCATAATTGAGTTTTTTTTTGTCATTTTCCTTTTTATTTATCAATAAAATGAGGGAAAACTTGCTCTTAAGTGATTTGGGCACAAAGACTAAAATGAATTATATTTTATTAATATATCATCGTGTACACATGACTAGGGATGTCAAAAAAACCCGTACTCATCGATACCCGTGGATATACCCGTAATGGGTACCCGCATATTTATATAATGAGTGAGAACAGATATTATACTACCCGCCCCGCGGGTAGCCGCATATCATTAAAACATATTTTCTGTTAAATATATTTGAATATGAGGAATTTTTATTATTTTATGATGAGATATAATTTATTTTATATTATTTTATGATGATATTCTTAATATATTAACACGTAATGATATTATATAATGATTATTTATATACAGTATGATATTATAATATATTATATAACGTTTCCTCTTTTTTTTTATAAAATTTAAATTTTTAAACATTAATGGATCATACCCGTGAATACCCGCGGATACTCGTTACCCGCATGGGTACCCGTTAATTTCAGCAGGAATGTATACGAGTAGGCACTACTCGCCCCCGTCCCGCTCCGTTGACATCCCTATACATGACACTTAACGTGGCACGTCAACGTCTCCATTTGAGTTAACTCATAAATGATAATAAAGGTACTAAATTGAAAGATGAAAAACGCATTTATAAACTAATTTAACAATTTTTCTTCTTTCAAGAGAACGTTTTCAAAAAAAAAAAAATTTGACGGTTGCCCATTTTTTTTAAGGAGCAAATTGATGGTTTAATATGTCACAATCAATTAATGAAACAATTAATACTTCATGTCTAATTAATAATTATTGTTTCGAAAATAGAAGATGATATTAATATACTCAAAATAAACCCTAAGCAGTAAGGAACAATGTGAACAAAACCGTTATTTTTTTTTTTTTTCAAGAATTGATATGTGTCAATATCACTTAAAAAGAACCATCATTTGTTAACAACAGCTTGCTTTATGCGCTCACACCTTAATTCTCCAATTTCTTGAGCGCGTCTTTCTTCTGAATCATTATGTTTAATATTCCGTTCCCTTTATTCTAATCCTTGTGGGGTCATTCACTGACGGTGATGACATGAACCGAACCATCATGATCAGAAATTGGTTGCACTGTTCCCCGATGGAGCAACTCAGCTGAAGGCACAAAATTAGCAAGGGAAGCTAGTTCTTCAACAGCTTCACAAATTTTCTCAACGCAAGTCACAATATCAATTAGTAGTGACGCCACCGTAGCAGCTGGTATTATCTCCAGATGATCAGCTCCTTCCCATGGGTTTGCTCTTAATACGGATCTGAGAGATTCAGCAGCATTTTTAGCATTTGTAACATGGAGGTTTGGCGTTGATGACTTTGTCATGTTTTTAACTAACAATGATGCTTCTTTAAGAGCCTTCCCAGATTCCAAGCTAATATTTGTGCATGGCTCTTGGATCCTGCTTCGAAGTTCATATGGGGTCTGTAGGGAAACGCACATAAACAAGGTTAGCATACCAACTAGGAGCTCGTTTGCTCAATCTCAAAACAGTAAAAACTCGATTTTTAAAAAAACGTGAAATGAAATTACTTTCATTAAACTTATATAGCTATTGATTTTAAAATCATCAGTTTTATCTCATTATAAACCAAATGAAAATACTAACTTGTTGGTTATCATGATTTGCATTAGTGTACTTTTTCTAATAGGCATGAAATGTGAAAAAAAAAATTCATCCACACTCTTAGGTGTGTTACACCCCCCGAGAGATAAGAAAAAAGGAGAGAGAAGTGATAGATGTGTTGAGTGATACGCGGCTAGTTTAGATAAATTTCTCTAAAATTGTATGATAAAAAAAATAAAATAAAAAATACAATGAATTTAACTTTTCTTAAAAGTTAAAATTAGTTACTTATGGAAAAGTTAAATGAGAGAGTCTATGAAAAGTTAAATTACAAAGACTACTTTCAACTTATATGAGAAGTTGAATTTATTTTACTTCTTGGTAATTCATTCTATTTTTTTATCTCCTATAAGTGAGAAATTTATCCAAGCTGACCTATAATGTAATAGAAGATATGGAGACATGAGGGGTGTGAAATTGGTGGTGTAAATGTATTATTAGTTTATGAAAAAGTAGGAGAGATAAAAAGATAAAAAAAGAAAAAGAGAAAGAAGTGTGTGGAATGTAATAGTGAGAAATAGAGAGAAAAAAAATGTATTGTATAAATCATTATATATTTTTTATTGTATGAATAATAATTAATCTCTTAATTTATAACTCAAATGTCAAATACCATACTTGTTCTGAGTTGAAGAGGTAGACACTAAGAGCTTCAATTTTGTAAGCACACAACCGTGTTAGGTTCCCAATCTTTAAGTATTGCTTCCACGGGTGACGAAATCTGAACCGGCCATGACAAGGTTCCATCTTGCCAAGATAGCCTATGAAAGTCAAGAAATTAAACATAGTGGATTAACGAGATGAATTAATGGAGTAATTTTTTTTTTCTTTTTTCTGAATATATACGGTTTTGAAAGAACATTATTATTCATGTTCACCATTGTTTCTTCACTGTTTTTTGAAGAGAGGACACTTTTATATCTATGGAGAAACGGCTTATCCTCTCCAGCTTCTGTCGTCTCTGTATTGTTGAAGTATTCATCTCCAAATCCTGCGTGTTTGGCCACTGTTTCTGTTAGTTTCGAATCCCATGAGACATTAATAATAATTAGGGATCATATATAGTTTAATCTAAAATAAACGTGGAAAAGGCTTTTTATTTATAAAATTTTTAGTGTAAATGGTTGTGCTATGTTTTTACTCTCTTTGACTAACCTCTTTGGAATTAATTTTATAATAGAAGGAATTTTTGTTAAAGGAATTTTGAACTTGGTTGTCGAGTTATGCTTCCATGACATAGTACACCAAAAATTTTCTATCCATGTTTTTTTTGACTCTTTTCTTTCCCTTCATTTCATGGTAAGCAAAGGAGAATTTTATTAAGGGAGCAACCTCACAAAAAAGAGAGGATATATTCTAAGCAGACTGCCTAATACATAGGGAAATTAAGTATTTAGACACCGATATGAAAATAATTAATTAAGCACATTGACCCTTTTGTGTTATCTATTTTTTATTATTTTTTTCTGTATCTTTAATTAAGAGTCTGAAAAGAAATCAAACAATACGGACAAGAGATTTAAATCCCACACCGAGTGAGAAGAAAAGGTAGACACGGCGTTTACAGGAAAAGAGTCATGTGATAGTCAGTTGTTTACTTCTTTGGGCTTGCATTTGGGTGGAAAGAGAGACAAGGTTACAGAAAGTGATGGTTTTAAAATCAAATTTAGAGAAAATGTTGTTTGTAACAATAACATTTACAAGAAAGGTAGAGATAAAGAGAGAAAAAGAGAGAGAAATGTAGGGTGTGATTGGTAATATAATAGAAAGAGATAAATATATATATATATATATATATATATTGTATGTTTTATGTTGTATAAATATGTTATCTCTTAGATCTATACATGTGATATGTAGGCTTAGGGGAATATAGAAATAGAATTTGTGCAAAATCTCGTTTGAAATGTGGATTCGAGTGAGCATTACTTTCTGTATTGACCCATATCCTCGTACATGATTTTGTCAAAAACCATCACACTGCAAATTAAATCACGTTACATACCTTCCATGAAGTCTGCGATCTTTTGAATGTTGCCAGCAATCTGATTGTGAAGATCCTTTCCAACCCATACAGGGCATATGCAAATACATATGACAATAGATAAACAGCTCCCAATGATGATTGTTAATAGCCTCTCGTGGGCGATTTCTAGGAGTTCTTTATCCGTATTATCGGCAAGAGATACCATACAGAAGGTCAAAATGAATATCAACATCCCATAATCGTATCTCGCCTTCAATCGAGGCGAAAATCTCATAAACGTCACCGTTTCAGCTGCACATTAATTAATAAAGAAAAGAAAAATAAATTGAACAGTTTCCATTCCAGTGAGAGCATAACGAAACGAACTAACTCTATTAAGTACCATTAGGAAAGTGTAAATTAATTAACTAACTTACCAATGACAAAAACAAAGATTGAAGTGAGTACAGCCTTTCCCTTCTCTCCAGAAAGAGTTGCTAATCTATGGGCCGCAATTCCCAAAGCACCAGCTAATGCCGTTGCCAACATTCTGTTTAAGCCTTTTCCGAGTGTTGCACCTGAAAAATGTTATACAAATTAATTACCTCACACACACACACACATAACAAAAGGATTATGAAAATGTTGTCTCCAAAAGGTTACTTACCCACAGAAAATTCAAGGACAAGAACGACGGTGAGAACTGCCCAGATTATGTTGTCACCAAAACCATAGAAGGATGGACGAAAATATTGCAAAATAGAAATCAATACGAGTGCAAATCCCACCTTGAAGGAATGAATAACCCGTCTGGGGTCATCTTGTACAAGCATTTTCCCTTTCTTTGTGGCCTCAACCAACTTGGCCCATGTTTTCTCAGTTAAGGTTCGCCAGGCTTGAGTGAAGCCTGTAGTGTATTCAGCACCTGGCAAGGCCATTTTTTATTGCTCTTGTTGGGAATTAAGTGATTGGAAGTCCAAAAAGTGTGCAAGATTGGGAAGGTAATGCTGGGCTTATATATGCATGGAGTAGTGACTACTAGAAAAACTGTGGGCAAATTATGTTTGACTGCACTCTGCAAACATGTTTCATGACTTTAACATATATACAGTGAACCAGATTGGTATGGTGTGGAAGGTGTGCCATATGATACACATTCACGCATTAATTTTATAATTAATTATATACTTTTTAACTTCTTACCATATTGTGTTTTTATCTTGTGTTTTCCGGATTTTAACAACACATGTGAAAAATATTATTCTTTAAGGTCTTTTTTATAAGACACGTTTAACCAAATTACATATATAAATAGGGGTGTAAGTGGGTCTGATCCAACCCGCGAACCCGATTGACCCAACCCAACCCGAAGGATATTTGACAGTTCGGTTTGGTTCGGACATTTTCTTTCAAACCCGATCTGGTTCGGTTCGGGTCTCGGGTTTGCCTATCTTGAACCCGATGGGCCCGAACCAAACCAAGAAAAGAAGTCTTAATCTTTTTTCATTTTCCTTCCCATAGAAAACAAAAATAGGCGCAACGGCAACACAAGCAGGGGTGGTTCCCCAAACCCTATTTCATCTTCTCCTCTCATTTTATGTTTCCCTATTTCTTTTATTTTTTTCATGTTATATTTTAATTTCATGTCATCTTCCACATTTTTTTTAAAAAAGGAAAAATGTTCATAACCCGATGACCCAACCCAACCCAAACATATTCGAGTTGGTTTGAGTCGGCCAAAAAATACAAAATCCAATCCAACCCAACCCACTATCATTCTATCGGTTCGGACTTGATGACACCCCAAATCCGACCCGACCCAACCCGATTACACCCCTAATATAAGTGATTAAAGTTAGTTAATTTCATTGGAGTTTTAAAAATTAGTTTAACTTTCTAGTTTTACCCTTATTTAATATCATTAATTAACTTCACTATCATTTAGTAATTAAAAAGATAATAACGATAAATAAGAAAAATAATAATAAATGTTGCCTTGAAATTATAAAGTACCTGCACCACAAAAATTTATAATTATAAAAAAAAGCGAAAAGAGTAGCTAATTATGAAGTGATCAATATATTAAGGGCAGCCATAGATATTCAATGAGAATGTGAGATGTTCATAATTTGAATAAAGGCTTTGTCTAAATCTTAATATCTAAAATCACTACACCTTAATTAATTAATTACTTCAAAATGCAAACTAATATTTAGTGTCCATATATTTATTTTAGTGTTGGTACACTCTAAAACTATGGTTTATGAAATTAAATTTAAATCACTTTTGTTGAACGCGTATATTACTTATTTCCAGCATTGATTTATAAGTAGAATGAATTATACTCAATTTAAATCAAACCGACGATTAAAAGAGTATAACTCTATTGGTGCATCTGGTTTTTCATCTTTTAGTCATATTTAAATTCGGGAACAAGATTCTCATTACTTGGACCAATCGATGGTATCATTTTATGTATAGTGTACAAGACATATATAACTTATTTTTTAATATTATTCAACAAGGACCACATACAATTGTATAACCATTCATCAAGGATGCAACCGCGGAAGTAGGAATGCCGTGTCTATAAATTATGATTAAGTAATTTTTTATATATTCTGCTGTGTGAATCGAAATTGGCAAGAAGGGTTTATTACTATTTTTTAATGTATTTTAAAAGTAGGTAAGCAGTAATTTAGAAATATGATTAACTTTTTTAGGATTAAGATATATATACTTAAGTTGTAATTCTCAAATATGATTTACCTATTTTTATAATGAAAAAGAAGCAAGTCACAAAACGTGACGTTGTTAAGATTTGAAATATCAAGAGATGCTGGAATTTGACAATAAAAATTAAGTATGTAACGGATTAATTTGTTGAAATAAATTATGAGTTATGATACTTTTACATTTCTTTTATACCTTATTTTTGTTTTTTTTTTCTTTTCCCATCAAATCAAATAGGCCGACCTAACCTTAAGGCCAATAAAACTGTCTCTTATTTTTCTCCGACATGTGTTGTGTGATTAATAATTTGATAGAATTATTGATAATAAAGTTGTAAAATATCCTCAAAAATATTATTTATGATTGATTTTTTTCATACCAAGCAATTACTACACTTCAAAGTATATTTAAACAATTTAAATTATATGAAAATATATTTGGTTTTAGATTTAGTGTTTTTGACAAATTAAGGTATAGAAAATTTTCTTACATTGAAAAATCTTTAAAACATAATGATAGCTCTAATATTAATGAATTAGATAATTAAAAGTTTTAAAAAAAATTATACAAGTAGAAAAATATGACACATGATCAAGATACTTAATTATGTAAAAAGTATTATTTTCCTATATTATTTATAGAATAATGTTAACAAATAATTTTTATTGCTCCAGTGGAAAGAAGTTTTTTCTGAACTAAAATTAATAAAATCCTATCTAATATCAACATTTTTTTTTTATTTTAGACAACAATTGAAAACTTTGGCCTAAACTTTAGGCCACAATTTGAAAATGATTTTACAGGTGTGGTTTATGTGATTGTTACCAATTCTTATAGGCTACGATTTTTTAATTTTGGCAACGGAAACTTGAAAATCATTGCTTAAAATAAGTGAATAGGTCACGATTTTTAAGCATTGTTTAAAATAAGGGAATAGATTACGGTTTTCAGAATAACTTTTACACAACGGTTTTGTGAAAATTTGATAAATAAAATTTCTTAATATGACCAAGGTAAGATTTGAACACAAATCCTCATGTTCAAGAACTAAGTGCTAATTAAGCCAACACGTATATTTGTTATATGTATTGTCAATTCTAACATTTATATAATATGTACTACAAATTTAAAAATAAACTTATAAAATCTTTTATTTGAGAATCAAAATTAGAATTTTTTGTGTTAAGATCATTCATTTTGAAAAATAAAAGTTTAGGAAAACAAAAACTTACAAACTCAAACATTAACTGGATATTGTTTAATAGTTTAAAAATGATTTTTACTTGTTGCCTGCTAAAAACCGTTGTCTATTCTAAGTTTTAGCAACAGTTTTATAATCGTTGACTAAAAAAAAGTCCACAATTTAAAAAAAACATTGCCTATTATATGTTTTGACAACGGTTTTAAACTCGTTGACTATAAAATATCTCTAAAAATTTAAAAATGGTTGTCTACAATATTACTACAACTTGAAAGTTGTGGCAATATCTAATCAATAGTTTTAAAATCATTGCCTAATATAAATAGGCTCTACAAGTGTAAAATTGTTGTTTATTTCATATTTTAGCAACAATTTTTTAAATTTGGATAAAACAAATGTGTTGTCTAAAATATAAATTGTTGAAGTGAATTATATATAGTATTTATTGCTTCAGGGGAAAGAAGTTTTTTTTTTCCAAAATAAAATTAAAAAAAAATCTTATCTAAGATCAATAATGTCTCAAAAAAATTACATAGATTAACTTTATTATTGATTGAAAATAAATGTTAAATTAAATTGATTATAATAATTTTTAAATTAAAAAGTTTCAAAAATAAATTTTAAATGAAATTATAATATTTTAATAAATTATTTTTATTAATTTAAAAAGGTTTAATCATAAAATTCTCTTTCGACCCCGAGAAACATTGAGCCGACCTAAAATCAATTATAACATCTTTTAATTTCTCTCTTCATTTCCTTTAATTTATTTTATCTTTTTTTTTATCCAGCTCTATAACTAAATATTGGAGTGAATGGATAAATTGTTGGACCTAGCTACCTGCTCCTTATCACTGGGCAGGAAGACATGTTGAATTTGGATGGAGGTCAGACATGCTATAGGAATAACATGTTTGAATTCTATTAAAATAAGTTATAATTTTGGATCTAATTTAAAGTCATCCAATTCAATGATATTAAGAATGGTATTAGTGTTACAGTTTGATATTGCCTAGAGATAAATTAAACCAAGTAAAATTATAAAAGTATTGGATAAATCTTACTCTACAAGCTAATTTTTGGGATCCGGTCCAAAATCGTAGATGGTATCAGAGCCCATCTTAGATGATTCGTTGTTATTGGGCTGCCACCCGTATAAATGTCCACGCTATAGATTTCCAACCTTCGGCATGAGGTGTAATCCCACATTACCTAGATAAGGCTAATTAAAAGTATATAAATCTCGGGCAATCCTCGCTCTATAAGCTAGCTTTTGGAGTTGAGTTAAGTCTGGTCCGAAATCTAAGAATTGGTTTACATCCAAAGTTTGTAACATGATTTTGAGTAAAACCAAATATATATTATAAGTAAATAATATTTAGGAAATGCAATTCGTTACCGTAAAAAAAAGGAAACGCAAGTTGCCTATTTTTATTATAAAGTCATATTTTACAAGTCTAATTAAATGTATTTAATTTTCTATTTATGATATTTGAGTCCAAAATTTTATTTAAAAAGTAAACAAATTTCATATCATTGGAATAAAAGATGACGATGGTCGCAAGTTCAAATTATCACTTGCTTATTTTTTTTAAAAAAAATAATTATAATTATACTTATTTAATTGTATTACTCAACTAAATATAATAAAATATAGTGTGACTATAGTTTATAAACACGTTTATATTCAATAAATAAGTCGCATTTTTAATACATATAAGTTTTCGTACTTCTCAGTTTTAATATATTATATAACAAATTACACTAAATCGAAAAAAAAAGTTACGAAAGAGATATTTTTGTATTTGGTGTGAACCACAAGTATCTTTCATGGGAGTTAATCCTGTTCGAGTCAGAAACATCCACATTTCTTATCAGAGATTTTCTTTTTAATTAACAAGACTCGAACCCGAGACCTTTTACTTGAGGAGAATCAATCATGTATTATTTGAAACAACCAGTTGGTTAGAGATATTTTTGTATGTTCACAATCATAATTTATACAAAGTTTCGTTATGGAACCCATAATCTAACTTACACACACCTTAATTAAACATAAAAGGAAGTTATACGTACACCCGTTTGTTGTTTGCATGCAAGAATAATTGATGTTAAATGGGGAAAAAGAATAAAGAAGTTGACTACGTAATTGATGGTTTTACGATACATATGACTTGTAAAACTTATTTAGCGAAACAAGTAGATAATAAAATAAGAGAAAACGGTAAGTCTATAAGTCGTTAATTACCTGTCTGAACATTTGAATTGCATATTTCATAGCATAATACGATATTTTTCTTTCCTTAGAAGGGACATCATTGCAATGATCTCTAGAAACATGATTAAAGTCAACCGGGACGGGCCCGGGGCCGCCTAGTGAAATAACTCTGCACGTCATATTTATCATATGATTATATTTGCTACCTAGCTTGAAAAGAAGACATACAAGGGGTTCGTAGAGTGAAGCAAAACAGGATCTCGTATCTGACAGGTCGCAGGTTCGAACTCCCACTCGTCCCCTTGGGATGGGGTAAAATGTAAGTACCTCTAAGTGCTCAAAGAGCCCGGAGGCTTTCCCTGCCTTGGACTGGGGCACCATCCCCTCACCCTAAATTTTTAGTAAAAAAAAAAAGAAGAGGTACATATGTTACAGGATTCATGTCTTGATAGGAGGTCAGGGAAAATCACATCATAGGCAAACAAAATTCATGTATTAAGTGGGACTATTTGGTTTATGTTTCATTTCTTAATTTAGTTTTCTATTTTCAGTATTAATTAATTTGATTATAAAAATGTTTTCCTATTTTCATTTTATTTTTCGTTTTGTATATTTTGTATAATAAAAAGGTGAATGCATTTTTTCTAATTTTCTTCACCATTTTTTATATAAAAAAATTTTAAAATATAAAATAAGAAAAGAGAGAATTTGATATGAAATAAAAATAAAAAATGAAAATGAAAACCAAATCGCTCATATCTCATCTTTTTCCGTGTTCGTTGGCTGTTCTACTAATTTCAACAATAAATATCATTTTATTTCTATTTTGGGGCATTCCAGATCCGACCTAAGACCCAACATTGACAGTCTGAGCCGAACGTTGAATCTATATGACAATCACACTTGTCCGAGGCACGGAGCGACACTCTAATCGAAACCCACATACATGTTGAATTCCCTCATTAATATACGTAGCAGATCACCAATGCGACACACGAATAGAGCATAACCCTCTCCATATTCAGAGGGACACTTGCCATAACCACCTCAAAGTGGACGTCACACACTACCTCATGGAAGCTTCCATATATGACATTACAAGAATACACGTTTTTAGGCGCGAAAACGTAGCGACGACCATATACCGTCGCTACTAGCGACGACTTAGTCGTTGCTACGTCATCGCTGTAGAAACAAACAGGGAAACATTAGAAGGGGGTTGAAAAGTGTTTCAATAAAACTTTAACTTTTTGGAAACCTTTTCGAAAGCAGTGAGTTTTGATAAAAACTTTTAGAATAACAATGATGTTCTGAAGTTGAACGTTTCGTCTAAAGCAGCTTCAGACTGAAAAACTTGTTTTTCTAAAAATTGAGTTTTCGTTAAGAGCTTTTATATCTTACACTTCAAATCCCTTCTTGTTAGCTTTAAACTGAATTTAAAGAGTTTAGAGAAGAGAGAACTTAGCCAAAGATTTATCCTGGTTCACTCACAACCACAGTGAGCTACGTCCAGTCCCAGAACTAAACACAGCAGCTGAATTTTCACTTAATCTTTAGAAGATTAAAAGTATTCTTTTCTGTCAAGCCTCTTCAGGCTCTACCACAACAAGTATTCTTTCCCAACAAGCCTCTTCAGGCTCACAACCAAGTATTGTTTAATAAAGAAGCCTCTCCATGATCAACACCCAAGTGTTTAAGAATGAAAGTAATTGTTCAAGCTAAAGAACTACACGGTTCAGAGCTTAAACTAAAAGATGTACAAGTAATTTAGTAAGACTCAAAATATGAAAATTATTGTACAAGAAATGAATGAATCAGAATATGTTTTACAACATAAAAGTAGCAGCGTGTTAGCACTCTTTCTTAGGTTGTTCACTGCTTGCAACGACGTGCATGAAGTTATTTATAGTTTCTTGAGATGAAGTCCGTTGAAATCATCGTTGAGAGATAACATTTAATGCTAATAATCCGTTGTGATTCAACTTCTAATAGCTTCTGACACAGTACAAGGTAGATGGTGCAGTGTGTCTCTGTTTTGAGCACTGCAAAGGTTGCGTTGCAGACATTTCCTTTCCGATGCATGAGATTCAAAATGTGCAGGAAAGTCTTTGAGCAACTTGCTATAAAATGGATAAACCAAAGACTTGTTAAAGAAGGCATTGAACAGACTTGAGTCTTTATCAGGAATCTTCAGAGGGCTTAACTCTTCATATGGTTTTTGATCTCAGACAATTCTACCACGTCCGTCTTTAGAAGGTCTTCTAGTCTTCAGATGATTCTTACGCTTCAGACGAACCAAGCACTTTAGATGATCCTACTTCTTCAGACAGTAGATCCCTTCAGATGGTCATCATTCTGAAACATAAAAACGCATTAAAAAGCATAGGCATTTCTTGCAAATATATTTTTAACATAATTTGTTACTCATTAAAACCTTATGAAAATGAGACTCAACATCATTAAATACTTAATAATATTTTTGAGACTCAACATTCTCCCCCTCTTTAATGATGACAAATTTGTTAAACTCATAAAATCTGAATGAGGTTATAAATGAATAAGAATTTAGAATATCCTCCCCCTCAATCAAATAATCTTGGTGCTCCCCCTAAATTTGATGTTCCTTATTTTGAACATTATCTTCAAATTACTTTCTGAACATATTTCAGATTTCGTTAGTTTGTACTCCCCCTTTTGTCATCAATCAAAAGGGATGCCAGAGCATAATTATGAAGTCTCAAAGCAATAACTACGTGTTCAAAATGTAATAGATATGTATCAGAGCATAAAATCAGATCATGAGATTCAGCGTCAATCAAATCGAAATTAAATACGTATGCAAGAATAATATCAGAGCCAAAAAGAAGTATTAAATTTTAAAAATTAGGTAGTGGAAAAACAAGGTTTTAAGCATAAAGAGCATTGTCTGAACATTAGCAAAACATTATAGAATTATGATCCTCCACTAGTCTTCCCCAAAATCTTCTCAAAAAGATCCTGCATTGCCAGGCGTTGCTTCGATCTCAAGCTCAGCCAAAACAGCATCTCTGAGCTCAAATTGCCTAGCCTGAATCTGATGTTGGGTAGCCAAGATCTGATCAGTCTGCTGAGTTAGCTCCAAGTTCTTCATCCTTAACTGTTGGTTTTCATCTTCTAAGGCAATGATTTCATATTCAAGATTAACCTCATAGAAAACCACAGACAATGCTTGCATGAGAATCTGAAGTATTGAAAACCCTTGGGCAGATTGAAATCTTCAGCTTTCTGAACAGCATAGAAGTATTGTTGAAACTAGAACCTAGGTTTCAAATCCCAGTCTTCATAAATACTTCTGTCTGAAAGAGGAAAACGTCTAGGAAAGAATAAAGGAGTTTCCAGAATGCATAGCTTTCCACCAACCTTGGAATCTTCGTCATTCCAGGAAGTACCAGAAGACGATCCTGCTTTCTCTCGTTCAACCCAATAAGATTCCCACATCCATTCTCTGTAGGCATAATCCATACCTCCATGCCTTATCACATACTCATATAACCTGATCCATTCAGTTGAAGACATAGGCTTGGGAGGAACAATTGTGCCAGAATAAACCTTAGGTGCCTTGCTTGTTTCATAGAAGACTTCAGCAAATGGATATCTGGGGGTGATTCTATCTGAATACACTAGAATTCTTGTTGACATCTTAATAGCATTAGGATAGGGGGCCTGAAATCTCTACATCCAGTGGCTCTTTAAATATGCATGTCAAACAATTCAGTTTCAAGGCATAGCATCCTTACCACAATCCAGTCATCATAGGAAATGATGTGTCAATCTTGAGATTATGGATCCAGTGGTTCCCAACTAAGAGAGGGATGTAGAATGCCTTTTCTTATCTTCTCAAGCTGATTAGATGCCATGAAATCACGTGAACTGCTTTTCTTCTGATTGCCTAATCTCCTATGCTTGGCAGCTGCAGCAGATTCCAAGATCAAACCCTTATGAGTTGCCAGTGGGGGTGCAACTTTGAAGAACAACAATTCTTCATAAAGGTTGGGAAACTTAGGCACTCTGGGCCTTTCTTCTAAGGGACCATTGTAGAATCAGTGGGGCACTTCAGCAGCAAACATCATTTGAGCATCAGTGGTAAAAGGTATTTCTAGATCATATGTAGGGGTTCTGGTGAAATCTGTAGGCTTATCTTTCAGCAACAAAGCCTTGGGAAGGTTGCTCCCAAACTAGATACATTCATCATCATCTGGATTTTCTTCTTCAGTACCTACTTCAGAGAAATCAGATGAAGTTGAAGTTGATGAATGAGATGGGGAAGGTTGAGGTGCAGTAGAGGCAGGTGCAGAAGGTGTAGGTGAAGAAGTCTTGTCATCCTCTGAAGGAGTGAAGCTTGGGCCTTCTTTAAGCTGAAGATGCTTGCTAAGAGGGATCAGCAGATGCAACTTCTTTCTCCTGCTTTTTCTTCTTAAGCTCTTCCAGCTTATTTTTCCTCTCAAGTTCAGCAACTTGTTGAAACTTGATTGATTACTCTTGTTGAGCTAATATACTTCTGGTTACAATTTGAGGCGCCTTAGGTACAGGAGACAACAATCTTCTCCTCTGAACTCTCCTAGACTTGGCACTGGCTCTTCTTTTTAATCTTGAGGAGGCTTGCTCCATCCTCTCATATTCTAGAATGGCTTGTTGTGCAGCAACATGAAGAGCGTGATCTTGTTCTTCTTGTTCTTTGAGTCTTTGTTTTTATTTTTTCTTATAAGATTGTGGCAATAGCAACCACTTGTTGTAACTCTGGATCATGATGGCTAGCAGCCAAATGAATTGCATCTATAGTTCTCTCAGAATCATCAGATTCTAAATCAAGAACTACAGTAGCAGCACTTTGTTGATTTGATACAACAACCTGTCCTTCTGGAGCAGAAGTAGGCTCAGTATCAAGAACAACTGTATCCTTATGAGTCTGACCCACAATCTCAGTTGGTCCTAATGATACCTTCTAAGCAGGTTCAGACTGTCTGAGTTGTGCATTTTCTTCAGACTGTGTGACAAGAGTTTCTTTAGCATGAATTTCCTTCTAAGGTGGTTTAGAATCAACAACCTTATGAACAGGTTTGGATCTCTTCCTATTGATAATCTTTGTTGGGGTAGCTTGAGTTGGTATGAATTCACTTCTGTGAGCATCTCCATGAAGTTCTTCTTCCAGAATCTCCAAGGTACTGCGCCCAGTAGCAGTAGCTTTGTCTTTGACAATAATCTCCATGGGTGTGCGCTCAGGAGAGGGTTCTTCACAGTAATACCCATTTTCTTAATGTTCATCAGTGAAAAGAACACAGGACCTCTGTGGTCGTATAATCTTTCAATGGGAACCTTGAAGTGAAGAAGAATCTTGGTGATGAGAGTAGTGCGATTGTAACTGGTTGTAGAATCACTTACTCTCTTGAGCATGTTATACATGATGATCTTAGGCAAGTTCAATTGCTTCTTCTTCAGGAGGTGAATGACACAAAATCTCTCAAGTTCTGAAACACGGTTTTTGCTTCCACTTTTAGGTAGAACGTTGCATCCCAGAATGGCATCCAAGATCCTAGCTTTAGGATGCATCAGAGAGGACCTTAAGTCACTAGGCTCCTCTATGTCGTACAACATCTTGGTAAACTTCTTGGGGCCACCATGGTGATGTTCCCACTCAGGGACGAACATCTTCCTTTCAGATTTCACTCCAGTAACAATTGCTATGTTTCATCATTAACAAAAACATTCACTCCCAACACCTTGGCTTCGATGGAAGTGTACTTCCCATCAGTACTGGTAGCAGATTTAGTAGTTTTCCAGAAGTCCACAACGCTTTGTTCGTGCCATGCACAGTTCACAGCATTGGAGAACGAAGTCTATCCAGCAGCATCAAAGGTGTCAATGAGATTAACACCAACATCTCTAAGAACGTCTAGGTCAACTCCTCTGCTGGGAACAATATGACTGCCCGCTGACTTCTTGGGTGCCATGGATGAAAACTTGAGGTTGAATGAAAAGAGGTTGAACAGTGAGAAGACACAGAGACTCTTTGAGGTCAAGGAATGTTAAGAGTTGGATGAAAGAGAGCGTAAACATGTATTGGCCCTTAATATCCTTTAAATAGCCGCCAAATGAGCAGTAATGATGGCAGTTACTGGCTGCGCAGACATCAATAACTATGCATCGTGCTAGGTTTTGGAGAAGTTGGATAACCAACCGTCTCAGATTTCCACGTCACTCATAATGTAACTTATCAGATGATCCCAGTTCAGATTGAACACACATTCAGAAGATATCATACATTTTATACGCATATCATTTAGATGAAACATATATTTCAGATAAAACGTAGGTTCAAACAGTCAAACATTTTCAGACAAATGCAAGAATGTTCAGATTGTCTCTTATGAACCTAAACCTATCTTCGGCGAGGGGTTTTGTGAATATGTCTGCCCATTGATGCTCTGTATCAATGAACTTAATATCAAAAATACCTTTATGAACATAGTCTCTAATGAAATGATGCTTGATTTCTATATGCTTTGCCCTAGAATGTTGGATTGGATTTTAGACAAATTAATTCCACTAGTATTATCACACATAACAGGTATAGAAGATAATTCAATATTAAAGTCTTCTAGCTGATATTTTACCCATAACAGTTGTGAACAATAACTAGCAGCAACAATTTACTCAGCTTCAGCAGTTGAGAGTGCAATTGTGCTTTGCCTTTTGCCGGACCAATTTATCATGTTATCACCAATAAAGTCACAACCTCCACTGGTTGACTTTCTTTCTACTCTATCTCCAGCAAAATCTGCATCACAGTATCCTACCAACCTGCAATACTTACTCTTCTTATAGCACAAACCAAGATTAATAGTACCATTTAAATATCTGAAAATTCTTTTAACAACCTTGTAATGAGTAATCCTTGGATCAGATTGAAATCTTGCACAAAGACAAACACTAAACTAATGTCAGGTCTGCTTGATGTAAGATACAATAGTGAACCAATCATTCCTCTATACATAGTTTGATCAACAGATTCTTCTCCTTCATCCTTACTTAAGATGGCTGAAGGATGCATAGAGGTTGGCATAGGCTTGCAATCATTCATATTGAACTTCTTAAGCATCTCTTTTGTATATTTCTCTTGATGGATCCATATACAATTAAATTCTTGCTTAATCTAAAGTCCCAAAAAGAATTTTAATTCACCCATCATACTCATTTCAAATTCCGATTGCATAAGCTTAGAAAACTCTTTGCATAAAGAAGAATTTGTTAAGCCAAAAATAATGTCATCAACATATATCTAAACAAGAATAAAGTCTTTGTTAGACATTTTTCTAAAAAGAGTTGTATCTACTTTTCCTCTTTCAAAACCATTTTTGAAAGGAAATTGCTCAATCTATCATACTAAGCCCTTGGAGCTTGTTCAAGACCATACAGAGCCTTTTTAAGTTTAAAAACATGTTCAAGAAAAGTAGTATCTTCAAAACCAGGGGGTTGTCTAACAAACACTTCTTCCTCAATGAATCCATTAAGAAAGGCACTCTTGACATCCATTTGATATAAGATGGTGCCATTATTGGCTGCATAAGAAAGTAAATCCTAATGACTTCAAGCCTAGCTACAAGAGCAAAGGTTTCACTGAAATCAATACCTTCTTGCTGATTGTAGCCTTGGGCAACTAATCTGGCTTTGTTTCTGACAACTTTTCCTTCTTCAGAGAGCTTTTTTCTGAACACCCATTTTGTTCCAATAATTGTTTTCCCATGGGGTTTAGGAACAAGGGTCCAAACATCACTCCTAGGAAACTGACTAAGTTCTTCTTGCATGACTAGGATCCGCCCTTCATCACGTAGAGCTTCATCAATATTCTTTGGTTCAATCTCAGAAAGTAAGGCAATATTATTCACATCTCTAAATCTGGATCTTGTTCTTAAACCCTCTGAGGTGTCACCAATGATTTGCTCCCTGGGGTGATGAGATCTGTATCTCCACTTACGTCTGTGAGGGGAATACATTCTCTGTCTGAGACTCAACATTTTCTGTCTGAAAAGGTCTAGCTTCAGAAGGTTTACCAGAGTTTGTTCAGATAGACCTTCAGAAGATCCTCTAGAAGGTTCTTCATTTTTAACTTCTTTCATTTCAGATGAAGGATTCAGCTCCATACCTGCAAAATCATCTTCAGGATCTGATAGTTCCCTATCAATCTCTTTCATGTCATTGAATTTTACATGAATAGATTCTTCAACAGTTAAAGGTTCTTGAGTTATAAACTTTGTATGCCTTTGATGTTTCAGAATATCCAATGAAAAATCCTTTGTCTGACTTTGGATCAAATTTTCCCAAATCATCTTTAGTGTTAAGTTAAAGCACTCACACCCAAAGATATGGAAATAAGAAATATTGGGTTTTCTTCCTCTCCACAATTCATAGGGTCTTTTTGAGAATTGGTCTTACCAAAATTCTGTTTTGAATGTAACATGTTGTGTGAACAGCTTCCGCCCAAAAGGATCTTGGTAAGTTGCTTGAAATGAGCATGGTTCTTCCCATCTCCTGCAAGCTTTGTTCTTTCTCTCAACAACCCCATTTGCTGAGGTGTTCTAGCCACTGAGAAATTGTGAGAGATCCCATTCTCATCATAGAACATTCTGAAGTTTGAGTTTTCAAACTCTCCACCATGATCACTTCTAATGGCAGGTATGCAGAATCCTTTTTCATTCTGCACCTTCTTACAGAATTTTGTGAAATTCTCAAAGTCTCATCCTTGATTTTGAGGAATATTACCCATGTGAATCTAGTATAGTCATCCACAATGACCAAACCATATTTCTTTCCATTAAGACTTTCTGTTCTAGTTGGTCCAAACAAATCAGTGTGAAGAATTTCTAAGGGTCTGCAGGTAGACACAACATTCTTGTTCTTAAAAGAGCTTCTCGTTTGCTTTCCCTTTAGACAATTTTCACACAAAATGTCAGATTTGAAAGAGAGCTTGGGTAAGCCTTTAACAAGGTTATGTTTTGTCAACTTTGAGATCAATCACAAGCTGGCATGCCCAAGTTTCTGATGCCAAATCTGTTTTTCATCTTCTATAGGAAGAAAACATTTCACATTTTGACTTGCAAGTTCCTCTAGATCAATTTTGTACACATTATTGTGTCTCTTAGCTGAAAAGAGGGTTTGATCTGAGATGTCCTTGACAATAAAATAATCTTTTGTGAAAGATACAACATATCGACTGTCACATAATTGACTTATGCTCAGAAGGTTATGTTGCAACCCTTACACCAAAAGAACATTTTTAATAAGGGATTGAGGAGATATACCTATGGTCCCTATGCCGGTGACCTTCCCTTGTTGGTTTCCTCCAAAGGTGACCATTCCTCCCTCCTTTAGTCTAAGGTTTTGGAACAAAGACCTTTCTCTCGTCATGTGACGCAAGCATCCACTGTCCAAGTACCATTTGAGGGGTTTCCTTTGTCCTATTAAAGACATTTGCAACAGGAATAATCAAAAGCTTAGGTACCCATATTCTCTTAGCTGAAAAGAGGGTTATCTCTCAATGGTTATTTCAACGGACTTCATCTTGAGAACTGAGAGCCAATAATTGACTTATTCCCGTTGTGATTCAGCTTCTGATAGCTTCTGACATAGTACAAGGTAGATGGTGTAGTGTGTCTCTGTTCTGAGCACTGCAAAGGCTGCGTTGCAGACATTTCCTTTCTGGTGCATGAGATTCAAAATGTGCAGGAAAGTCTCTGAGCAGCTTGCTATAAAATGGATAGACCAAAGACTTGTCACAGAAGGCATTGAACAAACTTGAGTCTTTATCAGGAATATTTAGAGGGCTTCACTCTTCAGATGGTTTCTGATCTCAGACAATTCTGCCACATCAAGCATCTTCAGAATGTCTTCTAGTCTTTAAATGATTCTTATGCTTCAGACGAACCAAGCACTTCAGATAATCCTACTTCTTCAGACAATAGATCCCTTCAGATGGTTGTCATTCTGAAACATAAAAACGCATTAGAAAAGCATAGGCATTTCTTGCAAATATATTTTTAACATAATTGCTACTCATTAAAACTTTAGAAGAATGAGACTCAACATTATTAAATACATAATAATATTTTGAAACTCAACAATCGCTACAACATTAAATGCGAAGTTCAACTTGTGACTGTGTCATTAATACGTTGTGACGGCCAGACCGTCGTTAATTTCCGTATTGTAGCGACGACCGAGTCGTCACTAAACTAAAAAAACATTTTTTTCTTCTGAAAATTAATAAATATACATTTTTAATTAAAATTAAATTGGCGCGTTTGCATATATTTTTAACTTAGCGACGGCCAGGCCGTCGCTAAGTTTAAAAGTTACGCACACAAACCCTTTCCTCCTACCCTCTTGTTCTTTCTCCTCATTTCTTTCTCCTTCTCCATCTCTCCTTCATCCTGCGCCTTCGTCTCCCTCCTTCTCTGCCTCCCCTGCACCGTCGTGTCCCTCCCTCCCCCTCCCCTTTCATTGCGCCCAAACCTCCCTCTCCCTCCGTTGCACCCCTACTCTCAATTCCACCGTTTTAATTCCAATTTCACCGTCCCACCATCCTCCTCTGTCGGTCATCGTCGCCCTCTGCTATCCAGCCTCCTTTCCAGCCCCCAGGTAAGTTTTACAATTTATAAAATTAGTTTTAGGGTTTAGGATTTAGTTTTAATTATTTATAAATAATAATTATTTTTAGTTATGTATATAATTATTAGAATTAGCTTTAATTATGCATATTAATAATTAAAATTAGTTTTAATTATGTATATAACTAGTGTAAACCCGTGCAAATGCACGGGTGATTATTAAAATATCGTCATTTAAATTAGTCAATTAATATTTTAATATGTTTACACATGAAGATACACAATAATAATAATAATAATAATAACAATTAAGATTTAACAAAATCAACAGTCACAAATACATGTCAATATTGGCTCTTATTAACAATAGATAAGCATAAACATATTCAAGATTTGGTTTATTAAATTTTTTTAGAAAACCTCTCCTTAAAGACTATATTTTTTTGTATATCTACCAAATCCACTATTGTAATCATATATCAATATCTTTAGCCCACTCTTAGACTTCACACGAGATACTGCAACATATAATTGTCCATGTGAGAATACAGGTCGTAGAAGAAACACACCAACATGCGATAACGTCTATCCTTGACTCTTGTTTATTGTCATAGTGGATAAGTGTTACAATTCCAGGTAAATTACAACACTTATTGATGTCGAATGATTGAATTATAACCCCAATTTTACCCCTTTTTAGCTTAATTTGTGGCTTTGTATTTATTGAAACTAAATCTGAATTTGATGCTATTTTAATGAAGAATCTGTTGATTTTTACAGATAAAAAGCTAAGGTACAAGTGAAGCATCAAGAGGATAGTGAGCAAGGACAAGAACAGTGTAGAACAAGCTCCAAAGGATGAAAATTTAGAGGAGCCAGTTGTTGTTTCATGCGCTCCACCTGTACTGAGCGCAGGCATGACTGTTCAGTTACTGTTTCCTGCGGACTACCTGCGCTGAGCGCAGGCAAAGCGCAGAAAACGTAACCTAATTTTTAATGGGCCACAAACAGAGGGTAACGGGCTTTCAAACAATTTATAAATGACTTTTAGCAGACGGTTTTAGGTATTCAAAGAGTTACGGTGTTGTTGAGCAGTTACAGAGTTAGGAGAAAAGTTGACAGTCTCTGGAGTGTAATGGCTACCATGAGTAGCTAAATCTCTCTTTAGGATTGAATGTAGTCGATTCAATCCCCAATTGTATTTTGGATTTTCTTTGTTATTTAGGAATCTCTATTTTTATAATATTGGTTTTTATTTTGTTCTTAATGCTTAGCTTCCATATTTTGTACTGGAGTTATGATCTGATTTATTGAATTAGCTGGGAGGCAGAGTTTTCTAAATCTGATTTGAGTAAAAACACTTAATAGGTTGAATACCTAGGGATATGGTTCAATTTATTGATAACTTTAACAACTGATCTTAAAGCTAGGGCAATTTATAATTGCGGGAACCAATATGAATTGTTCTAGGTATTTCATAGTTGTGGGAAGCAATATGAAATAAAATTTATTGTGCTTCAATGTAAACGGGCTTTCAAACAATTTATAAATGACTTTTAGCATACGGTTTTAGGTATTCAAAGAGTTACGGTGTTGTTCAGCAGATACAGAGTTAGGAGAAAAGTTGACAGTCTCTGGAGTGTAATGACTACCATGAGTAGCTAAATCTCTCTTTAGGATTGAATATAGTCGATTCAATCCCCAATTGTATTTGGATTTTCTTTGTTATTTAGGAATCTCTATTTTTATAATATTGGTGTTTTTATTTTGTTCTTAATGCTTAGCTTCCATATTTGTACCAGATTATGATCTGATTTATTGAATTAGCTGGGAGGCAGTTTTCTAAATCTGATTTGAGTAAAAACACTTAATAGGTTGAATACCTAGGGATATGGTTCAATTTATTGATAACTTTAACAACTGATCTTAAGCTAGGGCAATTTATAATTGTGGGAACCAAATATGAATTGTTCTAGGTATTTCATAGTTTGTGGGAACCAATATGAAATAAAATTTATTTGTGCTTCCAATATTTATAATTATAAATTCCTAGATATCATTGATTTCCAAAATACAAGCGAGGTGCAATAGACGAAGTTCAATCCTAGTTTCTCTTTATTGCTCAATTTCATCCATATTTCTCTCTATCTCAACTTTTATTTTATTTTACTATTATAATCTTCACAAACAAATCATTCTTCATAATCCTTCGTACTCAATAAGTGTGAACACTAAGCATTTGAGTTGTATCGTTCCTCATGGGTACAACAACCCTACTTTAAATATTATACTACTGCGATATTTGTACACTTGCCAAATCTCAACACATAGCAAATGATACACAAAGGGGGAATTGACATCTTTGAAATCGCAACGGATTCATTGCCATCAGATGGTATTAAATTCATCCTCGAAATATAAAACTTTAGTTCCAACATGGCAACCAATCGCAACTCCTGCCGATCATTAGAATTAGTTATATAGGTATTTAATTATATGGTAGTTATTTAGTAATTATTAGTAGTAATTAATTAGTCCACAAATAAATTATTAGTAATTAGTAGTAGTAATTAATTAGTAATTATTAGTAATTAGTATTTATAGGTATGTTGTTTTAAAATTTAATTTAACCTTTATTAAAATTAAGTAAATATGCCTCATATGTAGAGGTGGAAAAGGTCTCACCCATTAGAGGGAGGTCCATCCCTCTGGGCGAGCTTGCTGCACAGGCAGCTCACGCACGTCGGGATAGGACCAACCTCTCCCAGAGCAGTTGCCAGAGCAGCCTTCTTCCTCTACCCTTGCACCATACATGGTGTCCACCCTTGTGAGGTTGCCCAACCTACTGCTTCAGTTGCAACCTTCATGGAGCCGATGAGGTTCATCCCCACTCTGGGATATCAGGAGGTTGCCCCCGAGGTGCAGGACGACCTGCACATATTTTCTAACTCGGAGGGTGAGGACCACCCCAGGCTGACATTGATGAGGTGGTTGACCCGAGCCAGATGTACAATAGCCTCCGCACCGGGATGCCAACTCCAGTGCGATCATGAGCAGGACCCTCAGGGTAGGGTTATATCCGACCATATGGAAGAGGGTAGTTTCTACATTTTTATTTCTTTAATATTTGAATTTTTATAAGTGTTTGATGTTAACATTGAATTTCTTTATTTTGCAGTTGGGTGCCTAACAACCCCCCATCGCGACCATTGGTCATGCGATCTGATCACAATTCTGGGGTCCTAACTATTTGTGGGAGGTCACCCCGAAGGATGTGAGCGACAAGTGGTGGGAGGCGTTTTCGGTAAAATGCCTTCATTTTACATTATTTTTTAACTTGATATGACATTTTCAAATGACTTACCTAAAAGTTTTTTTTGCAGAGGAAAGTTACTTGGGCTCCTGAGGATGAGGCCCAAATTAAGAAGGTGTACGAGCAGAGGATTGCTAGATGCCTTCGGGATATGCTGAACAAGGCTTGGATGAGTGGGACTAAGCCCACTTGGGGTGGTGAGGATGTTAGGGAGGGTCTTTCGGCCTACTGGGCCTCTAATGAGTTCAAGAGGATGTTCGCTCATAACAAGAGCAATTGGGTTTCTCGTCGAGCCGGAACAATGCACATCACAAGCCTCAAGGCCCACATTGAGGTCGCGCTAGATATGGTATGTAAAAACCTACTCTTCTATATATATTATTTTTATATTTGTAATTAAAATAATTAATTAGTGTACTTTTTCTGTGTAGCAACAACAACTTGGGCGGGATGTAGATCTCGATGAGTTTTTTTGTGGCCACCCCACAAAAAAGTGGTGGCTGGGTAGACTACCGAGCGCAGTCCACATATGTAAGGAAAAATTATGCTTAGTAGTGTTTTTTATATAATTTAATATAATTACAGTAGAATAACTAACTAATTATAAGTTCATCTATACTCAACAGACAAATTACCAGAACCGCCTGAGGGAGGTAGAGTCACAGATGTGGGACATTTCCATCACTGATGGGTCAACCAAGTTACAGAACTGGAAGGATGTTGCTGGTGGAAAACTTGAGGTCGTTGTTATGGCACCAGGGACTTGTCAAGCAACATTCGTCCTGGTGTGACCAGCCTCACTCAGGAGTCTTGGGCTCATACCAGCGGGAGCGACGGGTCACGACATTCGTCTGACGAAGCGTTGTGGCAGGAGGTCATCGAAGTAAAGCCGCAGGCTAGCCGAGTTGAAAAGAGGGTTGATCACTGTTAGGCCTTGTATGCACAGTTGGAGGAGGGCTTCAAACGACTCCGAAAACAGTTGCAGTTAGTGTTGGATGCCCGCAGTGCAGGAGGTTACACTAGCTTTAGTTAGGCTCAGGCGCACCCGCACTACGATGGCAACCTAAATGACCAGCCCTTGGGTGAGGATCGTGGCCCACGACCACAATAGTGTCGTCTCGGTCAACCCTTTGTATTTATTGTTGTTCTTTATATTTTAGATCATTAACAAATATGATATAAAATTTATAAAATAAATAAAAAATTGAATTTTATAATACGTCAACAGTAAATTAAAAAAAATAAATATGAAACCATAAATTTAATAAAAAATTAATATAATCATTAGCGACGACAATGACCGTCACTAGTTAAAAAAGAATTTAAAAAATATAATTATTAGAGACGACCTCAGCCATCGCTACAATGTGATGACTTAGCGACGACTTTTGATCTTTTCACTTTGCGACAGACTTCAGCATAACGACAACTTTAGCGTCGGGCAAGCAGACGCTACGTAGCGATGACTCATTTGCTTGTCGCTACGGTATTAACTACGAGCATTTTAACGACGTCCTTGTGGTCGTCGCTAATTGCATTGTAGCGACAATTTTTTCCTTCTAGCGACGGCTTTTGGTTGTCGCTAATTCCCGAATTTCTTGTAGTCTGAGCTCTATAAATACTTACATACAACCCATTACCAAATACTCTTTCAATTCCATATTTTTCCAACACTCTGTCAAAATATACACTTACTTATGGGTTGAGTGTCTTCGTAGGTACCAACACCCATTTATCAAACACTGTGAGGATCTTGGAGGATTAGAGATTAAGGAGTTGTTGTAGTGGACCGTATTCAACCCATTGGAGCATCATGAGGCATTCAAGGAGAACAATTTGGCGTCATCTGTGGGGAACGTGTAAAATATCACCCCACAACACTGTTGGTGAAGCTTTGTCTCTTCTATGAGCTTCAAGTAGGGATGTCAAAAAAACCCGCACCCGCGGATACCCCGGATATACCCGCAATGGGTACCCGCATATTTATTAAATGGGTGGGGACGGATATTATACTACCCGCCCCGTGGGTACCCGCATACTCATTAAAACATATTTTTCTATTAAATATATTTGAATATTAAGATTTTTATTATTTTATGATGAGATATAATTTATTTTATATTAATTTTTTATAATACTTTTAATATATTAACATGTAATGGTATTATATAATGATTGTTTATATATATAGTATGATATTATAATTTATTATATAACATCTCCTCTATTTTTTTAATAAAATTTAAATTCTTAAACATTAATGGGTACCCGTGAATACCCGCGGATACCCATTACCCGCATGGGTACCCGTTAATTTTAGCGGGTACCTATACGGGTAGGTACTACCCGCACCCGCCCCGCCCCGTTGACATCCCTAGCTTCAAGTGGTATTTTACCATTTCTTATAGTTTGTAGATTCTATTGTTGATTGGAGGACTGTTGTTGGTGTTTGTAAGTTGCTGGAGATTTTAGGAGTTTATTTCTATTGCATTCAAGTAGTTGAAGTTGTTGTTGATTTTGTTGGATTTTATTTGTTATTGTATCTCAACCTTCCCTTACCTATTCCATTGTTTACTTTGAACAATGGCTAACCGAAACACAAACTTAAACACAGACCGACCATACGTTAGGTTGAGCCTTTCACAAACCTTTCGTAAACACAAGACAAATTGATGTCCAAAATCAACAACCCCACGTCCAACGTAATACTTCATTGAGAACATCAACTCAGTCAACTCAAGCCGCTATTCCTCAGGGGGAGTCTTGGCGTTTTGAACCAAATTGGAACCTCAACGCAACCCCCACTCTTAAATCAAGTTGTTATTACCCCACAGCCACCACCTGGGTATGAGATACAGAGGGATCCTTTGATTTGTATCTTCTGGAATGCATTCAACATTTGGAACACTCTCACACTGAGAGGTGTTCTCGAAGGAGGAGTAGGGAGGATTCTAAAGGTCACACCATCATTGTCGATTCATGTACAAGACTGGTCTGTGCATTCACGAACATTGAGGAAAGCTAGGGTTCCTACCTTAACCTCCTCGGATGGTTCGTCCCGCCACAGAAAGTCATCTGAGTCCGAGCACTTTCGAAATCGATCAAGAGAGGAAGAAAGGCAAAGATTCTATTCTTGTAGAGATCAGGGCGCAAAGACAATGAGAAATGTTGATGCCACGCAACAAAACATCTTAATTAACCAGCTCAGAATAGCTATTTATCAGTCTTATTCCATACCATTCACAACTCGACTGTTGGACGCTCGGATCCTTGAGAGATTTCAGAAGATGGCCCTATCTATTCCCTCGTACATAGGGGAGACGAATCCAGGAAGACATTTAGACATTTTCATGAAGGAGATATTGTTCTAAAAATCCAATGAAGATCTTCAATGTCGTATATTCCCTTGATCCCTTCAGGGAGAACCTTGACCTGGTTTAAGTCCCTGCAACCAAAATCTATTGATAATTGGGAGGATTTGGTTTTTTCGTTTTCCAAGAGGTTTGCTCAAGCATGGGAAGTTTTGAGGGATTCTCGAACTTTGGATAAGATGAAACAAGGGGAGAAGGAGTCCTTTAGGTCATACTTGTCCAGATCCAACAAAGAAGTTGCACCCACACTGAACCTGCACGAGCTGGTACAATTGCATATTGTCTAGTCAAACCTGCAACCAAAAGATCCGCTCGCTATAGAGTTGGCGAAAAATATGGTTAACGTTATGGCCGAATTTAGGAGCAAGGTCGCTCAGTTTGTCCAGCAGGAAATGCACCTAGAAGAATCTAACTCGACCAAACAGGTCGAGAAAGGCAAGAAGAAGGTGGTAGGCAGAATCGAAGGAGAAGAAACTTAAGAAGGATACAGAGAAGTTGAAGGACAAGTATGAAACTTATTCCCCATTAAATACACAACTTTCCCGGATCTTTAAGGAGATATACAATACAAAATTCACTCAAGTGAAGTGACTTTATCCGGTGAAGGAGTATCCGAATAATGATAAGAATAAGTGCTATGATTTTCATGAAGGGCATGGGCATGATACTAATATGTGCATTCAGCTCAAGGACGCTATTAAGTAACTTGTCCGTGCAGGTAGACTAGGTCGATATGTGAAGAGAACAGGGGATGATGATAGTGAAAAGAAGAAGAAGCATAAAGATCATTCTCCTAGCCCGGATGATAGAGGTTCTCGGAGATGACGAAAATCAAAATCACCTCGTAAAGAGAGGGCCCATCACGTAGACAGTAAGGAAAGGTCACCTTCCCCAAGTAAAGGTCCAATCGAGGAAACTCCTCGGATTAGGATAAATACTATTATAGGAGGTTTTGCTGGGTGTGCTTCATCAAATGCTACAAAAAGGCATTTAGAGGATATCATGTTTGTGAAGGAAGAGAGGTTTAAGGTAATAAGATTGGATGAAGGAAGGCATGCTCTGATGATAACTTTAAGCATTGACGATTTCAGGGATATTAGCTGAGATCATGATGATTCGAGTGATTATAAGAAATGTCGATGTCAAACGAGTGGTGGTTGACCAAGGTAGCTCTACTGATGTTATGTACGGTGATTGTTTTCAATTAATGGAGTACACAACGAAAAATTTGTTTGAATTTGCTGGGGAAAGAATTCAACCTCGTGGATTTGTGTCAACCTGATTAACTATATCTGGAGAAGGAGGGAAAAAACAATGAATACCAAATTTTGTGTAATCCCTTCCATTACGTCATATAATGCAATTTTGGGTTGGCCTACTTTGAATGCACGTGGGGTGATAGTATCCATAGTACATCCGGTGATGAATTTCCAATAGGGAAGGTTGAGTAGTCTCAGTCCGAGGAAAATAGAACGAAGTCAGGAGCTATTATAATGCAAGTCTCAGAAATAGAGATGAGTCATTAGGATTAACACCTTCGAAGAAAATGAGGGCAGATGATATACCATCTTCAATTCAGGTATTGCTGATGGATTTAGATCCGAGGAAAGATTCTGAGGATGCTAACTTGAACCCAGATAAACCTTAACCTATTAGAGAGTCTGAATTTTTTCAGATAGGGAGCAGATTAGATCATACAACAAATTTCCGGTGAAGTTAAATTCAGAGGTAAAAGATAAGTTGAAGCAGTTGATACTGAAGAATAAAGACCTGTTTGCATGGACGACTGCTGATATGCCGAGAATTGACCCAGATTTATGCTATCACAAATTGGAAGTAGATCCCTAAGTCAAATCGGTTGCATAGAAAAAGGAGGGGATGAGCTCGGAGAGGCAGCAGGTGATTGTTGAACAAACAGAGGAACTGTTGAAGGCCGAATTCATATGAGAGACCAAATATGCTACATAGTTGGTTAATGTGGTTATCATTAAGAAGTCCAGTGGCAAATAGAGAATATGTTTGGACTTCACAAACCTCAACAAAGCTTGTCCTAAAGACCGCTTTCCTCTTCACAAACCTCAACGAATCTTCAGGCCAATGTTATTAAAACCGGACCAACCATCGACTCGGTTAGGTTACTGGGTTCCTGGGTCAATGGTTCAATTGTATTGTATGTTTATATATATATATATATATATATCTATATATAGCAAAAATAGTTTGGTGTAGTGATCTCTTGGTCAGTCCGCATTCTTCCAATAAGGCTTTGTGTTCGACTCTATGCTAGAACGATTTTTAACTCAACATTTCACAGAAGAAGCATTCCACATTGGTTGACCCACGAGCACATACCCGGTTCATGACCGGTTTATTAAGCTGACCGGACCGGTTGGTGGTCTGGTTTTCAGTTTAACTGGTCGAACGGTCGGTCCAGTCTGGTTTCACAACACTGCTTCATGTGACACCGTTACCCCATACTCTTATATGTTTAAGAAATCGAAGCTTAGAAAAGGGGAAAGCCCCACGATAGGTAAAAAGGTTCACAATCGTTCTTATTAAATCTCATAGTTCAAAACGACTTTATTCAAAGAAATTAAACTCTCAGATATAAGTCAAACATAAAGCAGCGGAATCACCAATACATAAAACCATTAATAACCTACTGCCGTACAAGGCATCCCAAAAGGTTCATAAACATACTCCTAGTCTAGAAACATGATAAACTCCCAATACACCATGATGTCACAACTATCAGAGCATACCCTTTTAATCATAATCGACACCAGTCGTGTCCTCATCAACACCTGTAAAATATATCCACAGAATACGGTGAGTAAAAGGAATACTACATATACTACACATAGAGAATACCCGTCCTCACCCACAACATCATACATCATGCCATCAATACATCAATCACCAATAATAACATTCATCTAAAACTCAACATATAATTGATCATCTATATCGACATGTAGATATGTCACACATTAGCCCAAACTCATCATCATAGCATCTTTCATATATCATCATATTCACTAACATTATAACATCATTTATAACATCACACTCATTCATCATGCATCATTCATCTATCATCATACTCATTCTCATCATACATCATGCATATAGCTCATACTCATTATCATCATACATCATGCATCTATCATCATATTCATTATCATCATTACATCATTCATCTATCATCATATTCATTATCATCATTACATCATTCATCTATCATATACCCATTATCATCATAACATCAATACTCCTCTCATCATCTACCAAATATCATGACTTGGAACTCCACACAATGGTGCACCTCGTCAATCACTCTAGTTAGTACCAAGATAGTCTACCGGTGTTACCACACACATATCCATAGGTTGTACCCCTCTATGGGCTCGCACAACCTCTAGCCGTCTCGCATCCGACAACGACTCGATCCCTCGATATGGGCCCCTAGGTTGTACCCCCTCTATGGGCCCGTACAATCACTCCTAGTTGCACCCCCTCTATGGGCCCGCACAACTCAGTTCACTTCCCGAATTGTACCCCCTCTATGGGCCCGCACAATTCAGGTCTCATCACACATGCACAGGCATCTCTCTTAAGTTGTACCCCCTTTATGGGCCCGCACAACTCAAGTAACATCATATATGCACAAGGCATCTCTCCTAAGTTGTACCCCCTCTATGGGCCCGCACAACTTAGTAACATCACATATGCACAAAGCATCTCTCCTAATTGTACCCCCTCTATGGGCCCGCACAACTTAGATAACATCGTCATCAAAAATGATATACACCATCATCAATATCATCAACATCATCGTCAAAAAGGTGATATACACCAACATCGTTATCATCAACATCATCGTCAAAAGGTGATATACACCAACATCGTTATCATCAACATCATCATACATCAATATACTCATCATTAAACATCATCATAATAAGGTGATTACACCGACATCATTATCATCATCATCATCATCATCATCATGCATCAATACGCTCATCATTAAACATCATCATAATAAGGTGATATACACCGCATCATTATCATCATCATCATGCATCAATACACTCATCATCAAACTCATTATAAGTGATAAACACTTGTCACCCATCATCATGCATCAATACACTCATCATCAAACATCATTATAAGCGATAACCACTTGTCACCATCATCATGCATCAATAGCTCATCATCAAACATCATTATAAGTGATAAACACTATTAACATCAATCATCATCATTAAACATCATTAACCATCAATATCAAACACTCAGGATCTCAAAATCCACTCTGGTAATCGATTACCACCTCTGGTAATCGATTACAGCACCCCTGTAATCAATTACCAACCATCAAAAGGTAGTTCTAGGTCCCAGACACTCTGTTAATCGTTACCACACCTGGTAATCAATTACCCGCGACGCAGATCGCAGATTTCACAATTTCAATCATCTCTAATCTCATCCACTCAATCCCTAATCAATCTTTTTCGTCTAAACATCATCCATACTCATTAATAACATACATTACACAATAAATCATCAATCAATTACAGATTTTACCATCAATTCATCAAAATCCCCAATTTCTCAATCCCTAATCATCCCTCTTTCATTATTCTCAATAACATCATTAATCTCATCCAATACTCATCAATTTACATACAATCAATCATCAATCAACAGATTATATCATTCATTCCTATTTACACATACATCCATACGAATTTAGAGTCTTTAGAGGGTCTTATGGTTTGCCCTCACTACCCATATCCCTACATTCATATACAGGCAATACCCTCTCCCCCACCGTACCTTAAGTGAAGCTTTGATCACAGCGATGAAGTCCTTTCTTGGATCTTGACTTTCACTCCTCAGCAGCTCCCTCTTGAGACTCGGGTTCTCCCCTCCTTAGCCTTTCGCTTACTGACGAATGATACGAATAAGGATTAAGGTGCTCTATTAACCCCCCTTACTGATTGTCTAATTGGGCTTGGGACCACTCTCACCCCTTATTTCTATTTTCAATTCAATCTTACTTTTACGAAATAAAACTAATAATAATAATAATAATAATACTCCTATTATTTATTTCCCAATAAATTATATTATTTAATTAATTAATCTATTTAATTCAATTAATATTTATCCTAATAAATCTAGGATGTTACACTTCAGGCTATCAGATCCTTTCCTTTACGAATGCTTACTCGATTCATAACCAAATTCCTATGTATTCCAAGTATGAGGAGAAGACGACCTTCATCACGCTAAGGGCACATATTGCTACAATATGATGTCCTTCGGATAAAACTCTAGAGCCACTTATCAAAAGATGATGATGAAAGCAGTCAAAGAGATTACTTGAGATGTGGTGGAGGTATAACGTGGACGATGTCATTGCAAAACGTCTCAAGATGTCGGAGAACTTGTGGCTGACCTCAAGAAAGTTGCAATCATTACGCGAACACAACATGCGCCCTAACCCTTGAAGTGCACATTCGGTGAACCATCTGGACATTTTCTAGGTTTTCTCCTTGCCAATAGAGGAATTGAGGCCAATCCAGACAAGTGCAAAGCATGTAGGAAATGTAAAGTCCGAAGAGCGTGAAAGAAGTACAACAACTGACGGGGAGAATAGCAGCCCTCACCCGATTTCTTGCAAAAGCGACACGGAAATCTTTACCTTTGTACTAATTAGTAAACAAATGTAAGTACTTATAATGGTCCAAACAATGTGAAGCAGCCTTTCAAGACTTGAAGAAGGCATTAACTTCCCCTCTTATTCATGTCCGACCTGAGCCCAGAGATCTCTTATATCTCTACTTAGTAGTATGAGATGAAGCTGTCAACGCGGTTCTCATTAAGGAGACCAAGGGGGTCAAAGCCCAATCTACTTTGTAGCAAGGCATTGCAAGGTCCTAAGACTCGATATTCAAAATAGAAAAGCAGCCTTGATAGTTGTTTTTGAGTCTCAAGATTAGAGCTATACTTCCCAGCATATTCCGTGACAGTCCGAACAGATCAACCGATCTGGGACAATCCTTGCCAAACCTGACTTGCCCGGAAGATGCTTACATGGTCAGCGAAGTTATCAGAATATGACATCCATTATGAACCAAGAATACTCTCAAGTCTCAAGTCTTGGCTGATTTCATAATGGAGATGACCGGTGTGTCTGGCCACCACCCATCAACATCTTGGACCATACACGTGGATGGCTTTTCCAATGTCAAAGGTGTTGGGGCAAGAGTGCTATTGGAAATGAAGCTCGAATATTTATACAATATCTTTGAAGTTTGACTTTTTGACTTCAAACAAACTAGGCCGAGTACAATAATGTCTGGTTGGGTTAAAGACGACTAAAGAGTTTGGGGCTACAATGGTCACACTATGTAGTGATTTCCAATTGCTTATATCTCAAGTTTAAGGTGAAGATCAGGCAAAGGAGCCGACTCTACAAATGTATTTAGCCTTAGTTAAAAAGGCTTGTGAACATTCGACCAAGTAGATTTTCAACATCTCTCGGGAACAAAATATGTGAGGCAATGTATTTTCAAGGTTGGAAAGCATAAAAGATTGGGAAATACTTGGAAAATCATTCAGAAAACCTTAGTCCACCTAGTATTGCACAATTCTCAACTGTAATGGTTGGAGACAATCAGTCGAGCTGGATAACGCCCCTAAATCAGTACTTAACAAAGGGGACGCTTCCCCAAGATGAAAAGAGTCAATAGGTCAAGAGAATGGTTCCCCATTACACCATGATTGGTTAGAGAATGTTTTAGAGTGGTTTCTCGGTGCCCCTACTTAAATGTTTGGAATCAGGAGAGATTGATTATGTGCTAGCAGAGGTTCATGAAGGAAGTTGTGGTGATCATCCGGTGGATACTCTAGCAAAATAGATTCTCCGAGCTGACTATTACTAGTCGAATTTAGAGAAAGAAGCCCATGACTATGTTAAAATGTGATGCTTGCTAGAAAACACTGATCTACATAAGGCTCCTCCAGAAGATTTGTCTATAATGTCCATACCTTTTCCATTTCATTAGTGAGGACTTGACATCTTAGGTCCATTTTCTCTAGCACCCATAGAAGTCAAGTTCATAATTATAGTAGTGGATTATTTAACCAAGTGGATTGAAGCGAAGACACTTGATACCATTACCTCGGCCAAAGTTCATAAATTCCTTTATAAGAATATCATCTGCCGATTTGGGGTTCCTAGAGCCATTGTGGCTGAGAATGGAACCCAATTTTTTTAAAAAGGTTTTTGAGCATTGCTCGATGGCCTTCACATCTGAAAACACTTTACATATGTGGAGCATCCCTAAACAAAAGGTTAGGACGAGGTAGCAAACTGATGTATCTTGAAAGGGCTGAAGAAGGTTGGATGAAGCAAAGGGCGAAGGGTAGCAATTGATTACATATTTTTGCTTATCGACACAACTCCACACTCATCTACAGGAGAATCCCCCCCATTCCGATTAACCTAAAAAATTGATGGCAACTGCCAGTGGACTTCTGAGCTGGGAGTTAGGAGCTAGTAGTGGCAAGATTGGACCTGTTTGGGATGCTTAGAGCTGAGTCAAGCCTTGTCAACCATGTTTTGGTCAACTTTCTCATGGTCAATCTTTGACCTTTGACCAATTGGACCAAGTCAACATGAAGACTCCAATTTAATTAGAGTTAATTAGGATTTATTTGTAATAGCACTTTTTTGTAATTTTCCTAATTGTTACTCTTAAGATAGGCGTTAATTTAGATGGCTTTATTGGCTAAGAGTTAGCTTAGCTAAGTGGGTAGGAGGTCATGGGTTCAAAACTCATTTAGGATAGTTTCAACTCATCTTGTATTTTTCCTTCCCACCTACCCACCCCTCCTTTTCCTATAAATAGGAGGACACCCCCATTGTATTTTACAACTTTGATGAATGAGTAAAGGCATTATGCCCATTTTTCTCCTCAAGTGTGAGTTGAGAGTAGGCTTGGTGGTTCTTGCTTAAACCAACTAGAGACTTATCTGATTCTCCTGAATCAGTGGCCTCTAGCATTGGACTTATTTGCTGTAGGTGGATTCCTGCTTCAGTGGCGTCCACACATTCCTTTCTCTTCTCTTCCACTTTTTCTTTCATTTTCTCTCATTTTAATTCATTTTCATGCGCAAAATCTGTTGTCCTACACCTATTTTTCGCATTTTAATTGCTATTACTTGATTTTAACCGTTGTTTTTGCTCAATTCTAGATCTGTATCCATCCGGCTATCAATTGGTCATCAGAGCTTTGTTGAATTGAGCAATTTTGGAGCACTTTGGGGGTTGTTTGTGCGATGCATTGGGGCTGCGTTGGTGTAGAATTTTCATCAAAAATAGTGTAATTCATCCTTTTGTTTCAATTGTAACTTGGACTCTGAACTGTTCTTAGGCCCGAGGTGCCTTTCTCTACTTCCAGCACTTGTTTGTCTTGATTGATTGGGTGAAATTCTTGCTAGATGGGGCTGTTTTTGGGCCGCTAATCCCACCCCTTAGGTGTTTGATAAAATGCCTATTCTAATTGCTCATGCTTGTTCTTGAGTAATTCTTGCAAATTAACTGTTATAACTACTTTTTGTTGGTGAAGTGTGGTAAGAGGAGGCATTGTTGTCTTCATTTTTCCAAAGATCGTTCATCTACATTTTCATCTCTTTACTTTCCGCTTTTGATTTTCTGCCATTTAATTTCAGTTTCTCCCCATCCTTTCTTCTTTCCTCTGCCACCCCCTTTACATTCTGTCATTTAATTTCAGTCCTCCCCATCCTTTTAATTTCTGCCATCCCCTCTACTTTCTGCCATTTACATTTCTGTCCTCCCCATCCTTTTAATTTCAGTTTCCCCCTTTAATTTAATTTTACGCAATTTTCTTCTTAATTATGCCATTTTTTGCACTTTTCTTGGGCCATGTTTTGTTCATTTTCTACTCCTGTTATGTTTGTCTATTTGACATTCTGATTGCAAATCTGAATTGACTGTTATCTCTACTTTGAACTTTCCCTGTTTGATTGTGCAAAACACCACCGTTTCACTACTTTTTGCTTAACAAAGTTGGAAGAAATCAATAAATTCCAATTGTTGATTTTCCTTCAAAATTTAATTCTCATCTTAAATTGAACCAAGCGTGTTTATGTGACCGTAGTGTGTTTGTATAATCAACAAGGAAGTGCTAAGCAAATTCTTTTTGGACTTTTTTTGAAATCAGGTTGCCATACCGTTTTATTTTACAGTTTTTAGAAATCAGTTTGTCCATTTTGTTTTTCTGGTACCATTTCGACCAGTTTAATGTCAAAAATCTAAAAAAATTACAGGTGCAGTTTAGTTTTCTGTAATTTTGTACAAATTTCTGTAATATTATGTTGGGGAAAACGCCAAAAAAGAAAAAGGGCAAAGAAAAATACAAAAAGAGGTGTAAAAAGCAAAAAGGGTGCAAAAGTCAACCACAAGGAAAAAGTCAAAAGACACTAAAAAATTCAAAAAAATTCAAACAAATTTAGAAAAATTAAAGAAAAACAAAAGAAAGTATCCCAACAATACAATTAACAGTTTACTGTAATTTTTCTTTTCATTTCTCTGTATAATGTAATTTGAGTTGTAATTGCTGTTTTTTTCTAAAAAACGACAAAAACAATTCTCTTTGCAATTTCTTCCGACTTGTCTTGTTTGCTTTCTACTCTTGTGTATAAGCCTTCTTGAGTGCTTGCTTTTCTTGCTTGTCTTATCAACTCATTGTTTTGTCTTAGGAAATCTCAAATCCTCTTTCAGTAGGTATTTTTCTTTTGTTAGTGTGCTTCTATTTGGGAAGGGTTAAGACTTAGTCTCACTGTTGGTCTTTGCAAGATCAAACCAACCTTAACCGAGTAGAAGAGGAAAGAGAGTTATCATTATAGAAAAAGCCAAAAAGAGTGAAAAACACGAGTGAATACATTCTTTGAGTGTAAACACTTAGTGAGAGGAGAGGTCCTTAAAAGTTTTCACATAAAATTAGGAGAATGGAAGGAAGGAGGCAAGGGGAAAGGGAATCACTAATGCTTAGGAAAGCCATAGAGACACCCTTGGGTGACGAAGGAGAGAGCCAAAGAGAGAACCTATTTCACACTAGGTGCCACATTGAAGATAAGGTATGTTTAGTAATCATTGATGGAGGAAGTAGTAGCAACCTAGCTAGCCTTAGGTTAGTTAACAAGCTAAACTTACCTACTACCCCACACCCAAAACCTTATACACTTCAATGGGTGAGCGAAGAGGAAGAATTTATGGTGGATAGGCAAGTGAGCTTAAGGTTCACAATTGGGGATTACCAAGATGAAAAGACCTTTGATGTTGTACCCTTCGAAGCCTCTCACATCCTTTTAGGAAGACCACGGCAATATGAGAGAAGGGTAAAAACTGATGGGTTTGCCAATACCTATAGGTTCCGCCACCAAGGAATAAAACTCACACTCACGCCTATGACCTCAAAGGAAATAAAAGAAGATCAAACCACACTTAAGATGTTAATAGAACAAGAGAAAAGAGAACAAATAGAAAAAAAGAAAGAAGAAAAACTTAAAAGAGAGGAAAAAGAATTAAGAGTGCAAGAAGAGAAAGCATGTTTATCTTGTGATCATTTGAATGCTAACTCTTCTAGTGAAAGCATGAATAGATTGATAGAAAATATTTCTAGTGTTGCAAAGAGTACAATTCAAGCTGTTGAAAGGGAGTTTCCTAAATTACCTTTCTTTATGCACGACATGTTTTACTCTATGCATGACCATACGCCTCAAAGCATTACAAGCATGTTAAAACTAGAATATTTTAATAGTGCTTTGAAACCTATTGCATGTTTTAGAGAATCAACGAAGTTTAAGAGTACCATAGAGCTTACTAAGGATACATGTTTAGTCAATTCCTTTGGTCAATTGAGATTGCATGATAGGAATGATAAAATTGGATTGAATATGTATGTACCTTTGGTTTGTGTTTATAAATTGAATACACATTTTGAGCCTAAATGATGATATGCTAATCACATATGGGTAAACTTGTTTGACATCTAATTCAAATGATGATATGCTAATTGATATGCATACTCAATGTGAACCTTTTGGCATTTCACCTTACATGAACACATATGATAATATGCAAAAGGTGTCATCTTACTTGAGTGAGTGCTTTAGCATGAATATGGCTCTTGAGCAAACTTGCATGAATACTTCATGGCACAAACATATGAACTGTTATTTTAACAATCATACTCAAGATGCGTGTCTTATGCTCAATGAGAATGATGGGATCTCAATTCCAAGAAATAGGACATTCATACCACATAGTTTTAATTTTGCATTCATTTGGCAATATATTGTGGATTATTTTGTTGGTTTGAAACATGCATATCACTTGTTTAAATTTCATTTTAATCAACTAACCCCTTTACTTGAAAAGAAGGACTTCAAAAGATTAGTCTTTGATCCAGGATCTCAATCCAAAGTACATGGACAAGAAGGTTCAATCTTCATTGAGGGAGAACCCTTATCTCAACTACCTCTTGTTCACATCCTATGTTTTTCATTTGCTAATCTTTATGATTCCCAAGTATTTTTGTTATGAGTCTTCACTTTTCTTGCTTTGGAATAATACTAATGGATCTTTCTTTTTGACTAGGTTCAAGGAAGATGTTCATAGCTTGTGGAATCTAGGAAGGGCTCCCCATCCTCTAAGGGAAGTACCTACCTACCTACCTCTCTCTCTACTCTTGTCATCCATCCTTTCTTTTCCTATTCTTTTCCTTATGGATTCTTTCTGAATTTTCAGATTTGAGGCCAAATACTTTCTAAGTGGGAGGGAATGTTGGCATCTGCCGGTGGACTTCTGAGCTGGCAGCTGGGAGCTAGTGTGCTAGTGGCAAGCTTGGACCTGTTTGGGATGTTTGGAGCTGAGTCAAGCCTTGGTCAACCATGTTTTGGTCAACCCTCTCATGGTCAACCTTTGACCTTTGACCAATTGACCCAAGTCAACATGAAGACTCCAATTTAATTAGGAGTTAATTAGGATTTATTTGTAATAGGACTAGTTTGTAATTTTTCTAATATTTACTCTTAAGATAGGCACTAATTTAGATGACTCTATTGGCTAAGAGTTAGCTTAGCTAAGTGGGTAGGAGGTCATGGTTTCAAACTCATTTAGGATAGTTTACACTTATCTTGTATTTTTCCTTCCGACCTAGCCACCTCCTTTTCCTATAAATAGGAGGACACCCCCCTTGTATTTTACAACTTTGATGAATGAGTAAAGGCATTATGCCCATTTTTCCTCCCAAGTGTGAGTTGAGAGTAGGATTTGTGGTTCTTGCTTAAACCAACCAGAGACTTATCTGATTCTTCTGAATCAGTGGCGTCTAACATTGGACTTATCTGCTGTGGGTGGATTCCTGCTTCAGTGGCGTCCCAACCATTCCTTTATGTTCCACTTTTTCTTTCATTTTCCCTCATTTTTCTTCATTTTCATGCGCAAAATAGCTGCTGCCCTGCACCTATTTTCACATTTTAATTGCTATTACTTGATTCTAACCGGTTGTTTTTGCTCAATTCTAGATCCGTATCCATCTGGCTATCAACTGGTCATCAGAGCTTTGTTGAATTGAGCAATTTTGGAGCATTTTGGGGGCTGTTTGTGCACTGCATTGGGGTTGTCGTTGGTGCAGAATTTTCATAAAAAATAGTGTAATTCATCCTTTTGTTTCAATTGTAACTTGGACTCTGAACGGTTCTCAGGCCCGAGGTGCCTTTCTCTGCTGCTTCCAGCACTTGTTTGTCTTGATTGATTGGGTGAAATTCTTACTAGATGGGGTTGTTTTTGGGGCGCTAATCCCACCCCTTAGGTGTTTGATAAAATGCCTATTCTAATTGCTCATACTTGTTCTTGAGTGATTCTTGCAAAATAATTGCTATAACTGCTTGTTTGTTGGTGAAGTGTGGTGTAAGAGGAGGCATTGTTGTCTTCATTTTTCCAAAGATCGTTCACCTACATTTTCTCCCATTTCACCATTACTTGTTCATCCCCCATATTCATCTCTTTACTTTCCGCTTTTAATTTTCCGCCGCCGTTTAATTTCAGTTTATCTCCATCCTTTTACTTTCTGCCATCCCCTTTACTTTCTGCCATTTAAATTTTGTCCTCCCCATTCTTGTGTTTCTGTGACCGTAGTGTGTTTGTATAATCAACAAGGAAGTGCTAAGCAATTGTTTTTGGAATTTTTTTGAAATTAGGTTGCCATAACCGTTTTTATTTTACAGATTTTAGAAATCAGCCTTTCGATTTTGTTTTTCTGGTACCGTTTGGACAAGTTTAGTGTCAAAAATCTCAAAAAAAATTACAGTTGATGCAGTTTAGTTTTCTGTAATTTTTTACAAATTTCTGTTATATTCTGTTAGGGAAAAAGCCAAAAAAAAAGAAAAGGCAAAGAAAAATACTAAAAATTTATATTGCCAAAAATACAAAAAGAAATGTAAAAAGCAAAAAGGGTGCAAAAGTAAACCAAAAGAGAAAAAATCAAAGACTCCCAGAAATTCAAAAAATTCAAAAAATTCAGAAAAATTAAAAAACAAAAGAAAGTATCCCAACAATACATTTGACAGTTTACTGTAATTTTTCTTTTCATTTCTCTGTATACTGTAATTTGAGTTGTAATTGTTGTTTTTCTAAAAATGACAAATTTTGGCAACTCTTTTCAAAAATCACCAAAAACAATTCTCTTCGCAATTTCTTCCATCTTGTCTTGTTTGCTTTCTACTCTTGTGTATTAGCCTTCTTGAGTGCTTGTTTTTTCTTGCTTGTCTTATCAACTCATTGTTTTGTCTTAGGAAATTTCAAATCCTCTTTCAGTAGGTATTTTTCTTTTGTTAGTGCTCTTCTATTTGGGAAGGGTTAAGACTTAGTCTCACTGTTGGTCTTTGCAAGATCAAACCAACCTCAACCGAGTAGAAAAGGCGAGATTTATCATTATAGAAAAAGCCAAAAGAGTGACAAACGCGAGTGAATACATTCTTTGAGTGTAAACACTTAGTGAGAGGAAGGTCCTTAAAAGTTTTCACATAAAAATTAGGAGAATGGAAGGAAGGAGGCAAGGGGATAGGGAATCACTAATGCTTAGGAAAGCCATAGAGACACCCTTGGGTGATGAAGGAGAGAGGCCAAGAGAGAACCTATTTCATACTAGGTGCCCCATTGAAGATAAGGTATGTTTAGTAATCATAGATGGAGGAAGTAGTAATAACCTAGCTAGCCTTATGTTAGTTAACAAGCTAAACTTACCTACTACCTACCCAACACTACCCATACCACCCAAAACCTTATAAACTACCCCGCACCCAAAACCTTAACACTTCAATGGGTGAGTGAAGAGGAAGAATTTGTGGTGGATAGGCAAGTGAGCATAAGGTTCACAATTGAGGATTACCAAGATGAAATGACCTTTGATGTTGTACCCTTAGAAGCCTCTCACATCCTTTTAGGAAGACCATGGCAATATGAGAGAAGGGTAAAAAATGATGGGTTTACTAACCTATAGGTTCCGCCACCTAGGAATAAAATTCACACTCATGCCTATGACCTCAAAGAAAATAAAAGAAGATCAAACCACACTAGAGGTTAATAGAACAAGAGAAAAGAGAACAAATAGAAAAAGAGAAAGAAGAAAAACTTAAAAGAGACGAAAAAAATTAAGAGTGCAAGAAGAGAAAGCATGTTTATCTTGTGATCATTTGAATGCTAACTCTTCTAGTGAAAGCATGAATAGGTTGATGGCAAATATTTCTAGTTTTGCAAAGAGTACAATTCAAGTTGTTGAAAGGAAGTTTCCTAAATTACCTATCTTTATGCACAACATGTTTTACTCTATGCATGACCATATGCTTCAAAGCATTACAAGCATGTTAAAACTAGAAAATATTAATAGTGCTTTGAAACCTATTGCATGTTTTAGAGAATCAACGAAGTTTAAGAGTACCATAGAGCTTACTAAGGATACATGTTTAGTCAATTCCTTTGGTCAATTGAGATTTCATATAAAGATGTGTATTATGCTTATGAACTAGTTAGTGAAAAGAATAAAAATTTCGATGAAGCTATCACATATGGGAAAACTTGTTTGACATCTAAGTCAAATGATGATATGCTAATTGATATGCATACTCAATGTGATCCTTTTGGCATTTCACCTTACATGAACACATATGATAATATGCAAAAGGTGTCATCTTACTTGAGTGAGTGCTTTAGCATGAATATGGCTCTTGAGCAAACGTGCATGAAGACTTCTTGGCACAAACATATGCACTATGATTTTAACAATCATACTCAAGATGCGTGTCTTATGTTCAATGAGCATGATGGGATCTCACTTCCAAGAAATAGGACATTCATACCACATAGTTTTAATTTTGCATTCATTTGGCAATATATTATGGATTATTTTGTTGGTTTGAAACATGCATATCACTTGGTTAAATTTCGTTTTAACCAACTAACCCTATTACTTGAAAAGAAGGACTTCAAAAGATTATTTTTTTTATCCAGGATCTAAATCCAGAGAGTACATGGACAAGATGGTTCAATCTTCATTGAGGGAGAACCCTTATCTCAACTACCTCTTGTTCACATCCTATGTTTTTCATTTTCTAATCTTTATGATTCCCAAGTATTTTTGTTATGAGTCTTAACTTTGCTTGCTTTGGAATTATACTAATGGATCTTTCTTTGTTGACTATGTTCAAGGAAAATGTTCATAGTTTGTGGAATCTAGGAAGGGCTCCCCATCCTCTAAGGGAAGTACCTACCTACCTCTCTCTACTCTTGTCATCCATCCTTTCTTCTCCTATTCTTTTCCTTATGGCTTCTTTTTGAATTTTTGATTTGAGGTCAAATCCTTTCTAAGGGGGAGGGAATGATGGCAACTACCGGTGGACTTCTGAGCTGGCAGCTGGGAGCTAGTGTGCTAGTGGCAAGCTTGGACCTATTTGGGATGCTTGGAGCTGAGTCAAGCCTTGGTCAACCATGTTTTGGTCAACCCTCTCATGGTCAATCTTTGACCTTTGACCAATTGGACCAAGTCAACATGAAGACTCCAATTTAATTAGGAGTTAATTAGGATTTATTTGTAATAGGACTTGTTTGTAATTTTCCTAATTGTTACTCTTAAGATAGGCGCTAATTTAGATGGCTTTATTGGCTAAGAGTTAGCTTAGCTAAGTGGGTAGGAGGTCATGGGTTCAAAATGCATTTAGGATAGTTTCCACTCATCTTGTATTTTTCCTTTCCGCCTAGCCACCTCCTTTTCCTATAAATAGGAGGACACCCCCCTTGTATTTTACAACTTTGATGAATGAGTGAAGGCATTATGCTCATTTTTCTCCTCAAGTGTGAGTTGAGAGTAGGCTGGTGGTTCTTGCTTAAACCAACCAGAGACTTATTTGATTCTCGTGAATTAGTGGCGTCTAGCATTGGACTTATCTGTGTGGGTGGATTCCTGCTTCGGTGGCGTCCAATAACCATTCCTTTCTCTTCCTTTCCTTTCCTTTTCTCTCATTTTCCTTCATTTTCATGCGCAAAATAGCTGTTGCCCTGCACCTATTTTTCACATTTTAATTACTATTACTTGATTCTAACTGGTTGTTTTTGCTCAATTCTAGATCCGTATCCATCTGGCTATCAATAGGTCATTAGAGCTTTGTTGAATTGAGCAATTTTGGAGCATTTTGGGGGCTGTTTGTGCGCTGCATTGGGGTTGTCGTTGGTGCAGAATTTTCATAAAAAAATAGTGTAATTCATCCTTTTGTTTCAATTGTAACTTGGACTCTGAACGGTTCTCAGGCCCGAGGTGCCTTTGTACTGCTTCCAGCACTTGTTTGTCTTGATTGATTGGGTGAAATTCTTACTAGATGGGGTTGTTTTTGGGCCGCTAATCCCACCCCTTAGGTGTTTGATAAATGCCTATTCTAATGCTCATACTTGTTCTTGAGTGATTCTTGCCAAATAATTGCTATAACTGCTTGTTTGTTGGGAAGTGTGTAAGAGGAGGCATTGTTGTCTTCATTTTCCAAAGATCGTTCACCTACATTTTGCTCCCATTTCACCATTACTTGTTCATCCCCCATATTCATCTCTTCCGCTTTTAATTTTCCGCCGTTTAATTTCAGTTTATCTCCATCCTTTTACTTTCTGTCATCCCCTTTACTTTCTGCCATTTAAATTTTTGTCCTCCCCATTCTTGTGTTTCTGTGACCGTAGTGTGTTTGTATAATCAACAAGGAAGTTGCTAAGCAATTTTTTTTGGAATTTTTTGAAATTAGGTTGCCATACAGTTTTTATTTTATAGATTTTAGAAATCAGCCTTTCCATTACCGTTTGGACAAGTTTAGTGTCAAAAATCTCAAAAAAATTACAGTTGGTGTAGTTTAGTTTTCTGTAATTTTTTACAAATTTCTGTTATATTATGTTAGGGAAAAAGCCAAAAAAAAAAGAAAAGAGGCAAAGAAAAATACTAAAATTTTTATTGCCAAAAATACAAAAAGAGATGTAAAAGCAAAAAGGGTGCAAAAGTCAACCAAAGAGAAAAAATCAAAAGACTCCCAAAATTCAAAAAATTCAGAAAATTAAAGAAAACAAAGATAGTATCCCAACAATACAGTTGACAGTTTACTGTAATTTTTCTTTCATTTCTCTGTATATTGTAATTTGAGTTGTAATTGCTGTTTTTCTAAAAAATGACAATTTTGGCAACTCTTTTCAAAAATCACCAAAAGCAATTCTCTTTGCAATTTCTTCCATCTTGTCTTTTTGCTTTCTACTCTTGTGTATTAGCCTTCTTGAGTGCCTGTTTTTCTTGCTTGTCTTATCAACTCATTGTTTTGTCTTAGGAAATCTCAAATCCTCTTTCAGTAGGTATTTTTCCTTTGTTAGTGCTCTTCTATTTGGGAAGAGTGAAGACTTAGTCTCACTGTTGGTCTTTGCAAGATCAAACCAACCTCAACCGAGTAGAAGAGGCAAGATATTTATCATTATAGAAAATGCCAAAAAGAGTGACAAACGCGTGTGAATACATTCTTTGAGTGTAAACACTTAGTGAGAGGAGAGGTCCTTAAAAGTTTCACATAAGAATTAGGAGAATGGAAGGAAGGAGGCAAGGGGATAGGGAATCACTAATGCTTAGGAAAGCCATAGAGACACCCTTGGGTGATGAAGGAGAGAGCCAAAGAGAGAACCTATTTCACACTAGGTGCCCCATTGAAGATAAGGTATGTTTAGTAATCATAGATGGAGGAAGTAGTAATAACCTGTTAGAACCACAGGCAACACTAGAAGGGGGGTTGAATAGTGTTTTAGACATTTTAAGACAATTTTGGAAATCTTTAATTAAAAACAATCACGTAAGTGATCATTGTGCAAAACCAATCTTAAGATCAGAGTTATTTTAAATACATGCGGAATATATGAAAGATTTAGATTAAAACTTTCTCTTACACTTAAGATTGTTTTGATTTTAAACAAACTTCTCTTAGTGTCTTCTGAAGAATATTACTAAGAGTACCTTCAGAACTGTTTCTGAAATACTTTAGATGATCAGAGACCATCTATATCATGTGTCTGAACTGAGTTCCTGTTGGGCTCACTTCAGACAGATATTTCAGACATCCCTCTGAATATATTCTTCTATAATACTTCAACCTACACTAGAGACGTTTTAATGTTATGTTTGTATGAAAACTTGTTTTATTGAAATCCTTGAGTTAAGCTTGTTATGAAAAGTACTTTTCAATCCCCAACGTAATATGAAAACTGTAAGTAAAAGAGATTAAGGGAAGGAAAACTTAGACACAGAATTTATCCTGGTTCACCCACAAACCCCGTGAGCTACATCCAGTCCTAGTGGCAAACCACCACTAGCCTTTAATCACAACAACAATAACATCAACACATATGTGCCACTCCGAATCCCCAGACCCTTGCAGCCACATATGTGTTCCACTATCTGAAACCACGGATACACATGTTAACCTCTCCAGGCCAACACAACAAGTATTCTTTTCTATCAAGCCTCTCCAGGCTCTACCACGAGTATTCTTTCTTTCACTAAGCCTCTCTAGGCTCTCAGACACTTAACTAAGTGTAGAGTATTACTACTCAATCTAAGCTAGATGTTCGGTAGAACCTCTCAACTCAGATTCTTCTTGTACATAGAGATTACTGAGTACATACTCAGGATACAGTCATTACAAACTAAATACAAGGATAGACAGTGATACAAGTGTTTGAATTTAAGTACAATCCCTGTCTTTTCTATGAGGAATACATCCTCTGAGAGTAGGCTAACTAAGATATGAAATTAAGCTCCAGCCTTATTCTCCAACCATTGGTTTCCATGGGCTACATTCTCACCCGTATCATTGGAACACCAAGGTATCTTCAAAGCTTCAAACCGTACCCGGTTTGATAGTCATTTGTACAGCATGATTGCCTTCCCGACAACCAACTTACTTGATCAACAGACCAACTGTACAATCTAACTAACTGACCAGCTGATCAGTAGCCCGATTGAGAATTAACTCTCTGATCAATTGTCGTTGACATCTTCCTGATGTATTTAAGCTCGAGTCAACTCTTGTTAACTGTAAGACACTCAGCCTAGTTAACAATCTTCATGCTGATTGATTTCAAGAACCTTCTTGAAAAACAATCCCAATTGATCCAACTTGGTTGCAACAGCAGCTGCATGGTTGTTTCCAACAACCTGATTGATCTTCCAACCAACCATCTTGGTTGTGCACTGCAACAGCAGTAACAGGTTGGCCCGACCAACTTGGTTGTACACCACAACAACATCCTCAACTTCTTTCTTGAGGCTATTTATATGTTCTGCTTTAGTATAGCCGTTGAAGATAATTCATGATACCGTTGAGCTTTTGATGATGTGGCTCATATAGCCGTTGTGTAATAGCTTCTCAAACGGTTGCTTCTCCTTAAGCATATTGAGTGTTCAGAATACTTCCGTTCTGACACTTCTGTTGATGAGCTCTGTTTTGAGAGATGTGATGATTATGTGTATTCTCTCTCTTGAATTCTTTTTGCTTTCTTGCATCTGTTTTATCCAGCTTGCATCTTCTTGCTCCAGCTTGCATTATCTTGCATCTGCTTGCATCTGCCTTTATCTGTTTTGTCCGGCTTGCATCTGCTTGCTTTCTTCTGCTAATTCTCTCTCTTGATTTTCTTCTGCTTTCTTCTGCGTTCATCTGCTTTCTTCAGATTTCCTCTGATTTTCTTGGAGTGCATATGAGTAGGTATCCGTTGAATTTACCTTTTGCTTATTCTTCATATACTTCTTTTTTCATTTGCTCCAGACAGTATTACTTCTTTGAATGAGATGTCTTGACCAAAAGTCGTTGTTTGCAGCTTCCTCTTTTGAGATTTAGATAAAGATGTTGAATTGAATATATTTTATTCAAACATCTTCTTTGTTGCTTTTGCTTAGTCTCCTGAGCTTTTCTTCTGCTCTGTTCCAGATTGCACAAATGAAGAAATGTGTCGTTGAAATGCTATCGTTTAGAGATAGCAAATAGTCTTCTTTTAATCCGTTGTGAGACACGCTTCTTGAAGTTCTGACATAGTACAACGTTGGTGCTGCAGTAAAGCTGCCACCGTTGTTGTTGCGAATGCTGCGTTGCAGAGATTTCCTCAGTGGTGTATGAAATTCAAATGCACCAGGAAGGTCTCTGTGACTTTGCCATAAATGTGTTCCAAAACGTATGAGCAGCAGAGACTTAGAAAAGTCTTCACGTAAAGTTTCAGCAAAGATGCCACGTCATTACTAAAGCTTCAGACAGCTTCCAAGCTTCAGACGGGTTCCAGTCTTCAGACGGCTTCCAGTCTTCAGACAGGTTTGGCTCTTCAGACAGGTTGACCACTTCAGACAGCTCAATTCTTTCAGACAGCTTCATTGCTTCAGACAGCTTCAATGCTTTAGACGGGTTGCGTCCTTCAGACAACTTCAATTCTTCATACTGGTTGAAACTTCAGAAGGCTTCTTCCTTATGATAATAGAATTGTAGCTTCATTCTTCTTTGTATCTTCTTCTTCTTGTATCTTCTTCTTCTTCTTCTTCTTCTTTTCTTCTTGTATTTCTTCTTCTTCGTTTCTTCAGATCATTTTTGTTCTTCATACAGGTGTATAGTTGAATCTGTACTTCTTCATATATCTTCTGCCTTCAGTTCTTCAGATAGTCTTCTAATCTTCAATTCTTCAGATAGTCTTCAAGTCTTCACTTCTTCAGACAGTCTTCAAGTCTTTACTTCTTCAAACAGTCTTCTAATCTTCAATTCTTCAGATAGTCTTCAAGTCTTCACTTCTTCAGACAGTCTTCAAGTCTTTACTGGTAAGATTCAAATATCCCCTCAAGTGGTTTTAATCATGACAACCAAATCAAATGGAACTTAGTATAATTCTGATTTCAAAGAAGACTAATCATTTTCATTTGAGTATGTATCCAGAAGCAACAGGTCAAATCTTGAAAGAAGGAGAAATATGAGAAACATAAGAAGCATGAAATACATGAGAAATTTCAATAACTAGCAGAAGCAGCAAACTAAAACGGAATGACAAATCTGTGAAGGACAACTTGAAATTAAAATGAGTAAATTCAAGATAACTCATTCAAAATAATCAGGAGCTGTTAAGCACTTCTCATATCTTCTAGAAGCATGAAGAAGCTTCCAAAGAACATCAAATGAAGACATATTAGAAGGGAGATTCACTTTAAGAGAGATTTCAAGAACAAAGCAAATAATAGCACTTTATGCTCAAGACATATCAACTGTGGAACCTCAAATAGTCCACAGAAGCAAGAGAACATCTGCAGTTCATCAGAAGCAGAATTCTGCAGAAACAACACATTAACAGAATTCTGCAGAAGCAACATACACATATGAATTCTGCAGAAGCAGCAGATTAAGGCAAAATAAGAAAATGATTCTTCTAATGATTTAGCTGAATTACAGAAGTCAACATACGCTTGAAATAATTCAGAAATCTTCCTCAGCTTATCCACAGAAGCATAGGTGAAGAAATGAGCTAGTTTTGCTGTCTGCAGAAGCAAGTTCTGCAGAAGCACAAAAGACAGTCAACTGGACAGCTGTACCTTTCAGCTTTTGCAGCTGTACCTGAAAGAGACCTATCAATACAACACAGCTGGACCATCTGAGGCTCATTCCAACGGCTACAAAGCTCCTCACCTATAAAAGGAGGTGCTCTCTTCACATTGAGACACACCTCTCTCTCCAGAAGCATAAAACAATATCTGGTCTTACATTGCCAGCTTCTGGAAACATTTTTTCTCTCTCCTCAGTTTTTCTCTCATTGTTTAATATACATTGTTGAGGGGGAGTTTTGCTCACTAGAAGCTGCTGCTGCTGTTCTGATTGTAATCTAGTGAGCTTTGTGAGATTTGTGTACTTTACCTTTGCAGCTTTGTGCTTCTACTGAGTCAGAGAGATTGGTTGGTTGTAAAATCTCTTGTGACTGATCAGGTGAAGTATTTGAGAGGTTTGTAAAGGCTCAAGTGTGAGCCTGTGAGAGGTTGGGATCTGCAGAAGCAAGTTCTGCAGATTTCAGGTTCTGTGCTTCTGCAGAAAGTACTGTAGAAGACAGAACTTGTTTCTAAGTGTTTGGTGTTTCTGAAAGAAGCCTGAAGAGGCTGTGAGAAAAGAATACTAGTGGTAGTGTGTACCCAAGGTTGTAATTGAGTTAGTGAGAAAATCCTACTTGAGGTAGGGACTGGATGTAGCCTTTGGTTGGAAAAGGTGAACCAGTATAAATCCTTTGTGTTCTCTTCTTTTCCTTACAACTCTTAGTTATTGCATGATCATAAAAAGATTTAAAAGCTACCTAATACCTAAGTAAGTGCTAACTTAATTGATTCCATCAAAGGAATCCTATTTTCAGCATAATAAGCATTATACTTAAATTAAACCTTTTGGGAATCCATCTTCTAATAAAAGCCAATAACTTACCTTGAGCAGAATTTTATTAGAAGATAACTTGCAGAATTTTAAAGGAATCACAATTCAACCCCCCTTCTTGTGATCCAACCATTTTACTTCAATTGGTACCAGAGCATGCCTCTCTGGGTTGAACTCACTTAACAGTGAAAGAGGAAAAAGATCAAGGGAATGGCAACCATGGTAGCTGCAATGTTTATCCAGAAGGATCATCAACAAACAAACCACCAGCATTTAATGGAAAGACTATTACTATTGGAAGGACAGAATGAAACTGTTTTTGGAATCCCAAGATATTGATCTGTGGGATATCATAGAAACTGGAAATTACATTCCTACTGCCAAGAAGAACCAGAGTTCTGGGTCCTCTCACAGAAGGTGACTTCGAAGTGGTTGAAGAAGCACCAAAGCCAAAACCTAGAGAAGAATGGACACAAGATGACAAACAAAGGTATCTTCTAAACTCCAAAGCTAAATTCTTTCTTCTTTGTGCATTAAGTAGAAGTGAGTATGATAAGGTGCTGGCTGCAATACAGCAAAGAAATATGGGATACCTTAAGAATTGCTCATGAAGGAACAGACCAAGTAAAAGAATCTAAAATCAACATTCTAATTCATCAATATGAAATGTTTAATATGATTGAACATGAATCTATAGATGAAATGTTCAGTAAGTTTACTATCATTATAAATGATTTGAAATCTCTTGGAAAAGCTATTCTAACCAAGAACAAGTAAGAAAAATACTAAGGAGTCTCCCAAGAATATGGAGACCCAAAAGTCACAACAATTCAGGAAGCAAAAGATCTAGCAGTACTCAAGCTAGATGAGCTTCTTGGCTCTCTAAAAGTTCATGAACAGGAGCTCATGGATGAATTGCCAAGGAAGGACAAATCAATAGCTCTAAAAGCAAATACATCCAGAAGAAGTGTTTCTGCAGAAGATAAACCTTCAGAAACAGAATCATCATCTTCTGAAAATGATGATGAACTAGCCTTCATATCTAAAAGAATACAAAGGCTAATTAGAAGAAAAGGCAAAACCAAGAAATTCTTCAATTTCAAGAAGGAAGGATCTAAAGGAGAAAACAGTAAAGGTCCTATCATCTGCTATGAATGCAACAAACCAGGACATATAAAGGCAGAATGTCCACAGCTGAAAGAATCAAGGCCATTCCAGAAGAAGAAGGCTATGATGGCTACATGGGATGATTCTGAAAGCTCTACAGAAGAAGAAGATAAAGTAGAAACTGCACATCTATGCTTCATGGCTGGAGAAGCTGAAGAAGATGAGGTAATTACCTATACTCCTTCTGCATATAAAGAACTTGAAGATGCTTTTGAAAATCTGTTATCTGACTCACACACACTTGCACAAAAATGTGCTTCTCTTAAAGAACAATTAGTAAAATCAAAAGAAGAAAATGACAAGCTTAGAGAAGATAATAACAGGTTAATTAAAACCAATTATTGTCTTCAACAATCTCATTCTAAGTTATCTGAACAATCAAGAATGTAAGAAGCAACTCTGCAGAAGCAGAGAAAACTGCAGACCTACAGAAGGAAAATATGCTTCTGCAGAAGAAGATTGATGAACTTCAAAATGATTTATGCAAGTTTGTTAACAGCACTCATAACCTAAATCAATTGATAGGAAGCAGTAGGGAAACTACTGATAAAAGAGGATTAGGATTCACTTTAGACAAAAACACAAAAACACATAAAACGGTTTTTGTCCCAGCCAAAAGGAAACCTCCTCATTGCTCTTGGTGTAACCAGATTTGGACACTATGATCAAAACTGTTACAAAAGAAATAGGAGTACCAGAAGAAGGTATCTAACATCCAAGGACCCAAGAAAATTTGGGTACCTAAATCATTATTGTTTTCTGATGTAGGGACAAGCAAAAGGATCCAAGAAGAAAGAGCTATGGTTCTTGGACAGTGGCTGCTCCAGACACATGACTGTAAACAAGAGCAAATTCACTCAACTCCACATGATAGAAGGAGGAACAGTAACATTTGGAGACAACAACAAAGCTCAAATCAAAGGTATTGGAAAGATAGGTATGCAAGGTTCTACCCAAATTAATAATGTATACTATGTGAAAGGGTTAAAACATATCCTCTTAGCATAAGTCAGTTATGTGATAGTGGCTATGAAGTTATGTTTCAACCTACATTGTGTGAGATTAGAGAATCATCTACTAAAAGGATATTGTTTTTCAGGCATTAGAAGCAAAAATCTATATAGCATAAGTCTAGAAGAACTCCCAAATCAAACCTGCTTTGCTTCTTTTGAAAATGAAAAATGGATTTGGCATAGAAGAGTAGGTCACTTTAAACATGAAGACCATTTCTAATTTATCCAAACTAGAAACTTGTCAAAGGATTGCCAAAACTAAGTTTTGATAAAGATAAAATGCGTGAAGCATGTGTAAAAGGAAAACATACCAAATCCAGCTTTCATCCTAAAAATATAATAACCACCAAAAGAACACTAGAATTACTACATATTGATCTTTTTGGTCCTACTAAAACACCTAGCTTGGGAGGAAAGAAATATGGGCTTGTTTATAGTAGATGATTACTCTAGATTCACATGGGTTTTGTTTTTTAGCTACCAAGGATGAAACTTTTGAGTCTTTCAAGATCTTTCTCAAGAAGTTCAAAATGAAAGAAACCAAAAGGTAGCTTCTGTAAGAAGTGACCATGGAGGGGAATTTGAAAACTACTTTTCAAGAACTATTTTGATGAAAATGGAATTTCTCACAACTTCTCCTGTCCTAGAACTCCACAACAAAATGGAGTTGTAGAAAGGAAAAATAGAACCCTTCAAGAAATGGCAAGGACTATGTTAAGTGATAGTGGTATTCAAAATACTTTTGGGGAGAGGCTGTCTCCACTGCATCCTACATACTTAACAGAGTTTCTATCAGAAGCATCCTTAATAAAACTCCTTATGAACTGTGGAAAGGAAGAAAACCCAACATTGCTTATTTTCACATATTTGGAGTGAATGTTACATATTAAACAATAAGGATAACCTTGAAAAATTTGATGCTAAATCTGAAAAGGGAATATTCTTGGGTATTCTATCACTTCCAAAGCATATAGAATCTATAACCTCAAGAATCAGACAATAGAAGAAAGCATGCATATTATTTTCAATGATGCTAACTCTCCTTCTCAAGCATGTGACAAGCAAGATTCTGATGATGAAGTTAGCCAAAGAATATGCCCTCTGAAAATCACAGCTCTACAGAAAAGGATGCTAAATCTGCAGAAGCTGCAGATCCTACAGAAGCTGTGGGTGCTTCTGGAGAAGATTCTGACTGTCAGAAGCAGAATCTGCCCAGAAGCTGGAAATCTGTAACTTACCATCCTCATAACCAAGTGATTGGAAATGTTGAGGAAGGAGTAAGAACAAGAAGACAATTAACAGGAACAAATGACACTGCTTTTCTCTCTCAAGTTGAGCCAAAAAATGTACAAGAAGCACTTGATGAAGAATCATGGTTGATGCCATGAAAGAAGAACTTGATCAGTTTGAGAAAAACAAGGTCTGGACTATTGTGCCTCAACCAAAACAATCACACCATAATTGGCACTAAATGGGTATTCAGAAACAAATGAATGAAGAAGGTAAAGTTATCAGAAACAAAGCAAGGTTAGTAGCTCAAGGTTACAATCAACAAGAAGGTATTGATTTTGATGAAACTTTTGCTCCAGTAGCTAGATTAGAAGCTATTAGGATCCTTCTTGCTTTTGCTGCATTTAAAAACTTTAATCTCTATCAAATGGATGTGAAAAGTGCTTTTTTAAATGGTTTCATAAATGAGGAGGTCTATGTGCACCAACCTCCTGGTTTTGAGAACAAAAAGTATCCTACTCATGTTTTCAAATTAACTAAAGCTTTATATGGTTTGAAACAAGCCCCTAGAGCTTGGTATGAAAGATTAAGCACCTTTCTTTTGCAAAATCAATTTTCAAGAGGTCAAATTGACACTACTCTTTTTAGAAAAACTTTCAAGAAGGATCTCTCATTGTTCAAATCTATGTTGATGATATAATATTTGGATCTACTAATGTGAAAATGTGTGAAGAATTTTCTGATCTTATGAAAGGTGAATTTGAAATGAGTCTCATGGGTGAATTGAAGTTCTTCCTAGGACTTCAAATCAGACAAGGGAAGCATGGTATCTTCATAAATCAAGAAAAATACACTAGAGATCTTTTAAAGAAATATAAAATGGAAGGTTCAAAATCCATGGGGACACCTATGCATCCTTCTGCTATCCTAAACCTGGATGAAAATGGTAAACATGTTTCTGAAAAAGAATACAGAGGTATGATAGGATCCTTACTATAACCTAACTGCTAGTAGACCTGATATTTTATACTCTGTAAGTCTGTGTGCAAGATTTCAATCTTGTCCAAAAGAATCACATGTAGCAGCTGTCAAAAGAATTCTTAGATACCTAGCTGGAACTGCAAGCCTTGGATTATGGTACAAGAAAAGTACAGACTTTGAGCTCACAGGTTATTGTGATGCTGATTATGCTGGAGATAAATTGGACAGAAAAAGTACTAGTGGAAGCTGCCAATTTCTTGGAGAATCATTGATCTCATGGTCTTGCAAGAAGCAGCCCACTATAGCCTTGTCCACCACAGAAGCAGAATATATTTCAGCAGCAAGCTGCTGTTCTCAAATGCTTTGGATTAAACATCAAATGGAGGACTATTGCTTAAGGTACACCAATATCCCTATATTATGTGATAATACTAGTGCAATTAACTTGTCTAAAAATCCAATCCAACATTCTAGATCTAAGCACATTGACATTAAACATCACTTCATTAGAGATCATGTCCAGAAGCATGATATTGAACTAAAGTTCATTGAAACCAAGCTTCAATTTGTTGATATATTTACAAAACCTCTGTGGAAGAAAGATTTGTGTTTCTTAGAAATAAAATTAATATGAAATGCCTTGATAATTAATGTGTGGATTAAAATCTGTATGTTTCTGATACCTGATACTTCCACAAAAGCATATTGAGAAGCATATATGTCTGCAGAAGCACAAGACTGTAATAGATACAGTAGTATGTGCTGCATCTAAATGTGAAAAATAATTTTCACCTTCTGCAGAAACTAGCCTAAGACAGTTCATATAAACATTCTTCCTTCTGCAGAATCTGCCTTAAAAAGGTTGCAAGAAAAGATTCACCTTCTGCAGAAGATGAAATCTTAGCTTCTGCAGTTATCCTTCTTCAAAGGACTGTGTCAAAATACTTCTGCTCAATAGCTTAGCTAGAAAAAACGTGACAACAGTGATTGTTGACTAATAATCATAGGAAGTCATATCACATATCCTAGGAAATGTCCCTGTCAAAACTTAGTGCAGATTATCCATTCTAGGCAAAGTCAAAACTGCACCTATGAGCATTTTTGTGAGCTACAAAGGGAATAAAGAAGCTGACTTTTGTCTCTAGCTAAAAGAAAGTAGGACAGTTATTGCATGATTAGGGAATTTAAAAGCATATGACCGTTGGTCATTAACCAACTCCCTTGAAAGCTGCGCACCTCTCTCTTTCCCTCTCCCTCGTTCTCTCTTTCCTTCTCAAAGGAACGGCTAGTCAGGGTCTATTATTTAGGAATATTTCTCAGCTGAATAAACATCACAACTGCCTTTTCAAACCCAAATCTTCATTCTCAAACTCTGCAAATTCTCTAAAACCTCTGTTTTTTAAGCTCCTCGCCCTCATGAGAATTAAGCAAGTTGCAATGGAAAAGAAAGACCACTCCTCTTCAGAATCTGAAGACTTCATCGTAATGGGAAATGAGATTGTGCCCTAAGAAGATCCAAAAGCAGCTGAATCCCCTGCACTCAGTCAATCCACAGAGCAAGCCTCTATTTCTACTGAACCTCAATCCCAAACAGAACCCCAAGACTCTGAACCTCATATCATATCTCAAACTGAACCAGAAGCCACTGAACCTCAACCAGAACCACAACCTAAGCCTTCACCCTCAAAGCTTCCTACTACACCAAAGCCTTCTGTGAAAACCATCTCTAAAGAACCAGCTCTCTCTGTAGTCTATGTTAGAAGGTCAGATAGGAACAAGGCTAGCTTCAAAACCATAGGAAATGACCCCAATAAACCCATAGAAATAGACCCTCATTCAGCTACTCCTCCATCTCCCACAGCTGCTTCCCCTCTAAAAAATGAAAGCCCCAAAGCTGACAAAGAAAAGAAGAAGGAAAGCTCAAATGAAAACTTGGAGGAAAGTGATCCTTCAGAAGCATCACAAGACTCCAACTGTGATCTTTTGAAGATGAAAAGATGCTGAAAATCTTCAATGAAAAATGGGAATGGAAGGCTATCATTCCTGGGAAGATATTTCTCCTTAAAGAAATCAGAAAATGTGGATGGGACATTGGACACTTTGTCCAGAAGCAGGATTGGGGAGATTACCTGCTTTTAAGGGAACCTGTTTATGAAAGACTTGTAAAAGCATTTTATGCTTCTGCAAGTCAATATAGAAGTGATGGCAACTCTTTGGTTGTAGAATTCAAAGAAGCAACCATGGTCATCACTGCTGAGACCATTGCAGAAGCTTTGGGATGTGAAGATAATCATCCTCATCTCTATGATGATTGGTTCTCTGCAGTTAGAGTGACCAAAGAAGAAGTTAAGAAAAGAATCTCTAACCAATCCTCCTCCCAACTTCAGTCCAGCAAGCTCATCCCCATATGCAGATTGTTTCATAAACTCTGCTGCTATTCACTCTTACCTAGAGCTGGGACTCTAGAAAGAGTCACTGATCAAGACCTAATGGTTATTTACCATCTCTTCATTGGAAAACCTCTATCACTGCTCACTAGAAGTTGCTGCTGCTGTTCTGATTGTAATCTAGTGAGCTTTGTGAGATTTGTGTACTTTACCTTTGCAGCTTTGTGCTTCTACTGAGTCAGAGAGATTGGTTGGCTGTAAAATCTCTTGTGACTGATCAGGTGAAGTATTTGAGAGATTGTAAAGGCTCAAGTGTGAGCCTGTGAGAGGTTGGGATCTGCAGAAGCAAGTTCTGCAGATTTCAGGTTCTGTGCTTCTGCAGAAAGTACTGTAAGAAGACAGAACTTGTTTCTAAGTGTTTGGTGTTTCTGAAAGAAGCCTGAAGAGGCTGTGAGAAAAGAATACTAGTGGTAGTGTGTACCCAAGGTTGTAATTGAGTTAGTGAGAAAATCCTACTTGAGGTAGGGACTGGATGTAGCCTTTGGTTGGAAAAGGTGAACCAGTATAAATCCTTTGTGTTCTCTTCTTTTCCTTACACTCTTAGTTATTGCATGATCATAAAAAGATTTTAAAAGCTACCTAATACCTAAGTAAGTGCTAACTTAATTGATTCCATCAAAGGAATCCTATTTTCAGCATAATAAGCATTATACTTAAAATTAACCTTTTGGGAATCCATCTTCTAATAAAAGCCAAGAACTTACCTTGAGCAGAATTTTATTAGAAGATAACTTGCAGAATTTTAAAGGAATCACAATTCAACCCCCCTTCTTGTGATCCAACCATTTACTTCATTTACTTCTTCAGACAGTCTTCTAATCTTCAATTCTTCAGATAGTCTTCAAGTCTTCACTTCTATTCTTCAGTTGCTTCATCTTTGTTAAGGATTATTCTTCTTCAGATTCTGCACTCTTGTTCTTCTGATTCTGATCTTCTGATTCTGATTCTGTTCACAAAATCTTCTTCTTCTTCTAAAGAGTATTTCATCCTGAAACATAATTAACAAACAAATACCTTTCTCAGTAGAACCTGTTTATATAATCTAATTGGTTCTTTATATAATCTTATTTGTTCTTTATATAATCTTATTTGTTAATCATTGAAACTAAAGGATGTTAAGTCTTATAATCATGTTTAAATACTTAAACTGATTTATAGAATTCACATAACCTAGCTAGCCTTAGGTTAGTTAACAAGCTAAACTTACCTACTACCCCCGCACCCAAAACCTTATACACTTCAATGGGTGAGTGAAGATGAAGAATTTGTGGTGGATAGGCAAGTGAGCATAAGGTTCAAAATTGAGGATTACCAAGATGAAATGACCTTTGATGTTGTACCCTTAGAATCCTCTCACATCCTTTTAGGAAGACCATGGCAATATGAGAGAAGGGTAAAAAATGATGGGTTTACCAATACCTATAGGTTCCGCCACCTAGGAATAAATTCACACTCATTCCTATGACCTCAAAGAAAATAAAAGAAGATCGAACCACACTTAAGAGGTTAATAGAACAAGAGAAAAAAGAACAAATAGAAAAAGAGAAAGAAGAAAAACTTAAAAGAGACGAAAAAGAATTAAGAGTGCAAGAAGAGAAAACATGTTTATCTTGTGATCATTTGAATGCTAACTCTTCTAATTAAAGCATGAATAGGTTGATGGCAAATACTTCTAGTGTTGCAAAGAGTACAATTCAAGATGTTGAAAGGGAGTTTCCTAAATTACCTTTCTTTATGCACAACATGTTTTACTCTATGCATGACCATATGCCTCAAAGCATTACAAGCATGTTAAAACTAGAAAATATTAATAGTGCTTTGAAAACCTATTGCATGTTTTAGAGAATCAACGAATTTTAAGAGTACCATAGAGCTTACTAAGGATACATGTTTAGTCAATTCCTTTGGTCAATTGAGATTGCATGATAGGAATGATAAAATTGGATTGAATATGCATGTACCTTTGGTTTGTGTTTATAAATTGAATACACATTTGAGCCTAAAATAATTGTTTCATATAAAGATGTGTATTATGCTCTTTAACTAGTTAGTGAAAAGAATAAAAATTTCGATGAAGCTATCACATATGCGAAAACTTGTTTGACATCTAAGTCAAATGATGATATGCATACTCAATGTGATCCTTTTGGCATTTCACCTTACATGAACACATATGATAATATGCAAAAGGTGTCATCTTACTTGAGTGAGTGCTTTAGCATGAATATGGCTCTTGAGCAAACTTGCATGAAGACTTCTTGGCACAAACATATGCACTATGATTTTAACAATCATACTCAAGATGTGTGTCTTATGTTCAATGAGCATGATGGGATCTCACTTCCAAGAAATAGGACATTCATACCACATAGTTTTAATTTTGCATTCATTTGGCAATATATTATGGATTATTTTGTTGGTTTGAAACATGCATATCACTTGTTTAAATTTCGTTTTAACCAACTAACCCCATTACTTGAAAAGAAGGACTTCAAAGGATTAGTCTTTGATCCAGGATCTAAATCCAAAGAGTACATGGACAAGATGGTTCAATCTTCATTGAGGGAAAACCCTTATCTAAACTACCTCTTGTTCACATCCTATGTTTTTCAATTGCTAATCTTTATGATTCCCAAGTATTTTTGTTATGAGTCTTCACTTTGCTTGCTTTGGAATAATACTAATGGATCTTTCTTTGTTGACTATGTTCAAGGAAAATGTTCATAGTTTATGGAATCTAGGAAAGGCTCCCCATCCTTTAAGGGAAGTACCTACCTACCTCTCTCTACTCTTGTCATCCATCCTTTATTCTCCTATTCTTTTCCTTATGGCTTCTTTTTGAATTTTTAGATTTGAGGTTAAATCCTTTCTAAGGGGGAGGGAATGATGGCAACTGCCGGTGGACTTCTGAGCTGGCAGCTGGGAGCTAGTGTGCTAGTGGAAAGCTTGGACCTGATTGGGATGCTTGGAGCTGAGTCAAGCCTTGGTCAACCATGTTTTGGTCAACCCTCTCTTGGTCAACCTTTGACCTTTGACCAATTGACCCAAGTCAACATTATGACTCCAATTTAATTAGGAGTTAATTACGATTTATTTGTAATAAGACTTGTTTGTAATTTTCCTAATTGTTACTCTTAAGATAGGGGCTAATTTAGATGGCTTTATTGGCTAAGAGTTAGCTTAGCTAAGTGGGTAGGAGGTCATGGGTTCAAAACTCATTTAGGATAGTTTCCACTCATCTTGTATTTTTCCTTCCCACCTAGCCACCTCCTTTTCCTATAAATAGGAGAACACCCCACACTTGTATTTTACAACTTTGATGAATGAGTGAAGGCATTATGCCCATTTTTCTCCTCAAGTGTGAGTTGAGAGTAGGCTTGGTGGTTCTTGCTTAAACCAACCAGAGACTTATTTGATTCTCCTGAATCAGTGGCGTCTAGCATTGGACTTATCTGGTGTGGGTGGATTCCTGCTTCAGTGGCATACCAACCATTCCTTTCTCTTCCACTTTTCCTTTCCTTTTGTCTCATTTTCCTTCATTTTCATGCGCAAAATAGCTGCTGCCCTGCACCTATTTTTTGCATTTTAATTGCTATCACTTGAGTCTAACCGGTTGTTTTTACTCAATTCTAGATCCGTATTCATCTGGCTATAAAAAATGGAGGTAGTAATCCCTGTAGAGATCAACAAGTCATCTTGGCGTACTAAAATGATAAATGAAAAGGAGAATGACAAATCCATCCGAGAAGAGCTTGATTTGTTGGATAAGAGAAGAGTTATGGCACATATCCAACACGAGGCGGCTAAATTCCGAGCAGCCCTAAAGTACAAAAAGAGAGTTTTTCCCAGAAATTTCCAATTTGGAGATCTCGTCCTAAGGGCGCCGATAATGGAAATAAAAATGCTTCCCAAGGAAAACTAGCTCCGAATTGGGAAGGACCATATCGAGTCGTCAACTCGTCTGACCGAGGTGGGTATAAACCAGAAACGTTATCTAGAAACCCCATTCTGAGGCATTGGAATGCAGCTAACTTGAGAAGATACTAAAGCTAGTTGACTAAGTTGTAGATTAATCTTGTAAATAGGTTTTTGTCGTATATGTAATACTTCATGATTTACAATCAATGAAATAGTTGCATTTATTTCAGAATATTGTCTTAAGTTGGCGGAGATGATAATTGATGATAGTTATTGGACATGATAATTGATGATAATTGTTTTGAAGAAATGGATGGTGATGAAGATCATTCCTTTAAGTGTTAAAGAGATAATAGGACCTATAATTTGATCTCTCACACTTAAGAAGTTGCGTGAAACTTTCAAACTATTTAAGAGAAAATAGGTGTACAAAGTTGTCCTCTCACACTTGAAAGGATAAAGTCAATGCAAATTACCATTTGTCTGAGCCTCTTTCTGAACCGGATCCTGTTGGAGTTCCTTTCTGTGAGTAGGATTGGAATCCCCAACACCTTCAACATTTTCCTTACTAGGAATAAATGGAATAAGCCCATTTGGACCATCCTCCATAATTACCCCATCTTTCACATAGGCATAGGGATTGTTGAAATCTTGGCAAGCGTACCAATATCGCAACAGTATAATAGTTTTAAAGTAAGGGTTGTCGTACCCACGAGGAACGATACAACTCAAAGTCTTAGTGCTCACACTTATTGAGTAAGAACAAGAGTTGTTGTGAAAGGGTATTTGTTTGTGAAGGTTATAATAGTAAACAAAAGATGAGACAAAAAGATAAAGAGATTAAGCAATAGAGAGAAACTAGGATTGAACTTCGTCTATCGCACCCCTCTTGTATTTTGGAAATCAATTATATTTAGAAATTTGTAATCATAAATATTGAAGCAAAAATAAATATTATTTCATAAAGGTTCCCACAACTATGAAATAGTCAGAAACATTTCATGCTAGTTCCCACAGTCACAAATTGCCCCGCTTGAAGATCAGTTGTTAAAGCTATCAATTCATATTGGTTTCTACAGTCACAAATTGAGTGTTTTCAGCAATCAGATTTGGAAAACCGTTTTCCAACGCATTTAAGAAATCGCATCATAACTACGGAACAAAGACGAAAGTTAAGGGTCTGTTTGGTTTACATTTTCATTTCCTGTTTCCATTTCCTGCTTTCATTTTGCTTCCTGTTTCCTGAAATTTGACAAAGGAAAAACTAGAAATGTTGGAAACAACAAATTTTTGTTTCCAGCATTTCCAGTTTTTCCTTTGTAAAATTTCAGAAAACAGGAAACAGAAAATGGAAACAGGAAATGAAAATGCAAACCAAACAGGCCATAAGCATTAAAAACAGAATAAAAACACCAATATTATTAAAAAGAGATTCCTAAATAACAAAGAAAAACCAAAATACAATTGAGAATTGAATCAACTACGTTTAATCCTGAAGAGAGGTTTAGCTACTCATGGTATCCATTCCACTCCAGAGACTGTCACACTTTCCTCCTAATTCCGTATCTGCTCAACTCTCTGAATGAATAAAACTGACTGCTAAAAGTCATTTAAATATTATCTGAAAGCCCGTTGAAACCTTGTTTGTTGCCCATTAAAAATTAGGTTATGTTTCCTACGCTCAACGCAGGTGAAGCACAAGAAACAGTATCTGGACAGTCATTCCCGCGCTCAACGCAGGTGGAGCGAGGAAACAACAGTAACTTCCTCTGGATTTTCATCCTTTGGAGCTTGTTCTACACTGTTCTTGTCCTTGCTGAATGTCCTTTTGATGTTTCACTTGTACCTTAGTGTTTTATCTATAAATCAACAGATTTTTCATTAAAATAACATCAAATTCAGATTTAGCTTTAATAAATACAAAAAACCACAAACTAAGCTAAAAAGGGTGGAATTGGATTATAAATTCAACAATTCATCATCAATAAGTGTTGTAATTTACATGGAAATTTACGTAATTATAACACTTATCAGGGATCTGATCCTTCTGTTATCAAAACTGGATTCAGAATCTTCAGTTGTTCAATGGTATTAAAGTGGGCATCATTTTTTATCTGGGTCATCATGGTGTTGTACTTTGTTTCCCAGGTGACTGGCCCGGATTCAGCCTCCTTAAGTTTCTCCCTTGTTAGCTCATGTTCAACTTTGGCCTTTTCAACATTCGACTTGGCCTTATCAGTTTCAGGCTTAGCTTCCACGAACTAATCTTCAGAGTTCTTCAGTTGCTCCTTCAAATCTTCAACATCTTTCTTGAGCTTTGTCTTTCCTTCATCCAACAAGGCCTTCAATTTCTTTTCCACCTTTAAATTATCTGTGGTGGTCTCAAGGTCCTTGGTGGTAGCCTCCGATTTTTTGGTGCGAGTCTGGACCTGCTCAGAAAGAGCTCTATCCTCATCAACAACTACCTGGTGCTCTTGCTCTAAAAGCTCAAGAAAATAAGTGTAGTTCTCCTCGAGATGGCGAGTAGCCGAGGCGATCTAGAGAGAAGTTCGAGTAGTAAAACGGGCCAGGTCTCATACATTTTGATTTTTCAGATATCCCGATCACTTATAAGTGCTAATTTTAAGTGAAATTCCATAATGAACTTAGTGTGTGTTTGTTTTAGCGTTGAAACTGACCAAACTCAAGTTTGGATTTCCCAACGCAACTATTCCTAGCGTTGAAAACGTGAGTTTACCACGTTTTAACGCTAAACCGAACACGCACTTAAGCACTTATTATTTGAATTGTGTTTATCTTAAAGTCAAATTATCCTAATTTAAGAATTTTTTAATATAATTGTTTCATTTTGAGATGTGATTTAAAATGAACTCTATTTGATCCCAATTGTTTGTTTTGTACAGAGTGATCAAAGTGAAGAGAAAGAAGAGAGATTGAAGAAACAAGAAGAAAGGAGCAAAAACAAGAAAAATGGATTCTGCTAATTTTTCACTCAAGCGAGGAAATTCTCACTTGAGCGAAAATGTTCCAGAGAGATGTGTTTCTCTACCATATATTCTCGCTCAAGTGAGAATCTCTCGCTTGAGCGAGAATGCGTTTCTTCAGGATGAAGGATTCTTTTCGCTTGAGCGAGAATTTGCTCGCTCAAGCGAAAATCCACTTATTTATATCAAAAGCAGGACAGAAGCCGAACAAGGGAGATCGTAACTCATTAAAAAGATTGAAAAACTCAGAGAGAACGAAGGCGGAAGTGACGGAAGTTCCGGAAGCTTGTTTCCAATCATTTCTACTTTGATTTCTTTTGTTGTTATGGTTGCCATGAGCAGATAATTTCTCTTTTGGGATTAAATGTAATCAAATCGAACTCGGATGTAATATGGTGATTTATATATATGGTTATTCATTTCTATTCGATATATATAGTTTGATTTCGTTCTTATTGCTTAATTCTATCTGATCAATAGTTTCCTGATTTCGATTCTAAGTTTTAATTGAAAAGTATTTCTTAGAATCTGATCTGAATGAAATTACTCGATGTATTGTTATGCTAGGAATAGATTTCAATATATCGATTATTTTATAACACTCATTCGCAATGTTGGATAATCTGTTAAATATTTGAGGAATTGGTATTTAAGGGATTTTTCTTATGAACTTTATATTTGAGGAATCAATATAAGGATATCAGTGTGTTGCATCAATATCAATAGTTTTGATTTCTATATATCAATGAATTACTAGAATACAGAAGAGTGAAATTGATAAAGTTCAATCCCAGTTTCGTCAACTAAATTGCTATCACCTTTTTTATTGCATTTACTTTATGCTTGAAATCAATTTATTTAATTTTCTTGTCACCAAATCATGATAAATTTCGATTTCCTTGTAAGTACACTTAGTGAGCTCATAAATTGAGGAATTTAATAATGATCACATCTCATAAATCATATATGAGAGTAATGATGTACCAGACTAACCTACCATGAGAACGTCGCATGTTGTTACAAAAGTATCATGAAGGATTCTCAAGCTGATAATATAATATGAAGTCTTTTGACCTAAAATCACTACGACTCGTATGTGAGAAATTTCCCGTTTTAATATTGTCAAACGTAACCTATAATAGGGTGATTATAAACTTGGTTATTGGATGTAGATAAATCATGTGGTGGAATATAAGTAACCTAGATGAGATTTATCCCTCCTATGTAACAGAAGTGATATATGTGGGTCTCTTGATAAAGCTAGACTATAAAATATATGGCTATGCTCAGAAGGATATTAGATGTTTACTTTTGTAAAGTCTACTTAGGTATTGAGAAACATAAATTGAACTTTACATGGATGACACATTTCATGTCGTGTGTTTAATTAGATATCCGAACAAAGGAACAATTCATATAGAATATTATCACAAAATAAGATATGTAAAATCACTGACATTCTCAATATTTGGATATTAGTGATGTATTCCTAGATACCACTTACTATATATGATATTAAATATAAATGGTTTTATTTAATATTATAGCCAAATATTAAGAGAACCTATTGTATCACCCTATACAACAAGCCCACTAAGAATGTTAGAAATTCTTATTGGATTACAATAATGACAAAATAGGTCAGACTCATAATAAGAGAAGGTAAAGGAGTTACATTAAACCTAATCGTCACTCTATAAATACTGCATGTAAGATGCACAACCCTGATACATGAGTAGTCGCACTCTTTTTCTCTAATCACTGCTAGCATAATAAGGAGAGTTTCCTATATGAACGTGAGACGTTCAACTTATTGGCATGGACACCTTTAAAGATGCAATTATAATTGCCTTGTTTGCGATTTGAAAAGGTATATAATCTTTTATTTTTGATATGCCTTAATTTATGTTTTCACATTTAACACAAGCAGAATCCAATTATTCCACTATGTTCCTGATTCCCTACATTTTTAACTCAATTTTGAGATATTTTTACGTCAAATTTTAAAATAAAAAAAGAAAGAAAATTGTGATTATGGATTTTATACTAACCACAAATTCTTTTTTCCTCAAATAATTAATATGTAAGATCATTTTTGTCAATTTATCAAAAAAATGTTACTTTCTCTTTCTCACTTTCTACTCACCAAACAATTAAAAGATGAGATAGTTTACATATTTTATTTATTTCTTTTATTTTTCTCCAATCTCTCTTAAACCAAAAAGCTCACATGAATCAAACTCCATTTCTTACCACTTTCTTTCTCCCTACGTATATCTCTTCATATTTTTCTCTTCATCATTTCTATTTTCAAACCAAAATAGGCGCCGTGTTTAAGATAATGTAGTAGCTAATAAACTCTCCTAGCTAAAGATGGGAAATTGTATTCGGACTAGAGTATAGCTTGAACTATTTTAATAATATTTTACTTTATCTAATAAAAAATTATTTAGTCTATCTCTTTTAACTTCATGAGGCATTGTCACTATGTCAACCCTATTATTAGCCTGTTTTATCAAGAAGACATTCGAAGCCGGCATTTTCAACATGCCAACTCAATTGAAAATAAGAAACTTTGCAGCATATATAAAACTGCTGGATGTCATAAATTTCCTTCATAACGTACACTACAGTTAGCATGAGCTCGAATGTGTATGAACGTCATATTATATATATATATAAAATAAAAATGTGTAAAAAGTGTTTTAAAAATGGGTGCGTCTAGGGTGAAGTACCAAATGGGTGCTTCACCGGTGACTCACCATTTTATACCATTAGATATATTAATAATTTAATGAACGATTGAGATTTGAGAATGGAAACCCGCTGAACCGGTAATAACTTAACACCATTCTCAAGGTCTGTTTTTGCAGAGGGACTTGACAGCTGACACGTGCACTTGTTCCGATATTTTATTTTTTTTAGCTTTTATCATTAGAGCACCTATCAGTAATCAAAAATGAAAATGCTTAAAGATCGAAATATATAATAAAGAAATCGCATTGAAGAAAAAATTATAATTTGAAAAAAAGTCTTGTACTAACTATGCAAAACAATTTAAATAAAATCAGATATGGATAAAGGATAAATAGGATCGAAAATAAATGTGCGCGTTCCATATTAAAAATATTTGATTAGTAAAAATATTATAATATATATTATAATAATTTTAAATAGTACGTGTAACTAAAAGTTTTGAAAAATGGTTAAATGACTTGATTTCTAATTTTTTATTTTAATAACACATCAAATGTCATATTAATTACATCATGTGGCGATATACCATTGGATATTTATGTAAAACTTCTTTACACTGACAATGTATATAAATTAAATCCTTATTCGAAGAGTTTAATAGATATATATATATTGTCAGTGTAAATAAGTTTTACATAGACATTCAATAATACGTTGACACATTATTTATTGAATTTAATAACACATGAGGTGTCATATTCATTACTTGATGTGGTGGCACACCATTAGTGTTAAATTGATTTTTTTTTAAATCTTAAATAATTATATTGTTGATAAATGTAAGGCATAATTCTATTCATTGGTGAAATGGAATTTAATTTGTATTAATGATAATAATAATAATTATTTATTTTGTCAGATTATACTAGTAATTTTGTTAGTTATTAAATATTAAATGATTGCAATTAAAATAATTAATTAAAAATAGTAGGGGATATTGTTAATTTTTACTACCAATGTACTTGGAAGGATAAGGAAGGTGAAATTGTAATTTTAAATATATTATAAATTTTTAACGTAATACTGATACCCTTATATATTAAAGTATATATAGAAACTCTCTTCCTTTTTTTACGGCAGAAACTCTCTTCCTTGAAGCAACAATTATTAACATTGTCAAGAAAGATTTTATTAAATTTGATTAAATTGTCATGGTTAAAAACAATTTTTTATTAAATTTTCACCTTCTAATGAACATAATATCTAAACAGTAAATAAATATTTGAACAGTAAAAATATTAAAAATATATATACTGTATAAATTGAATAATGTACTTTAAAATATAATTTCTAAATTAATTTTGTATAAAAGGCAATACATATGAAATTGTGAATGTTTAAAAGATAACGAATTTGATTAATTCTTTTCGGTCAAAAAAAAGAATTTGATTAATTTTTTTCTTAAATGTTTTCAAGCGGTGGCGGTGGCGTATCATTTCTTTTTTCTTAAATATGAATATCTTTTTATCAATTAAATATGAATATGAATTTCTTGTACGCACTTAGCCCGGTAATTGTAATAGGTATCACTTCAGCGTGTTAGTATGAACGGTACTGTCAGTTTCCATGTGTTTTTTAATCAGATTAAATAACCTATTATTGCCCTGTTTGTTTTAAATTCTCACGTAACAAAATCATGGTTTTGCAGAATTGATTTTAAATCACTTCCGTCCAAAATACTTCGTAAAGTGTACATTATTCATCTCAACCATTTATTTCTAGAATCAATTCTACTCAACTGTAAACCAAACGGACCCTATCACATGTAGAAAACGCTGTCACACCTGTGAAGCACCCACTCTTAGACGCACCCTTTAAGGGTAAAAATTGGTTCTTGAACTAATATGGAAAGAAAAACTAAAAAGTCCACATTGTTGTACTATTGTCAGGCGTGTTTAATTTCAATCACTGGTCAATCTTGCTGTTTATATACTTTGACCACAAATCCGGCTGGCATATGCAAGTTAAGTTATGATTTGAGTCTGTAAATGTCGTACGTCGACTGTACCTCCCTGTTTTATCAATAATTTAAACAAGAATAATTTTTAGAGTTAAATATCATTTTAATTACTAAAAATATAATAAAATTTAATTTTTGTCCCTCTCATTTATTTTTCTATTGATTTTAATCTATAATTGCTAACATTACATGTTTTTAGTTCTCTTTTAATTATACATCATTAAGTTACATTTACAATTTTATTACGGTTTTTTTTTATAAAAGTTTATAGAAAATTTCTTATAATTTTTTCTCTAAAAAATCATTTATAGTAAATGTCTAAAATTCACTAACTTTTTTCCTATGTAAAAATGCTGCTATGATTTTTTTTACTCTACTGTAGAAAAATTCATTGAAATTTTTTCACTAATTTTTGTATTTGAACACAATTTTTTTTGAATTTTGAAATTCACATAAAAATTTTAAAAATAATTCATAAAAAGTTTACAAAAACCATCGTTACGGCATCATATAATAGAACATAATTAATGAAAAGACCTCAAATCATATGATTTTAAAAAAATAGAGAATCAAAATCAATATAAAAATATATTTTGCCATAATTTTATATATCTCATTTTTCTTACCATTCATTATACACTTTCTTTCTCATCATTCTATTTTTCTATTTTCCCACCGGTGTACGACCACCATAACCATTATGTTAGGTGGGTCACTCCCTTGGTGGGTGCACTTTGACTGAAAGGAAAGAAAAAAGGGCAAAGGATGTGAAATGGATAGAGAGAGAAAGGTGAGAGATAAGATTTGAGTGGGATTAGTTAACCTTGAGATTATGGGAGCCCGAGAGAAACCATGTGTGAGTGTGAGAAAAAGAATAAAAAGAAAAGAGAGAAAGAAAAACCGAGAGATAGAAAATAAGAAGTGTAACATTCATATATTTTTCATTGTAACGGAAACTACGATAATGGTAAAACCCCGTTTTAAATAGTGAAGGTGTGTTTGACATGAAATTTGAGTAAACGAATTTCATTAGGAATGATAATTGAGCACAAGCCATGTGGGTACCCATCAAAATTACTCCCAATGAGCAGGGTAAAAACCCGCAAAGCGGGTATAGACGCGGGTACGAGTAAAATCCCGCATTTTTTTCATAGGGATGAGCGCGGGTACGTGCACCTTGATGCCCAGCACGCTTATACCCGCACTCATATATATAATTATTTAATATAAAAACTATATATGATTATATACATGGATATATTAATTTTATTAAAATATCTAATATATTTATGTATATTTTTAAAGTTGATATACATAATATATTACAAATTAAAAAATATTTTTATAACTATCTATTTGTGTTTTTTTATTTTATGATATATGACTAATTAATGTTAATAATCATTTTTTTGCGACCTTGAAGAATTCTAAAACATGATATCCAAGTTTATAAAATAGTGTGAGGTGAAAGTATATTATAATATTTAATAAAAAATTTGAATTTTAGATCATTTGTTGTGTTTTAGAACGTTAACATATTGTGTTTCAATGTAATTAGATTGTTGTATCATTGATATTTAAAAATTATGTTTGGACGATTTTCGAGTAACTTTTTCAATTGAGATATAGTTTTCTTAAATTAATATTTTTTAGTAAGTTGTTAATCTTTTACTTAATAAAAGTGCAGGTAACAGAGCGCGAGTATGGACATATAGGTGCCCAGCAGGTATGGGGACAGACACTAAAGTTAATGCCCACGCAGGTACGGGAGCGAGTACGAGCTTTTTTTGAGAACGCGAGTACGGGGACGGGCACTGTGGTACCTTGCCCAAAGGATACCCATTCCCATCCCTAAATTTCATAACTAGTCTTAGTACAATTTTTATGATTTTTAGGAATTTTGTGAAATTTTTTGAAGTGATTTTGGTATAATCACCAAAATGTCATTGGCTATGGGTACCTAAAAATGTATATAAATTAAAGAAAAAACTATAACCATTCAGGAAAAATACGTTTCAAGCATAAACAGGGGCTGAGAATGTAAAAAAAAAAAAATTCTTGAATTTTTCAAATTTTTAAGAATTTTTGCAAAATTTCCCTATTTTTTTTTTTGGAAATTTCAAAGTGACCCCTACACCCTACCTATGTGAAATTCTGCCATTGGGTTAAATTGTAGAAACAGCCTAATTGATTGTTAACTTTTCCCCCTTTAATCCAACCTTGAATATGTGAAAATCCTTTAACCATAATTTATGTGTGATGTGTTTTGTTATTAACAATCACTCCACCTAACTCATTAATAACCATGAAGCCACATCACTCATTTCTCCTAACTAGACGTCCAACCCCCCTCCTATAAGAGAACTCTTCATTTTTCTTTTCACTCCTTTTTGCCTCACATGAAAAATTTCTTCACGCCCACACTTAAAACTCACTCAAGAGAAATGATACACTCTTGAGCACCTAAAAACCCATCCAAACTCCAACCTTTTTCAAAACTAATTTTCACATTCCGATCTTTTTCTCTCTTGGTATGGTCGTGAGGTACCACCTTTCCTCACCATGGATTTTTCTTTTTCATTCTTCTTCTTCTTTGATGGTGGAAGACCTAACTTGTATATTTTTATGGTTTGACTTTGAAGTGTTGGAAGCTTTGATTCTCACCACTTGAAGGAAGACTCTCTCAGACTGTTTTCTTGGCCATCTCAAAGGCTTTCTTTGTCCGAAATTCCACCACTAGGTTAGGGGGAGGGAAAGCTTGAAGAATCTTAGTTGGAAGTAATGAGGGTTAGGGTCTTCGAGAAAAACCCTTGCCTCTTGAAGTGGGTGAAACTAAGTGTTGCCTGTGGATTTGAGAAGAGACCATGATAGCCTCATTCTCCTTAGGATATTGGTTGAACAAAATATGTTTTGGGAATTATATTGAATTTGGTTGATGATTGATCTTTATATGAACTTTGATTAAATGAGAGATATGGTGAATTGTTGAACTTCTGGACGTGGCCATTTGTCACTGTGCTTGGAAGAAAATGAAAACTTAGAACCATGACATTCAAACTTAAAGAATTGGACAAATAAATCATAAGAGACCATAATAGATTTTACAAAATGAAATAATGAAGAATAACTGCAGATAAGGGAGAAAGGAATTTTTAAAAGACTTGAACATCCAAAAAAAATTTAGTTGTTATGGTGAGGTGAGAAAACAATAATAGTAACCAAATGAGTTTATAATCGGGTAACAATTAATAGAATTCCATTCAGAAAATTAATGAATTCCGGACGAAAACTTAACTGGATAACCAAGGTTGAAATTCTACCGCCGATGAAAACTTAGCTGGATAAGAAACACTAGAAACCTAGACGGATAAGAAAACAAAAAAAAAATCTATCCGAATAAGAAATCAATAAAGTCTTAGCCGAATAAGAAACAATAAAATTCTAGCTAGATAAGAAAACAATAAAATTCTAGTTGGATAAGAAAACAATAAAATCCTAGCCGAATAAGAAAATAATAAAACTCTAGCTGGATGAGAAAGCAATAAAATCCTATTCGGATAACAAAACGATAAAATCCTAGCCAGGTAGCACCAGACAAGTTCAGTCGACTCAAGCGCTCTCACACTAACCGGACAACTCAGTCTTAGATCAGTTGACCAACCCACCAAATCATTCTCTTACCATCTGGCCCACCAGGAGGAAATTGTAATCCCAGAGTCATGCACGGGAACCAGAATATTATTTAAGGCAAATAGGATTTATTGTATTAATTATGAGAACGACAACTTCACACCAGTAATATTTAACTTAGGAGTTGATGAGACATGCAATTAAACCACCCATGGTAATTATGACAGAAAATTAATTTAGGAATTAACCTTAGACTAAAGTAATTATGACAGAAATATTTATAACAAAAGACTAAAAGGTTTATAACCTATGACAGAAATACTCGTAGCTCACCCATTAACTTAGGATAATGTACTTAAGACCCAAATGTAAATTGCTTTCAAATGTATTTCTTATTGTTAAGGATTGTGGAAAACCCCAAAGTACAGAGGAAGTTCTGCCTGATTCCCAAGAGAAATGGATTGTTATTTTGGGGCCTTGGTGCCTTTGTCGTTGTGGTCGTAGTGCATTGATTATTATGGCCTTGGTGCCTTTGATGTACCGTGAGAATCCTCCGGTATGATAATTGGATGAGATTTTATTGTTAGGTACGATCATGCGTCATTTCATTTGTTCATGGTGAAGCTACGGTAAGGTACAGTCGTGCTATGGCCAGTAGGGGAGGACCTCTTGTGCCTAGGGGGTGACAGTGGGGACATATGTTGGCATGGTCCAGTGAGCGCCTTGGAGCCGGAGCGAGTACCTAGCAACACCGACTCAAGACCCTTATGGACCCTAGCCATAATCAGGATCGATGGAGATTGTTCTTGCCTCTCAATCTGGCAAGTAATGGAATTGATGTACCTGGTGTCCGCCCTGAGTTAACGAGGGCATAACTCTAACTCCCGATTGCTTCGCCCAAGTTATTGTTTGAATCAAGATATTAATATTGGTATTGCTGAAGATATTGGTATCACCATCTTGGAAGGTGTTGGCACTGATATTGTTACTAATATTGATAAGTTGGAATATTTAGAGGTGCACATGAGATCGATCATTGAGTATGCATTCTCATGACAATAGTAACTTGATATTTAGGAATCTTTGCATTACATGCATTGATTGTATGAAAATCTAGATGTGAACTTGTGACTTGCTTTTATTATTACTTATACACGTGTGCTTTAGTATTGTAGGATTAGATATTTTCCTTAACTCTTTATTACTTTCTAACAGTATGATTTTTCATTACTATCTCTCACCCCTTTTCTGGATTTGTTTGTATTTTCTTTATATGATCTCATGCTCTTAGTCTGGTCGGAAAATGCAAATTTTTGCGAGGATTCGCATGACATGGACACACGGGCCGTTTGGGTCTATGACGCTGACAGGGAGGAGATACGCTACAGGGGGTGGCTACATCTACTCATCTACCACCCTTCACAAAACTTAACCACCTACCTCACCACCCCAACAATCTTCACAAGGTTCCAGGGTAGTCCCCTCTGGATAGCACATGTGCTTTAGATGCCGCGTATCTGCAGTTCGTACTTGGCCCTTTCCTCATCTAGGACACACAAGCAGTTCTCAACTTGTTGTGGAGGAGCCTGAGGATGAAGATGAGGACCCCAAAGAGGAAGAGGAACCAGAGAATGAGCTTGTGGCTAGATCAAATGATGTGGTGGTTTCCTGATGTTGGTAGTGGGGGACCCGAGGATCCTTGAATAGTGTTGGTTTTGGTGAGCAGGTACATATAGGAGGTATAGGTCTTACATTTTGTGGTAGACATGGTACAACTCTGACATGCTAGATGTGACTTCTTTTTGGGACATTGTCCTTGTGTATAGCTTTTTGTTGATGTTCTTTAAAATTTAAATAAATTTCCATTGGAACATACCCAAAAATTTATATGGAGCCTTCATTTGAGAAAAGGAAAATAGCAATGAAGGAGAGAAATAAACTATAAGAAATTTGTATTTTAGCGATGGCTATTTCGTGAAGGCCATGAGCTGTCGCTAAACTGTCGCTAAGCTTGGCAAATGGGTTTTTTTTTAATTTAACATTAATTTTTACGTAGCAAAAAACTTTAGCGACAACCTAGTTGTCACTAACTGTAAAAACATAGCGACGGTTTGGCCGTCGCTAACTGAAAATTGCGATTTCCAATGACTGATGTTCATATTTGCGACAGCTCAGACATCGCTAAATGAAAATTGAGACTAACGACGACCTAGCCGGTCGTAATTTAGAATTTAATTGTAGCGACGATTTTCTTGGCCGTAGTGACGGCTAACCTGAATTAAATGTAGCATCAGCTAAGTCGTCGCTATATTTGAACTTATATGAGATCGTCCCTTCTTTTTTCTTCTCTTTTCTTCTTCCCTTCTTCTCTTCTCCTCCTCCGCCGCGGCCATCACTGGAAAACGTCCCTCCACCTCTCCATCACTGTCCCTCAAGCTCTCTTTCTCCTTCAACCTCTCCCTCTCACTAAACCCTTCAATCTTACCGATTATTTTTGTGAAACAACCACTGTTTTTGGTAAAGAGGCGATGGACGGCGACCAACCATCGTGGGTAATTTGTGATTTAACTTTTGTAATTTGTCTCTATATTGTATGAATTGTTTGTTAATGGAGAGCTGAGCTCAATAGGTGAGACCCTATGAAGGGTGCCGGTTTGTGTGCTAGTAATATAGAATTGTGCATGTGTTTGTATTGTATGAATTGTTTGTTAGTGGAGAACTGAGCTCAATAGGTGAGACCCTATGAAGGGTGTTGGTTGTGTGCTGATAATATAGAATTGTGCTTGTGTTTGTGTTGTGATATGTGAAACTTTTATGCTGAAATTATATAATTCTTGAAGGGGTTTCGATATTTGTTAACCATGCTATGGAACAACCTTTGTTTATGTCTGATGGAGGGATTAGGTGTCCATGTGTGAAATGTAATTGTGAGAGTATTCTGAAACGTTCTTTAGTTAGACTTCATTTGTTGAAGTCTGGATTTAAACCAAACTACTCGGTATGGACTGACCACGGTGAAGTAGGGTCTAATAATGTTGAGTTGGGAGATGATGATAATAGTGGTGAAGGTATGATTTATGAACCTCAATTTGCCTCAATGACTCAAATGGTATATGATGCATTTAGGCCTATACTTGATGAAACAGATGATAATTACCATTAGCCACCTAACCCAGATACCCAACGGTTTTATGATATATTAATATTTGCAAACAAGCCAATCTATGATGGAGCAAATGATTCTAGGTTATCAATAGCTGTGATTTTATTAGCAGCTAGGAGTAATTGACATGTTACTGAAAAGTGTTTGGATTATTTCATCCAAATGCTAATATTGATGTACTTTTCTGTGAAGTTATTATTAATATTGATGTACTTTTCGTGAAGTTAATATTAATGTGTACTTAGAGTCACACTATTGTGTACAATATTATTTAATTTTTTCCACGATATTTATTAAATTTTATAATCGTAATTAACTAAATAATCATATTTTTTTAAAAAACTTATTACTAGCGATGACCTTGCCGTCGCTAACAAAAGCCAACGCTAAAAGAGGATAGCTTAGCGACGGGCAGGTAGTCTCTACATGACGCCCGTCACTAACTTGTGAAGGCTAGCGACAGCCGCCACCGTCGCTACGTTGTGAAGGTCTGAACTTTAGCGACGGCCCGTAGCGATGGTCAGGCCGTCGCTAACTAGCGTCGGCTGAAAATACACGTTGCTACTGCATTAACGATGGGGCCTTGTAGCGATGACCTGTAGTCGTCGCTAGAGCATACATAGCGACGACTTTTCCAATGTTAGCGCAATTATGGTTGTTGCTAAACAACGATTTTCTTGTAGTGATTAACCCGATATGAGTTATTAAATTAGAATGAAAGGGAAATAGAAAAGGGGGCTCAAGATAAATATGTAAGAGTATATATATATATATATATATAGTCAGGATTCGTTGACACCCGGTGTCAAACTTTAAGAGTTACGCCTCTTAATAATTTTTTGTAAAATGAGAATTTGATCAATCCAACCGTTGAATCACATTATATTACTTTCATTATCACGTATATCAAATTTTAGGTAATTTGGACATTCATAGGTAAGTTATCTAATAGTAGACTTTTACTTATATTTTAAAAACATATTATACGTTAAATAAATTAGTTTAATGAAGTATCAATTAGTTTTTAATTTTGTGAAATTTTATAAGCTTGATCTACTTTATAATAACTTTCAATTTAACGGTTGGATTGGTCAAATTCACAATTCAAAAAAAGTTATTAAGATGTGTAACTCTTAAAGTTTAACACTTGGTGTCAACGGATCCTGACTCATATATACATTAGTTGTTTTTTCATTTAATGCAATTTACTTTTCAATTTATTAAATTGATGTAAGGTTACAACTAAAAACATGATTTAGACTACTGATTAATATTTTTTAACTATATTATTTAATTTATAAAATTTTTAAACTGAAAAGATCAATAAAACACACAAAATTTATTGGGTGTTGTTGACAGCTATATATATTTTTATTTTAAATTTCAAATATGTATCTTAAAAGGATTAGGTAGTTAAGATCAAGATTAGATTTACCATAACTGATCTTGTCTTATTCTTCATTAGGTAGTTAAGATTAAGATCAGATTTATCAGAACTGATCTGATTTTATCTGATCTGATTCTCCTTTATTTTCTCTCTATCTTATCTTTATATTTATTTTGTAATCAGGTGGTTAGGATATCTCCTAGCCAGCTCGGTCTATATAATTATTTCATGTAATTCAAATCACAAAGAATAAAATTATCATTTTCCTTCTCCTAAAACTACATGGTATCAGAGCTTCGACTCTGATCCTGTGTTTCGTCTAGCATGTCTTCCACAAATTTTGGAGATGATGAAACTGCATCATCATCATCAGGAGAAGAATGGGCATTCCAAGCCTCAAATGTAGAAAACATGGAGCATAAGGGCAACTCTAAGACACTTCCTTTTATTGAGGAACAACTGGAGCACTTGTATAAGCTTTTTCCAACTAAAATGTCAGTTAATCCATCCTCTTCTCTAGCCCAAAATGGTATTTCCTTTTCTGCTCTTCTTCTTAGTACCAAAAAAATTCTAAAGCTCCATGGATAATTGATTCTGGAGCTACTGATCACAAGATAGATTGTTCAAAACTATTTTCTACATATAGTCCATGTGCGGGTCATAAAAAGGTGAAAATTGCATATGGTACCTTTTCTACTATAGTCGGTGGTTGGTTCTATTCCTATATTTAAATATATAACCCTGCAAAATGTTCTTCATGTCCCAAATTTATCCTGTAACCTTTTGTCCATTAGTAAATTGACACATGATCTAAACTGTTTGGCCATTTTTTACTCCATTTCTTTGCAAATTTCAGGAGTTGGGTTCAAGGAGGATGATTGGCAGTGCTAAGGAGATTGGTGGACTTTATCTCTTTGAAGATGAAGATGTTTCTAAGGAAAAATCTCAGAGTAATTATCTCAACTCAGTTTATGTTCATGATGATGAAGAAATAATGTTGTGGCATTGTCAGCTAGGTCACCCGAGTTTTTTGTACTTGAAACATTTATTTCCTAAACTTTTTAAAAATAAAAATCCAAATCTATTTTCTTGTGAAGTTTGTCAACTTGCAAAGCATCATCATTCCTCTCATTCTCCTCAATCTTATAAGAAATTTAGTCTTTTCACTTAATTCATAGTGATGTTTGGGGACCTAGTCAGGACCCTACACCAAATCGAAAAAGATGGTTTGTCACATTCATAGATGATCATACAAGATTAACATGGGTTTATTTGATGAAATCAAAATTTGAAGTTGAGAACATATTCAAAAGTTTTTTCCATATGATACAAACTCAAATTCAGAAAAAAAAAAATCAAAGTATTCGAAGTGATAATGGAAGGGAGTATTTTAACAAACACCTAATAATTTTTTCCTTGAAAATGTATCATTCATCAAAGCTCTTGTGTTAACACTCCACAGCAAATTGGAGTGGCTGAAAGGAAAAATAAATACATACTTGAAGTTGCTCGGGCCTTGTTGTCTCAAATATGGTACTGAAATATCTTTGGGGTGAAGCAATCTTAACTGGAACATACTTGATCAATAGATGCCTAGCAAAGTTTTGAATTTCAAAACTCCTTTTGATGTTTTTACAAATATTTTTCCAAATAATAGACTCTCATGTGCTTTACCTCTAAGAATATTGGGTGTACTATTTCTGTTCATACTCATGAACCAATCAAAAGTAAACTTGAACCTAGAGCCAAAAAGTGTTTATTTATTGCTATGCTCCCAACCAAAAAGGACATACAAATGTTTTGATCCCATTTCCAAAAAAACCTTTGTTTCTATGGATGTTACTTTTTTTAAAAAAAAACTCTTTTTTTCAAAATCATCTTCAGGGGGGGAGAAAATAGGAAGATGCTATCCAATATGTTCAAACTTTACAAATTCAGAATTTTCAGTTTTAGATTCCTTGCATAGATAAGGAAGTTCAGAGGCTCTAAACAAGGTTGAACCAAATCAGCAAAATAAAGACAACATTCCAAGATCTGTTTTGATTTCAGAACCTGCTTTAGAAACTGAAATCATTCCTAGATCTATTTTAATTTCAGAACCTGTTTTAGAAATTGAAATATCAAATTTGCAAGTTGTGCCAAATTCTGAAATTATTGAAACTGAAAAATGAGACAGTTAAAATGGGTAATAAGGGTGTAAACCCCTTGATCTTGTTTGCTCCAGAAAGAAAAACCCTCAAGGAATAGAGCCAAATGATCCTCAAGGCTGCCATAAATCCGAGGACCCATCACCATCAGGTAACAATTTTTCAAATTTTTTCCAGCCTGTTCAAACTATTACTAAACCTGTCCCTAATGATTCTGACCTTCCTATTGCTATTAGAAAGGGTATAAGATCATGTACAAAGCATCCTATTTCAAATTTTGTGTCATATGAAAACTTGTTCCTTTCCTTTCGGGATTTTACTTCAAAACTAATAAAAACAAATTCCCAAAGATATACAGGATGCTCTAAGGGTTCCTAAGTGGAAAGAGGTTGTCTTGGAGGAGATGAGAGCCTTGAAAAAAAAATCAGGCTTGGAGAAAAATGGACTTTCCTAAAGGAAAGACTACTGTGGGGTGTAAATGGGTGTTTACCATTAAGTATAAGGCAAATGAATCTATTGAGAGATACAAAGCAAGGTTAGTTGCTAAAGTCTTCACTCAGACTTATGGTATTGATTACTCAGAAGCCTTTGCTCATGTTGTGAAGTTGAACATTATTAGAGTTCTTTTGTCATCAGCTACAAATTTAGATTGGCCATTACAACAACTAGATGTGAAGAATGCATTTTTAAATTGAGACTTGGAGGAAGAAGTCTACATGGATGTGTTAGGGCCACAAGAAACACTAGAAGGGGGTTGAATAGTGTTTTAAAAACCTTTATAGATTTTCGTGAAAACCTTTTTAACAAGCAAACTGATTTGAGAATATTTGATCAACCTTCCGAAACTGGGAAGTTCAGCAACTTGCTGATGCAACTCAGAAGGTTGAATAAAAACTTTTGAAACATTTTTCTCTTAAAGAAAAGATTTTTTTCTCCGCGGATTAATAAAACAACTTTTCTTAAACCCTCCTTGGTTAATATAAACAGAAAGTAAAGAGTAAAGGGTAGAGAGAACTTGACCACATAAATTTATACTGGTTCACCCACTAACCCAGTGAGCTACATCCAATCCCAGGGCAAAACTCCACTGGATTTTCCACTAATCCTGCAAGATTACAACGAGTATTATTTGCACAACTGGCCTCTCCAGGCCCAACGAGTATTCTTTTACAGGCAAGCCTCTCCAGGCTCAAACAAGTATTCTTTGTACACCCAGCCTCTCCAGGCTGAACCAAGTATTCTTTCCTCCAAGCCTCTCCTGGCTCAACCGAGTATTCTTTATTCCTCGAAGCCTCTCCAGGCTCTCAGACACTTCACAGTGTTTACAATAAAGTTTAAGTTTAAGTTTATGAGAAACTTAAACTCAGGTTCTCTTGTACAAAGGGATAACTGAGTATAACCCAGGATACAACGAATACATCTAAGTACAAGGAAAGACAGAGATACAAGTGTATAATTTTGAGTTCAATCTCATCTCTGTATCAGAATTGCTTTCTCAAAGAGTTGGCTTGATAAGATATTAAGTAGAGCTTCTACCGATTCTATCTTGGGCTTGACCATTGGCTATCTTGGGCTACATTCTCACCATTTCTCCATGGGTTCACCAAAGGTTTGCCAATTCATATTCTGAGATTCATGGCCGCCAATCTACATAAACCTTCATGAAGGTCTATATATATGTTCTTGAAATATAGCCGTACGTTGAAGATTGCTTAGCATACCGTTGAGAAGAAATGATTAATGCTCTTAGAGCCATTGTGGAATAACTTCTCTTTTGTTAGCTTCTGACTTAAGCAGAGTAGGTGTGCAGCTATGATTTAGCTCTGTCACACAGCAATTTGGATCTTGAATATTTCTTGAGAGATTTTCTTGGTACTTCAGCAAGTTTGATGTTCTTCTCTCTCTTTTCTTTAATTGCAGGAAGTCTGGTATTAGGATAGAGATGATGAGATCCGTTAGACTTCTCTTTAATCCCGTTGTGAGTTTAGCTTTTCTCCTTGTTGAGATGCAGGCTTCTGATAGCGTGTTACAGAGACAGTACAGGTGTAGGTGTGCAGCAGCGCTGACTATATCTCTGACCTCTATTTGCTTTTCTGCAGTAGGTTTCCTCTTTTGAGTCGGGAAATACAACTGTGCTAGAAAGCCTTTGTTTTTATCTTGAAACTGATTCAGTTAACCATTAAGGCTTTGCAGAGACTTGAGTCTTTTAATGCTTTAATCAGATTGACTCACAAGTCTTCAGAGAGTGGCATGCCATTCAGACTTCAGAAGTTTCTTTTTCACTTCAGCAGATTCTGTCTTTCAGAGAGTCTAATTACTTCAGAAAGTCCAATCCTTCAGAAGGTTGACATACTTCAGCAAGTCTTGCTTTCAGCCGTTTTTCAACAGTAAGACGCTTTCAGCTTCTTCAGCAGATTGCTCAACCAGAGATAACCCTTCATCGATCTTATGTGCTCTTTGATCTTCCAAGATCTCTTATGACTTTCTTCTTCTTCATTTCATCTTGCGCAGTTATACCTCTTCTTCTTAGCAGATTCAGGTTTCTTTAGTTCATCAAGTTGATCTTCTTCAGAGAATTGCTTCTACAAAGTTCCTGAAATACAAAGAAAAATACCTTTCTCAGTAGAACTTTTTTTTATACAGTCTAATTTGTTAATCATTAAAACGAAGGATAATGAGTGTTTGTTGTGAAAATTTTCAATCAAATTCAAAAACTTTCTTGATTCTCAAAGTACAATCTGGGACTAGAATCTGAATCGTCTAAAGGTTCTTTTTAAAATTAGATTTTACTCAGAAATTGTATTCAAAGAGTAACAGAGTTTTGAATCACTTGTTTTTCCAAAAGAAATTAACTTCGAAAATCAGTTTTGAAGAATAAACAAAAATTTCAAAGAAATGAAGATTTAAGGACAAAGTGCAGGAATTGAAAAGTGCAGAATTTTAAATAAAAGAAAGAAAAAGTTTGCAGAAAATTAAGTGCAAAAAATAATCAAATTAAAGAAAAATGCAGAAATGTAAAGAACAGAAAGTAATCAAAGAAAGAAAATTGCAGAATTGTAAATTGCATTGATTTAAAGTTGGTATGGATACACATACCGGGCACTCTCTTTATTAACCTCTTAGTCACTTACAGATGGACGTTGGTGGTTTTCAGAGACGTTTTCAGTAATATGAAATCCAATCCTTGTTACATCATAATTTTGTCTATTTATAGACTTCTAATCCTAATGGACACTTCACTAGATTTTGAAATGTTTACAAGCCTAAATGAGGTGTCAAATTTCTAAGTATGACATGTATTCAAAGCAGAACGGTCTTCTATTTGAAAAATAACTGATAGCCTAAGGTCTTGACACTTGTCTTCTGAGTGTTAACTTCCAGTAACTGCTTCATTTGAAATTTGAATGTTCTTTCGAATGGCTTTCCAGGATTCTGACTTCATGAATTCTTCTAAGTTACTGGGATCCTTCAAACTCGAACAAGTCTTCGATTCTGATCAGATTTCGAACCTCATTGAGAAACTTAACCAAATGCTGATTGATTAATTTCCTTAAGTTTCACGTGCTATAAATCCAGATTGGTCATTCATTGGTGAACTTGACCACCGACCACACGTGGGTTTGACCTTCAAATTGATTGGACCATTCTCTGCAGGTACATTGATGGCACCGTCCAATCCTATCAGTATAAAAATACCCCATGGCTTTGATGTTCTTCTTCATTCATTTCTCTGTTCAAAATGAAGAAGTTTCTTCCTTTGGCTATTACGCGTAACCTGATCTTTCTTGATTTCATCTTTGATGAGGTTGACGAAATAGCCAAAGCTATAAACTTCTTCATCCTTATTGAGGATTTCCTTAGGTTGAACGTAATAGCCAATTTATATTCCAATTCGTCTTCACCCCATCTTTCTCACTTTAGTTTGAATCGCAGGGCCATTCAATCACAGCTGCACAATGCCCTTGCTCTGTTGGTTCAGTCAAAGCTTGTGGGAGAAGAGGAGGAAGAAATGGGTCAAATGAAGGACAGGTAGGCAGAGTCAAGTTCTCTGAAGACCCAGGAAGACAGGAGTCAAGTTCTCTGAAGATTTAGAATAGCTTTTATTTTCATGTACTTTTGTATTTCTTTATGTATTTTCATTCAAAATATGTAATTTGAATCTTGGTTATACATGAATAAAAGACTTGTATCTTTAAACTCTTTATCCTTCAGATTCTTTAATATAGAACTCCTTTCCTCTCCTTCGTATTCAAAATACATTTTGAATTCGAATAGGCACTTAATCAAAGGTCTGCATTCCTTTCGAATACATATAATATAATGCCTTATTTTGAATTAATTCTAAGTAACTTCAAACTTCACTAAGTTACAAAGTATTTCAATTCATAATATATTTTTCGAATCCTCTATTGTATATCTCGAATTCAAAGATACCAAATCATGTAATAACTTAGTAAAATTTGTAAATTTCACACCCAATAACGAGTCTTGAATCTAATTTCAATTACTTAAATTAATTCTGAGACTCAACAGGATGCACCCCCAGGTTTTGAACCACATTTTAATAAAAAAAAGTTTGCAGGCTTCAAAAATCTCTCTATGGATTGAAACAATCACCTAGAGCCTGGTTTGAGAGATTTGTCCAGTTGTTAAGAAACAAGGGTATGCTCAATGTCAAAGTGACCATACAATGTTTGTAAAACATTCTTCTGGAGGAAAAATGGCTATGATAATTGTTTATGTGGATGACATTGTGCTTACTGGAGATGATTTCAGTGAAATAAACAAGTTGAAAGCTTCCCTTGCAGCTCGGGGTCCTTAAAATATTTTTGGGGATGGGGGTTGCAAGATCAAAGGAAGGAATTGTTGTGTCACAAAGAAAATATATTTTAGATCTTCTCAAAGAAACTGGGATGATGGGTTGCAGGCCAACTGAAACTCCTATAGATCCTAATAAAAAACTAGGAACTGGAGACAAAGGAGATCCGGTAGATACAGTTCGGTACCAAAGATTGGTGGGAAGATTGATTTATTTATCTCATACTCGGCCAGATATAGCCTTTGCAGTAAGTTTAGTGAATCAATTCATGAACTCACCCACATGAAGAACACCTTGAGGCAGTTTACAGGATTTTGAGGTATTTAAAAAGTGCTCCAGGCAGAGGACCTATTTTTAGGAAAACTGGCCAGCAAGGCATTGAAGTGTTCACAGATGCAGATTGGGCTGGATCCATTACTGACTGGAAGTCAACATCTGGCTATTGTACATTTGTTTGGGGAAATTTGGTTACTCGGAGAAGCAAAAAAAAAATGTCGTGGCCAGAAGTAGTGGCAGAGGCTGAATATAAGGCAATGGCACAAGGAGTTTGTGAAATTATGTGGCTTAACAGAATTCTAGAAGAGTTACAACTTCCTATGACTCTTCCCAAGAAGTTGTATACTGTGATAACAAGGCTGCAATTAGTATTTCCCAAAATCCAGTTCAACATGACCAGACCAAGCATATAGAGATTGACAAACATTTTATAAAAGAGAAAGTGGATTCAGGCTTAATTTGCATGCCATTTGTTCCTACTTCACATCAAGTTGCAGACATTCTTACAAAAGGATTGTTTAGACCTAACTTTGAGTTCATTGTAAGCAAGTTGTATGTTGGACATTTATGCACCAACTTGAGGGGGGTGTTGACAACTGTATGTTTTTTATTTTAAAATTTCAAATATGTATCATAGAAGGATTAGGTAGTTAAGATCAAGATCAGATTTACCATAACTGATCTTATCTTATTCTTCATTAGGTAGTTAAGATTAAGATCAGATTTATCAGAACTGATCTGATTTTATCTGATCTGATTCTCCTTTAATTTTTCTCTATCTTATCTTTATATTTATTTTGTAATCAGGTGGTTAGGATATCTCCTAGCCAGCTCTACCTATATAATTATTTCATGTAATTCTAATCACATAGAATAAAAATATCATTTTTCTTCTCCTAAAAACTACAGGTGTAAATCATTTGAGTCTTTGTGAATTAATTGAACTCTTGTTAAATAGCGAATCAAACTCATTTATTTATGTAAACAAATAATTAAAACTTGAAGTTGAGCTTACTTGTTTTAATTAACAAAGTTAAAGCTTTACAACCTTGATACTATACTAATGACTAGTATGCTCTATTTGTTAGAGAAGTATAGTGAAAATAGAAAGAAGAGAAATAAAATGAAAGAATATTATTTCTCCTGTTTTGTAGGAGAGAATGGTGAGTACGTAGAGAAATAAAAAAGTGGTAGGTCTCACGTGTATTTATTTATTCTCTCATAATATGAGTGGAAGTTCTCTCTAACTCTTTCAATTTCTTTTATGCCAAACCATATCAATTTTGTTGGCCTAGTGGTGAGGGTTTGAATAGTTTAAAATGCGGTCTTAGGTTCAAATCTCATTGCATTTCATGTAAACAAAAAAAAAATCATGTCAATTTCTTATTTATTATCTATTTCTCTCAATTCATTTCTCTTTTCTCTATTTCTTTCCACCCTACCAAACATAATGGTAAATAGCTCGTTTATAATATCAATTTCTTTTCGAGACTAATTTTTTCAATAAATGACTATTAGTAATGAAATTTAAAATATAAAATAAGGAAATTTCCACTAAAGTAAAAACAACTTAAATGAGCTAAACATGTTAAACTCAACTTTATTTTGTAACAAGTCAAACTAAACCCTGAATTAAAATGTTAAGATTATTTAATGTAATAATTAATGCTTACAATTGAAATACTAATATAATTGGGACGTCAAGGCCAGGTCAAAATAACAAAAGGAAGAAAATTTAAGATGGTTTTACACAGTTTTTACAATTTATAAATGGATTTAATTAGTATACACTGACAGTGTAAAAAGTTTTACACAGACGGTTAATCACAACCCTTGATTTATGGTAAATTTGTTGACTTTACTAATTAATATTTTAAAAGTCATATAAATAAAGAATCATGATTAAACGTCAATGTAAAACTCTTTTACACTGTCAGTGCATACTAATTAAACTCTTTATAAATATGATTAACTTTTTTATGATAAAAAACGTAAGTTGTCTTTCTTAAATGTGATTTGCTTTTTTAAAAAAGAAAATAGGCAAGTCGCAAAACACGACGTTGTTAACATTTGAAATATAAGATGCTGCAATTTGAAATAAAAAAGTATGGAAGTTTCACTTATATTTAAGTTTCAGGTAATTTTGATATTCATAAATAAGTCATCAAATAATAAGGGATTTTCACTTATATTTTAAAAATAATCAGGATGATGAAACGTCAATTATTATTTGATTTGTATGAAACTTAATAAATTTGATCTATTTCATAAGAAGAATTTCAATTAATAGTTGGATTGGATAACTCGAACTCTATTAAAGTTATTTTATATATTAATTTTTTAATATGTGTAACATTATACATGATAATAAAGTAAAAATGAAAATTTTTTATTGGAAATTATAACTATCACAACATCCAATATATTGGTAATACTAAATGTTACATTTTTTAATAAAATCTTTTCACTTTAATTTATTATCTCGTATTGCACGGATTAAAAATCATATATATATATATATATATAGGGGGGGGGGCTAAGTCTAGGGTGCGTAAGTTTAAAAATTGTTGCATAGTACACAATTGTTGCACCCATTTACACCTGTTTTTTTTTTACCGGTTGTAGAGAGCCATTTAACTAAATAGCTCATATTTAGGATTAATAGTTCATGTAAGCAAGAAATCTTTTATTTTGAAAATCAGTCTTTACCACCTAATCAAATTTTTCACTTTTGGGGATTTGTTCAATTTATCCTTGTCAAAAAAGGCCAGCTTATTGTAAAAAGAAAAAAAGTTTTCTATGTATCAAAAACAACAAATAACTACGAGCAGCTTCGACAAAAAAAAAAATCTGGAGTAGCAGATACAATGAACTCATGCTCCATTTTCTACGTTAGTCAGCCTCATCGGCAACTCATATTGCTCCCCTTAGGAAAAATTGTTTTTTAAGGGACCAATTAACAAAATAATGGGTAACTAATTTTTTGTATAGTTTACCAGTTGATGATATTTAATCTCTACCATTTATTAAATAATGTTAAATCATACCGTCTTGTTTTATTTTATTGAATTGGTGCAAGGATGCACCCTTTTTTATGGGTGCATATTAGACAAAACCTTATGGTTGAGCCATTAGATATGAATTAAAAACAAGGGATGGTGTACCCTAAAAATATCTAATGGCTAAAATATAATTGTGTAAGATGCAACAACTTTAAATTGTGCGCCCAAGAAAAGCCATATATATGTGTGGGTGTATATAGAATTAATTGATACTAAGTGTCAAGTTTTTAGAGTTAGATCACTTAATAGTTTTTGTTAAATGTAAAACTAGCTAATCCAATCATTGGATTGAAATTTCTTATAAATTATAGATCAAATTTATATAGATTCATTAAAAAAAGACTGATTGATAAATAAACCACACTAATTTTATTTTAGCATATAATATGCTTTTAAAATACAAATAAAAGTCCACTTTATTAAATAAAATACTATACATATATAACTAAATTATCTAAAACTTATATACATTATCATTAAAATAATATATTATATAGTATGATTCAATGATAAGATTAGTCAACTTTACATTCTTAAAAGAAATTATTAAATTATGGAACTTTAAAATGAAGATATATATAGGGATATGGCAGTTAGACCCATACTCAACAGGTACCAGCAAAAATTACCCATAATGGGTAGGGTAATTACCCATCAAATGAGTCTGGGTTCGGGTATGGTAATTACCCGCACTTTTAATGGGTGCGGGTGCGGGTACGGGTAGTATGGTATCCTATCTACCCATACCCGCACTTATATAATATAATAATTAAGTAATTTATATACATATGATTAATTTAATATATATATATATTATTAATTACTATATATGGTACCCTACTCTACCCATACCCGCACTTATATAATATGTATAATTAATATAATTTATATACATGTGATTAATTTAATATATATATATGCTTATATTATTTTTTAATTAATTTTCATGTTGTAATCAATTTATTTTTTTATAGTCACAAAAGTGCGGGTAAGGGTACGGGTACTAGAATCACTACTTACACGGGTATGGGTCTGGGTTTGGTTTTTTTAAAACACGGGTATGGGGATGGGTACTATAGTACCCTACCCATTGTCGTATCCCTAGATATACATATAGAAGTTGTGTAGTTGGTGTTTTGAAAATTAGTTTTTTTTTGTCAAAATTTGAAAAATTGTTCTTGAATTAGTTTTATACAGTGTGATGTTCCCGGCTCGAACAGGATTGCCTCCCGTGGAGGATACCTGTGGTTAAACAAAAAAAAAAAGGGAAAAAAATCTCTTTTCCTGTTGTCACGCGTGTTAATTTCAATCTCTAGCAAGCTTGATTGTTCATAAATTTTGACTGCCGCTTTTGCGGGTACCATGTTATGACTTAAGAGTCTGCAAATGTCGTGAAGATTGAAGCATAAAATATCTCAGCTTGACATAAGGAAACCCGAAGAAAATCCATGTGTGAAATGGCTGCTTCAACTTACATGTGCGCATGGATACGAAATCCATTACTTTTTTGTAAACTCAATTTCCACGGAGAAATATCGTGACTTATAAAACGTTTCTATAACAATTGTGCTTCTCTTAATTATCGTACGTGTTTACCCTCCCATTAATTTCAGAGATTTTGACATATTTGACCTAACTATCGTACGTGTTTACCCTCCCATTAAAAATTCAATAATTTTTCATTTGCTTTTGTTTTGTTTCTGTCTTCTTATAACTGAATAACTATTTCGACCAAATTTTGTCTTCATTACGTAATCAAAATATTATTTCCTAAGGTATGTATTTTGGCAAATAATATTCATTAGGCCGAGTAGATGAGAAATGCTTCATACTCCGTGTTTATATTTTTTTAACAAGCAAACAAAGCACCGTCCTTTAAAATTTAACAAAAAAACTCATTGGAATCCAAAAAATTTATAGAGCATAAACATACCTTTTTTATTCACTTTTTGTAAGAAAAAGGCAACTATTTAATTATGAAAACTATATAGTTTTTATTCTAGGCCAAACAAATTGTGATTTATTTCAATAAAAAATATCTTGCTAATATTTTTTTTTGCCACTGATCAAGTGATTAAAATAAAGGCAAAACAATATCAAAATATTTTTCTTTTAATAAAAAACAATCTTCAATTGATACGTGCTTGATTGTCCTTAAATAATATTTTAATTTAGGTTTAAATATATTTTTAATCCCTATAAATATAGGTCATTTTGTGTTTAGTCCCTGCATTTTTTTTTTTGGTTTTTCATCCCTATAAATTTTTTGTTAGTGTGTTTAGTCCTTGACGTTAAGTCTATGCTGATGTGACTAACAAATTACTAAATCATGTTCAAAACGAGGTCATTTTAACGCATTTCTGGCCGACCGGCCTTCCAGCCTCCCAGCATTCCTGGCCGGTTGGCTTTCCAGCATACGTTGCTTGACTGGCCTTCCAGCCTCCTTGTCGGCTTAAAAACACGTGGCACATTTATATGACAGTCTGTTAGCCACATCAGCATGGACTTAACGTCAGAAATTAAACACAAACAAAAAACTTTATATATATAGGGATGAAAAAAAATTGGTAGGGACTAAACACAAAACGACCTATATTTATAGGGACTAAAAAATTATTTAAATCTTTAATTTAATTTGATTAAATTTTAAAATTGAATTTTTCCATAATTATTTACCTATAAACTCAAATCTTATTAATATATTACTTATTAATAAATAATTGGTTTAAATGATATATATTTGATTCTCATTAAACAATATTTTATGCTAAATCTATAAGAAAATTAAAATCCCCATTCGAAGGGTTAGTCATATATATCATAATACGTTGATATTGCACATGATTATCCCATTAAGGATCCATGATACTTTAAACCAAGAAAACTCATCACTTGTAACAGTGTTGTTATAAACTATCCTTTTTACACGAAACTGCCACGAATGATTAATATGATTGCATTGCTCTTTATTTTATGGTCAATTAATATATTAAAAAAAAACTATAAGAGCAACTCCGAGATAAAAATGTGTCTTACCTCAAAAAAAAAAAAAGAGATAAAAATGTGTCAGAGAAAAAGTGAATGAATGCAAGATTTAACCGTTGTAGTTGAATAGGAAAAGTCATGCGATATGCAACCGTACATACGGGATGTAAATTAATAAAGGAAATAGGATCCAATTAATATTTTATTATTTTTTCACCTAAAAAATAATAAAATTAATATTTAATTTAAATTTGTAATAAATTAGTGTAATTACAATGCAAATGCACCGGACTACTAAAGTTGATTTGTAAGATATAAGACAACAATTATAACAAAAGACATGAGTAGTGATACGAACCGGAAGCGTAAAAATAGGAACGTCTTAAAGATCAGATAACGGTAAATAACGTTAAGGAGCTTGACACAATCCAAAACCTGTTAGAAGCACCAAAGCTATCAAAGGTAGAAACTTGACACAATCTGTGACATGCCGGAAGCACCAAGTTATCAAGATATAAGTAACTAGACCCTAACCAAGATCTGCTAGTAGAACCTAAGGGCCTGTTTGGTTTGTATTTTCATTTCCTGTTTCCATTTTCTGTTTCCTGTTCCTGGAAACAAAAATTTGCTGTTTTTAGCATTTCCAGTTTTTCCTTTGTAAAATTTCAGAAAACAGGAAACAGAATGAAAACAGAAAATGAAAACAGAAAATGTTTCCTCAAACCAAACAGGCCCTAAGTTATCAAGTAGTTCTTTAATCCAAGAACAAAGGATAAGCTTTCACAATGAGAAAACTCAAATTTTATTGAATTCAACTGTTTGTTTACAAACTTATTCTCAATGTCATTATATTGCAAAGGAATTCCCTAAAATAAACTATCTAAAAGATACAGTCCTAAATTTAATAGATTTAATCCTAAATAAGATAAAATATAATCCTAAAAGATTTAATCCTAGATAAGATAAGATAAAATATAATCCTAAAAGATTTAAATATAATCCTAACAGATCTGATATTGATTCTTAACAGATCTAATCCTAAATAAATCAGTTGCAATCTGATTAGATACACTTTTCCAAATTAAGTTAAACCACTTCTTTGGATCTTTTTCTGCTCGGAGGTCTTCTTTCATTTGGACTTCAGTGATCAAGAGTTGCAAAGCTCTCTTCATCCGTTCAGATCTGGCCTTGGTCATTGGACCTTCAATCCCTTGCAATGGATCCGAGGCATCCTAGTTGAGGTCGGACAGGATCGTATCAAGTAGTGCATATTAAATCACAGGGCGATAATATGGTAGAGAATGCTTGTAATTAAGGATCATGAACACTAACTGAATGACCTCAAATACATTTAAAATAGAGATTAATGAGAACACTGAGAGTGTAAAATCATTTTACATAACCCAATCAAATAAAACATTTTGACATGTCAGCATATTAAATTTTAAATCAATTAAATTAAATTAAAATTAAAATTAGAAAATAACATTAATTACTGATCACCGTCTTACATCGACTACGCTCAATTTTTCAGTTGAAGAACCCGTAACCATGAGAAATAGAGCAACCAAATTCCTTGCATATGCATGCAATACTATTGACATGTCTTATTTTCTTGCATTTTTGGAATTGAAGTTTTAGTTGCATAACCTCTGGCTTATAACCTTTGGATGCCACCTCATTTTTTAGTTTTTTAATTTATTCTCACCAAGCTCATTATTTGTTGGATAATCTTTCCTCTTCCCACAAGGATCTTTAATCAACATGGCAAGAACATTACATGAACTCTATATATTTCTCAAATTGCTGCTCAAATCTCCCAAAATAACAGGAAAGATTGAATCAAATCATCATGCTCCCGAAATTTCAACCAACGGTACTCCTTCCCAAGTTCATTGTAGCATCTAGGCGTGTTTCAAGTTCTGGTTCAATATGTATAAATCGCCACTTATAAGATTGGAGAACCTAAAAATTTCATGTATCCAATATGGAAAGCAAATATGAGTTTGTAATACCAAACAACATACTGCACTTCAATAGAGATTAAAAAAGTTGAACACCGTGTAAGTATAGCATTTATTATCCATAGACAAATTGTAAATTATATTGTATCTAAACTGTCAAAACATTAGTTCTTCTAAAGATTCAAGCTCTTCTAAATTGCTAAAACCTTAATCCATCCATATGGATTATTAAGAAGAAGTATATATATAGAATTCCCAGGTAAATTACCAGACTTGACTTAACTATCTTTCTTACTCCATAGAAAGATAAGAGTTGTAGTCTACCTCAAGATTAGGTGTTAAGGAATGAATAAAAAAAGCCTAAATTTTAACAAAAAAAAAGCATAAAGGTAAATACAGTCCACTTGGACAAACATTTTATAAGCAATATTGACATCATATGGATCGAGAACCATATAAATAAGTGTTGAATTAGTGAAATAACTGGAACACCTGCAACCTCACCCCTTAGGTGTATATGATATCTAATCCCCAACACGACATCTTTATTCACCTAGCAATGCTTCAATACTGCTTCCTTGTAAGGTTTAGAGGCTTCTTCTATCCACCCACTACAACTTGTGCTCTTATCATATTGGCAGTTGAAAAATCTCTGATTCTAAGAATTAAATAAACTAAATTAATATGATATAAATATGAATAACAAATCACAGAATGAAAAGTAAATAATTGCAAAGAATGGAATTCTTCTAATCTTTTAAGTTTTCCTTACTAATTGATCCATGTTCATTTTGAGATGAGACATGCATTTTTCAAGCATTAAATTCAAGTTTTCATTCTCCTCCGAAACCCTGCAACTCAGTCTCCTTATCCATTAAGTTAGCCTTACTCTGCAGATGCTATCATATAATTACAACTATCAACAAAGTGAAATCCCCTCAATATGTTATCAATTTAAACTAAAATCCATGAAGTTCAATACCCGCCAAAACACAAGCGATCAAGAATTCTAATAAAATTCCATTCAATTACAGTATCACAAATGCATGACCAAATATGGTAGGGAGTAGGGACTATAAATAAATTTCAAGGCCTTCCATAAGTGTAAGTAATTAGCAATGAGTTGCATTTTGATCTACAAAAGCAATAAAGTTATTTCCTTGAATAACTACAACACGGGCTACACATAAATTTCTATTTAAAAACAATAGTGCATTGCAAAAGGATTTCCCACAATTAAAGCAACTGGTTCTTGTGAATATGCAACTAACTGTTAGTTATGACAGTTATGACTTAGGAATGAGGTTGTTATTCTGTTAGGTTGTTATTTCAGTTAGGTTAGTTAGTCGTTGCTCTCTCTAAACTGCCTATATATAGTATCTTGCTGTATAGGAAAAAGGTAGCATGTGTATATACGTGTGTTAGTGAGCGAGAACGGGTGCGGGAAAAACCTGTCTGAAGTTAACAGGGTGTAACCTTGTCTGAAGCAGCTTGTCTGAAGTTGCTTGTCTGAAGCTGGGTTGTCTGAAATAGAGAAACGTTTTTTTCTCTTGCATATTTTCTTCTCTCTTTTCGTGTTCTTTGATTCTTTTTCTTTTAAGCTTTCAATTTCTTGTTCTTACCCAACAAGTGGCGCCGTCTGTGGGGAGAAAGTGAAAAGAAAGATAATCAAGAATGACAACGAAGTTTGATATTGAGAAGTTCTCTGGAGCAAATGACTTTGGGCTGTGGAAAATCAAGATGGAGGCTATCTTGATACAGCAAGGATGTGAGGAAGCGTTGAAGGGGGAGGTGAACATGACATCATCTTTAACGCAGGCAGAGAAAAAGAATATGGTAGACAAGGCAAGGAGTGCAATCGTTCTGTGTCTTGGTGATAAGGCACTCAGAGAGGTGGCGAAGGAGAAACAGCTGCAGGTATGTGGACCAAGCTGGAATATACATGACAAAGTCTTTGGCTCATAGACTCTGTCTAAAGCAACAACTTTACTCGTTCAAGATGGTAGAGTCAAGAACGATTGAAGAGCAGTTGGCAGTTTTTAGCAAGATTGTTGATGATCTTGAAAACATTGGTGTGAAGCTTGAAGATGAGGACAAGGCCGTAATTCTTCTTAATTCTTTACCTAAGACCTTTGAGCATTTCAGAGATGCTTTACTGTACGGGAAAGATCAGATGATCACTCTAGAGGAGGTTGTGACCTCAGTTCGAACCAAAGAGTTGCAGAAACTTTAAGATTCGGAAGGTGTAGAGGAGGTTTCCTCTGGTCTAGTTACAGTGAAGGGCAAGGGAAAGAAGTCAGAGAACAAGGGGAAGAAGGCAAAGCCTGAAGGCAAGAAGCAGATCAAATGTTTCAAGTGTCAGAAGTTGGGTCATATCAAGAAGCATTGTCCTGAGAAAGATGCCCAGGAGCATAGGAGACAGGAAACTGCAGGTGTTGCAGAGGCTTCTGAAGGATATGAATCTGCAGGTGTTTTGGTAGCTTCGTCTGAAGACTCTCTGAAGAGTTGGGTCATGGATTCAGGGTGTACCTATCACATGTGCCCTGTGAAAGATTACTTTGAGACCTTAGAACTGAAGGAGTATGGATCTGTACTTCTTGGGAACAACAAAGCTTGCAAGGTGCAGGGCATTGGGGCAATCAGACTGAGGATGTTTGATAATAGAGAGATGTTGCTGCAGGATGTGAGGTATGTTCCAGAGCTCAAAAGGAACCTTATGTCCATTAGCATGTTTGATGTTATGGGGTATTCTACTAAGGTGGAGGGTGGAATGATGAAGGTGTCCAATGGAGCATCCATAGTTGCTAAGGGGAGAAGAAGTAATGGGTTGTACATTCTGGAAGGATCAACTGTCACTGCACATGCATCAGTTGCAAGTCAGTCAATGGTAGACAAGACTAAACTGTGGCACCTACGTTTGGGCCATGTTAGTGAGAAAGGCTTGGTGGAGTTGGAGAAGCAATAACTGCTGATGGGTGATAAGCTTCAGAAGTTGGATTTTTGTGACCAGTGTGTTTTGGGTAAGTCTCATAGAGTGCAGTTTGGGACAGGTAAACACACTTCCAGCAGACCCTTTGAATATGCTCATGCTGACCTGTGGGGTCCATCTAGGACTCAGACACATGGTGGAGGGTCTTATTTTCTGAGCATTATTGATGACTTCTCAAGGAGGGTATGGACTTACATTCTGAGGAACAAGACTGAGACATTTCAGAAGTTCAGAGAATGGCATACTCAAATAGCTAATCAGCAGGGGACCAAGCTGAAGGTACTGAGAACAGACAATGGGCTGAAATTTGTTTCAGATGAGTTTAACAGTTTTTGCAGGAACTGGGGAATCAAAAGGCATAAAACTGTGGCAGGGACTCCTCAACAAAATGGACTTGCTGAAAGGATGAACAGGACCATTCTGGAGAGAGTCAGATGCATGCTTTTGGGAGCAGGAATGCCTAAGATCTTCTGGGGAGAAGCTGTAAACACTGTTGTGTATCTGATTAACAGGTGCCCTTCGTCTGCTTTGGGGTACAAGACACCTATGGAAGTTTGCAGTGGAAAACCAGCTGATTACTCCAATCTGAGGGTGTTTGGGGCTTTGGCATATGCACATGTCAAGCAGGATAAGCTGGAGGCACGGGCTGAGAAGTGTATCTTCCTTGGATATGCTGAAGGAGTCAAGGGATATAGGCTATGGAGGTTAGAACCTAAACCTTCAAAGCTTATTATCAGCAGGGATGTAACTTTTGATGAGACAAGAATGGGAATGCTTGGTGGAGACTCTGAAAATGGGAGGGAGAAAGCCCACATTGAGATGGAGGCATCTACGAGCAAACTCAGGGAGGATCGTCTGAAGACTTCAGAAGGTGCTACTTCAGACGATACTTCAGAAGGTTCAGACTTCAGACGGTCTGAAGACCTCAGACGGTCTGAAGATTTCAGAAGGACAGAACGCACTGTGAATGACTATCAGCTAGCTCGTGATAGAGAAAGGAGGGTTCCAAAACCTACCAAAAGGTTTGGACACGCTGACCTTATCTGTTATGCTCTTAGTATGGCTGAAGATATACAGGGTTCAGATGAACCAAGAAACTTCAGGGAGGCACAGGAGAGTTCAGAGAGGCAGCAATGGCAACGTGCCATGGAGGAGGAACTTGATTCGCTGAAGAAGAACAACACATGGAGACTTGTGGACTTACCTGAGGCACAGAAGGTAATCAGATGCAAGTGGGTCTTTAAGAAGAAAGACGAGATTCCTGATGTTGAGAAAGCGAGGTTCAAGGCAAGGCTTGTGGCTAAGGGGTTTACACAGGTTGAGGGTGTGGATTATAACGAGATATTCTCACCAGTTGTGAAGCACTGTTCTATCAGGATTTTGATATCAATTGTAAACCAGTTTGATTTACACCTGGAGCAATTGGATGTCAAGACAACATTTCTGCACGGAGATCTGGATGAAACCATTTATATGGAACAACCAGAGGGGTTTGCTGAAGATCAGAGAGTGTGTCTACTTCAAAAATCATTGTATGGTCTGAAATAGAGCCCAAGGCAGTGGTATAAGAAGTTTGATGATTTTCTGATGAGAATGGACTTCAGCAGGTGTAGTTATGACAGTTGTGTCTACATTTTAAGAGAAGAACAAGACATTTTGTACCTGCTCTTGTATGTAGATGATATCCTGGTGGCTAGCCGTAACAAGCATATGATCAATCAGCTCAAGACAAGGTTAAATTCAGAATTTGAGATGAAGGATCTTGGAGTGGCCAAACGCATACTTGGCGTTGATATAGTAAGAGATGAGTTAAAGGGTGTACTTGCGTCTAACTCAGCAGGCCTATCTAAAGAAGGTTGTGAAGAGGTTTAGGATGCACCAATCTAAACCTGTGGGCACACCCTTGGGACACCACATGAAGCTCTCAAGGAGTCAAGCTCCTGATTCAGAAGATGAAAGGAGGAAGATGAATGATGTTCCTTATTCTAGTGGAGTTGGAAGCATCATGTATGGGATGGTTTGTACCAGACCAGACTTGGCTCATGCTGTGAGTGTTGTCAGCAGGTTCATGGGAGATCCTGGACAAGCACATTGGGAGTCTATGAAGTGGATCCTCAGATACCTGAATGGAACTCTGGATTCAGGATTGCTATATCAGAAGAAGTGGTACCTTTCTGAAGGTGGAGCTGCAATTGAAGGGTTCGTTGATGCTGACTATGCAGGGTGTATGGATACACGAAATTCCTTATCAGGGTATGTGTTTACTCTATTTGGAACTGCAGTGAGTTGGAAGGCAAACTTTCAATCAGTGGTAGCACTGTCTACAACAGAGGCTGAGTATATTGCGTTGTCTGAAGGAGTGAAGGAAGGTCTATGGTTGAAAGGCATGCTGAATGAGTTGGGAATTGAACAGGAGTGTGTTCAGATTCATTGTGATAGTCAGAGTGCTATTCACTTGGCCAATCATCAGATGTACCATGAAAGGACCAAGCACATTGATGTGAAGTTTCACTTTATCAGAGAAATGGTTGAAACAGGGGCAGTAAGGATTGTGAAGATTGCTTCTGAAGATAATCCTGCTGATATGTTGACCAAAACACTACCAAGATGCAAGTTTGAGAAATGCTTGAACTTGGTGGGCTTCGTCTGAATGATGTCATTCCAAAGTCAAGGTGGAGATTGTTAGTTATGACAGTTATGACTTAGGAATGAGGTTGTTATTCTGTTAGGTTGTTATTTCAGTTAGGTTAGTTAGTCGTTGCTCTCTCTAAACTGCCTATATATAGTATCTTGCTGTATAGGAAAAAGGTAGCATGTGTAGATACGTGTGTTAGTGAGCGAGAACGGGTGCGGGAAGAACCTGTCTGAAGTTAACAGGGTGTAACCTTGTCTGAAGCAGCTTGTCTGAAGTTGCTTGTCTGAAGCTGGGTTGTCTGAAATAGAGAAACGTTTTTTTCTCTTGCATATTTTCTTCTCTCTTTTTGTGTTCTTTGATTCTTTTTCTTTTAAGCTTTCAATTTCTTGTTCTTACCCAACACTAACCAACCAAACAATTAAATAACCAAGTACTTGTAAACATTTTCAACCTCTTAGGCCTATCTCTTGACAATAAGGCCGTTGTAAAATTCACAGCAATAGTCAATTGTATAACATATATAGCCCAATATTAAATCCAAAAAATCTAACTTTTTGTGACAACAAAGAACTGATTAAGCAACCAAAGTTTGGTAAACTCCCTAACCTGAATCACAATTGGACATTGAAGTCCCCACACATATACACCTCCCTAATCCTTTCCAAACCATGCCCACATGTGCCACCAATTGCTTCACATCATTGCACTGAATACCTCACATAGATCCTATAGGCCAATCATCACATTGGGCCCATCAGGTGGTATATCAGCAGACTGATTAACTCGAGTGTACATATGCTGCTCCAATTAATAATTTAGTTAATCAACTTCTCATGTGCCAAAATTTATTCTCCTACTTCATTTAGGTCCGCATTTGTTTTCACTATCACAACCTATATGAGGACTCATAATTAATAAGAAACCCACTACAAGGATGCGCAGAATTAGACGCGAAAGCGTAGCGACGACTTAGTCATCGCTACGTCATCGCTACAACATTAAATGTGCAACTCAACGCGTAACTGTGCAATTAATAATCTGTGACGGTCAGGCCGTCGCTACATTAAAAAACTAATTATTTTTTCTGAAAATTTAAAAAATAAACGTAGCGACGACTCAACAACCGCTTAACCGTCGCTATGTTTTTAATTAGGGTTGACGCGCCAAATTTTTTAACGTAGTGACGGTCAGGTCGTCGCTACGTTTAAAACTTACGCGCATAAAACCTTCCCCCTCCCCTCTTCTTCTTCTTCCTTCCTCCTCCTTCTCCTCCTCCCTCTCCTTTCCTCCTCTCCGGCCACCCCTGTTTCTCTCTTTTTCATTTTCAAAATCTCATCGATTAAACACTACCTCTCCTTTATAGGTTCATTTTGAATTGATCAGAATCTCAAATAGTTTCCTCTAGCTCCCTGTGCACTTCCTTCCCTCTTCCTCCTTCGGCGTCCTCCTTTGCCAGCCACTAGTAAGTTTTACAGTTTTAATTAGTTATAATTAGTTTTAATTGTTTATACATAGGTATTCAATTATATAAGTAGTTATTTAGTAATTATTAGTAGTAATTAATTATTCACAAATAAATTATTAGTAATTAGTAATTTATAGGTTTGTTGTTTAATATTTAATTTAACACTATTAAAATTAGGTAAATATGCGTCGTATGCGTAGTAGAGGTGGACAGAAGGTCCCACCTATTAGAGGGAGGTCCATCCCTCTGGGCGAGCTTGTTGCATAGGCAACTCGCTTTCGTGCAGCTTGGGAGAGGACCAACCTCTCTCACCCTAATCAGCTGGCAGAGCAGCCATTTGCTTCAACACCTCAGGCGGAATACGTCCAGTCTTCTTCTTCCTCCCCTCCACCTTCTGGTCAACCTGCTGCATCTGACCAGCCAACATTTGACGGAATGAGGCTCATCTCTACACCGGGATATCATGAGATCCCTATCGAGGTGCAGTAGGAGCTTCCACATATATCTGAGCCCGAGGTGGACGCTCAGGCTGCAATTGATGAGTAGGCTGACCACGACTCTGATGAGGAGCCTGTTCAGTTCCAGGGTGCCAGCTCCAGTAGACCTCATGAGGTAGACCCTCATGGTAGGGTTATTATCAGACCTTTTGGCAGGGGGTGAGTTTGTTTATTTATTTTTACTTTTTTTGAATTGATAATATTTGCTCTTTATTTGTTTTAACAATTAATATATAATTTGTTTATTTTGCAGTTGGATACCTAACAACCCACCCATGTCAGCCATTGGTCATGCGATTCGATGCAGTTTTGGGGTCCTCACTATCTGTGGGAGGTCACCTCGCAGGATGTAAGCGACAAGTGGTGGGCCGAGTTTACGGTAAATAAAATGTCTTCACTTTATATTTTTTTCTTAAGTCATGTCATTTTCTAATAACTTACACTGATTTTTTTTTGCAGAGCAAAGTTGCTTGGGACCCTTCTGATGAGGCCCAAATTAAGGTGTATGAGTAGAGGATTTCCCATTGCCTTCGAGATATGATGAACAAGGCCCGGAGGCCTGGGACACTACTAAAAATATTTATTTTAGAGAGGGAATTTAGAGAGGGAATTTTATCCCTCTCTATTTGTGAGGAATTTTGTGACGGATTTCAAAATCCATCACTAAAGTTGGACCATTGAAATTTTGTGACGGATTTAGAGAGGGAAAAAATCCCTCTCTAAATTTTCTTCGCTAAATCCCTCACAAAATTTCTATGAAAGATGTAGAGAGGGAATTTGTGACGGATTTTATCCCTCTCTAAACTATCCGTCACAAAATCCCTCGCTAAATTAACAACTTTTTAGAGAGAGAAAATTTCCTTCTCAAATTAGCGAGGAATTTATAATTCCCTCGCTAATTTGCGACGGATTTATACTTCCCTCTCTAGTTAGAGAGGGAATTTGAAATTCCTCTCTAAATGGAGATGGATGTTAATTTTTAAGTAGTGAGGAAAATTTTCCCTCTCTATTAGAGAGGGATTTATTCCCTCGCTAAAATAGAGAGTTAAAAGAATAACATATGGTGGATTTGTGTTAGTGAGGGGATTTTAAATCCCTCTCTAAATAGAGAGAGATTTTGGACACCCTCTCTATTTAGAGAGGGATTTTTATTCCCTCGCTAAATAGAGTTTTAAGAGACATAACATATGGTGGATTTGTGTTTGCGAGGGAATTTTAAATCCTTTTCTATTTAGAGAGGGAATTATGTATCCCTCTCTAATTAGCGAGGGATTTTGAATTTCATCTCTAATTAGCGAGGAAGGATAAAATCCCTCTCTATTTAGAGAAGGATTTATGTTTCCCTCACTAAGTAGATATGAATTTAACCCTTCTTCCTTTCTAGTTAGCGAGGGAATTTTATTTCCCTCTTTGAAGAGAGATGAATTTATGATTCTCAACCCACTTTAAGATGGATTTGTAATTATTAACTCTCTATTTGGTGTTGGATATTTCTCTCTATGAGGGTCGGGATAGAATTTTTCCCTGCCAAAAATATTTATTAAAACTTTTAATGAATTATGCAATAATTTATATAAATTAGTATAAGTAAAAGTAATGATCTCAATAAATAATAGAAAGTGAATTGTATATATTATATTATTTATTTTAATTAATAAATTATGTGGATAATACCTAAATAAAGTTTTTATTTAATGTGTTAAATTAAATCAATATATAATCAGATTATTGTTTTCGAATTAGAAATTATTTAAATGTTTTCTTCTAGACAATATAAATACAATTAAAAAACATGAAATAAAAATAAAAAAAGGTACGCTTAGACTCTTTAAAAGCTTGTTTAGATAAATAATACAGACTCATATGAGTATTTTTTTGTAACAATATGGAATTAAAAGAAACAGAAAAAAAAGAAAAGAAAAAGCTAAATAAACTAATTCTACTCCTAGGATAACAGTCTCCTCTAGCATCCGCTAGCACAAGCTCTGAAATCTCATCCATTTGATCTGTAACAACAACCGAAGAGGACCCTGAATGTGCACCCTTTTTAGCTAAAACATTAGCACATTGATTCCCTTATCTTGGAATGTGATTAAGTTCAATAATCCAATCCATTTTAAACAAATCCTGAATTTCTCTGATAATACCAGCATGCTTGTGAAACAAAGGAGGATCCCCCTTGACTAAGGAGATAGCCAGTGTGGAATCAGACCAACACTTAATCTTCTTGTAACCTTCCCTCCAAGCAAGTTGAAGTATCATTCACAAACTCTTGGATTGGTTATTGGTGTTGGTCCCGGAGGGAATCTAGAAGAGGGTTGAATAGATTCACTAAAAACTTTTTGCTTTATTAATATTCAAAATTCGTTTTTCTTCCCTTCAAAAACTGCCTTTAAAATTCTTTCAAATATATTTTCAAATATCAATTTATCAGAGTTTAAAATCAAGAGTTATGTGCAGCGGATCAAAGATATTGCAGTAGGTAATTGATTATCAATTCAGTGCGTAATTGATTACCACTGTGAAGGGAAGCTACTGCAGATGAGGGTTTATTTTTATTTTTTCTCCGTTTGCTTTTCTGTAAACAGTCTTGGGTAACAGGGGTAGAGTAGAAGTAGTATTTTGTGATGTTTTGTTTGGATGCTTCATGTGTTTATTCATGTAAATGGGACTTTCACATAGACATTGGTATTCCTTTAAACATTTTAGTTTTCATTTTCATTCAAAGACACATAATAGATTTAAAATTCTATGTTCCATCATAAACTGATTTGAACAGGTACCCTATGTGGTCAAGAGACTTACCAGTATGTGCCTCTGTATTGTGTGCCAGAAAAGAGAAAAGACTGCGGTTCCGCATCATAAAAGAGTGCGGTTATAACCGCACTCCAAAGAGGCGCTATCTTAGTACATATTCACTTAGACTGCGGTTGCATAACCGCGCTCTAAGTGGCGTTTTGCCACGTTGAAAGTCATTTGCCACGTGGATCTACACTTGGAGTGCGGTTCTAGTAACCGCACTCCAAGTTTCCTACTTTCTGAAGTCGTTAGCTACAGTTCTTTTTATAGCTAATCCGTAGCTACATAATTTGTTTTGCACAAAATACATTTGTGTATTAATTCACCCAACAATATTTTTATTGTATTCAAATGTGCTCAGATATAAATTAATTAATTAATTGATAGAATATTAGCTAATAATTATTAACACTCAAATAACCATTCACATATAATTCATAGATTAAAAAGGACAAAAGGAAAAAGAAAAGAAAATTTTACCATAATATATATATGCTATTAATCAATAAAAGGCAACTTTGCAATACCTTACAAAAATAAGGAAAAGTACTTTAAAAGAAGCAAATGAAAATAAGGATTAATTTAACCTGTCAGGCATAGCGTTTGCCATTCATGTCCACTTCAAAGTCTGACATACAACATCAATAGTTAATAAGGGAGCAATACACATATTGATGTTCTTTGATTTTTTGATTCTTTGACACCTCAATTGTGACTGTAGGTTTTGTGTAAGGTATTAGCCACATTACTCAAGTTAAAAATTGCAAGAACCACTGAGAAGCAATAAATAATATCAGTATTCTTTTCTACCATCCTATTCTTGAATTGACACAATAAATAAACAATGATTCCTATTTATCAACTTTAAGATAGTCTATCTATACAAGAAAAACATACACATACATCAAAATTATGCACACCTGACCAATGACATGACCACTTCTAATTTTTTTTAAAGAAATCCAAATTCATTATTTGTGATGCAACAACATACACCTCTCTAAGCAACTCTGTTAACCATATGAAAACACATGTAGCAGTTCCCATTGGTCAAAGCTCAAATTCTGCACTTGACCTGAAAATTGTAATTTGCATCTTTCTTAGATATTAAGGTTAAAAGAACCAGAACAGCAAAGGAGACTTATTCAAACGTGCATAGCATAACACCTCTGCAAAGTGATTGTAATAGTAATAGAAATAAAGCTTAGAGAGTAAATAAAAATAAATGAAGAGGATTGTACATTAAAGTAGCAGATTTTAGGATTCAACTAACAATAAAATCTAGCCTTCAGCAGGCGTCAAAGTTCCACTTCTCCATATAATTTGACTAATATATATACATATATCCTAAACATTAGATACAGTATCAAAATTCATGCCAAGATCAACAAACATACTGAATTGGTACCTAATTAAGCATAAGGAAGGCACCTATATATATTGGCGTAGATATATAGATGATAAATACTGACAATGGTAACGGAATGTGAATTAACCAAAAAGTGGCTGAGAAAGATAAAACATTTACCTTTGTGTTGATCAAACTTATGAGATCATTTCTTAAGATTTTTCCCGTGGCTGACTTTGGAACCTTCTCTATAAAAGTCACCCACAACAACCTTTTTTATGGTGCAACCTGAATAAAGAAAGTAAAAGAACCCAATCAATAGACAAAGAAAGCAATTTCAACATCCCCATTGAAAGATTTGTTGGAGTAGGAAACCTAGCAAGAGCAGCTGCAATATTTCAACATTTTAACATCGAATACCTAGCTATAAGGTTAGTACTAATCAACAGGTGTGCCATTGATGATGTACACGTGAGACTAAGGTAGATTAGTGTGATGTTAATCCTCATCCAAAGATACTTTTTGAACCCCATATCTGTGTGATGTCATGGAGACAACCGTAACTTAAAGACACAACATAGAGTCTTCACCGTAACTTGCTTTTTGGCTATTTCTATGAAAATTAGTATATTATATATATTTTCGGTTTTGCCTATTTATTTTGGTATAAAATGAATACTCTTCTATTTTTATTTCATATTTTTACATAAAATAAAGAATGGATTTAATTTACTTATTGAATTAGTTCAAGTATTTAAAATTATTTAAAAATGTTGTCATGCCATCTATAGTTACCTAAAGTAATATACAAGTGTGAACATCTTGTCTCCAAAATTTACTATCAATCTGCAGGTTATTTGAGATAAATATAAATTGGTTTAAATGATTGTTGCAGCTTGATCATTGAAAGGAAGCTAAATGTTTGTCATAATTCTTAAAGAATCTGATGGGTTAAGTTCAAGTGGTGTTTAGAGTTGGCTTATCAAGTAGTAATTATTCAACACTGCCTTTGGAAGTAATGTTTAATATTGCATTGACTATATTGAATTTTGAAAAGATTAAATGATAGCATAAAGGTTATGGGTCTAGAATTCAGCAAAAACAACCAGTTAGAAGTGATAATTCAAGCAATAATTTGGATATTTATGGATTCTAATATTTCATCTTAGCTTTGTCATATATGTTCATTTAGCATTGTTATATTGCTTTGCTATATATATGTATTGATGTATATAATTTGATATTTAGAATTTTAATATTTCATCTTTATTAATTTAGTATTTAATATTTATTAATGTAACTTATTTGTATTATAGGTTTCTATGATAAAAAAAAGGATATATATATAATAGCATCTTTTATAAGAGAAATAAAATGTTACCTCTAATTTTGAGATTTAGAGAGGGAAAAAATCCCTCTCAAAATTATAGGAAAAAATTCTGGTCTAATTAGTGAGGAATACAAAATTCCTCGCTATTAGAGACGGAATTATCCCTCGCTAATTATGGGGAATAAAAATTCGTCGCTAAGTAGAGAGGGAATAATGTCTCACTAAATATCTCTAATTAGTGAGGCAAAAAATCCCTCTCTATTAGAGAATGATCAAATTCCGTCACAAATAGCGACGGAATGTGATTTCCTCCCTCCTGTTATTTTGTGACGGATTTTCAAACGTTAGTTTCCCTCTCTATTTGCGACGGATTTTTCAAATTCCTCGCAAAAATTTAGTGACGCCACTTTTAGCGACGGATATTGGATCCGTCACAAAATCCGTCGCTAAATATTTTGTGAGGGATTTTTGACTATTTAGAGAGGGATTTTTCCCCTCTCTAATTGTCAATTTTTAGTAGTGGGAGGAGGCCCACTTGGTGTGGTGAGGAGGTCTGGGAGGGTCTTTTGGCCTACTGGGCCTCTAATGAGCTCAAGGGGAAGTTCGTTCGTAACAAGAGCAATCGGGCTTCTTTTCGCGGGGGAGCAGTCCACACCACGGGCCGCAAGGCCCACCTTGAGGTGGCGTTGGATATGGTATGTATAAACAAGCACTGTTCTATGTTATTTTTGTATTTGTTATTAAAATAATTAATTTGTGTAATTATGCTGTCTGGGCTGAACAGTTGGAGCGGGAGGTAGAGCCTGATGAGTTTTTTGTCGCCACCCAAATAAAAAGGATGGTGGCTGGATAGATGACTGAGCGTGATCCACATATGTAAGTCCAACTTTGTGCTCATTAGTGTTTTTTTACATTAATTCATATATTTACAATTGAATACTCCCTCCGGTCCTATTTATAAGAACCTTTTAACTACTTCACACAGATTAAGGAAGTTGGTTAATTTAGTTGATTACAATAAATTTGTCATGAATGTGTATCACATTTACTAAACTATCCTTGAATTTATTGAGACTCATTGTCTTTCTCTTTCTATTTAACTACTCAATTGTGTCATACTCTCTCTACTAACTAATTACTCACCTACCTCCACTAATGGGGTATTTTTGTCAAATAATAATTAATGCATAGAAAAATCTGAAAAAGTTCTTATAAAAAGGACCAAGCCCACCTAAAAAAAGGTTCTTATAAATAGGACCGGAGGGAGTATATAACTAACTAATTATACGTTTACCTGTACTGAACAGACAACTTACCAGGACCGCCTGAGGGAGGTGGAGTCACAGATGGGGGACAACTCTAGCTTTGATGGGTCCACCAAGCTACAGATCTGGAAGGATGTTGCGGGTGGAAAGACCCGAGGCCGCTGTTATGGCACCGGGGACTTGTCAACCAACATTCATCATTGTGCGACTAGCCTCACTCAGGAGTCTCGGGCCCATACCAGCGGGAGTGACGGGTCACGTCATTCGTCTAAGGGGGCGTTGAGACACGAGATACTTGAAGGCCACCCTAGCTGAAGAGAAGGTTGCATGGTTGGATGAGGACTTCGCACGACTCCGACAATAGATACAAATGTTGCTGGAGGCCGAAAGTGCATGTGGTTCTACCAGCTTCAGTCAGGCTCAGGCTCAGGCCCCGGCTCAGTCGCACCCGCACTACGATGGCCACCTGGATGACCAACCGTTAAGTGAGGATGAGGGTGATGATAAGGATCGTCGCCCACCACAGCAGCGTCGTCGCCGCTACCCATGATTTTTTATTATGTTTTTTATACATTTATTGTATTATGTTTGAACATTCTTTGTATATATACTTTATATATATATATATATATATATATATATATTCCTCTATCGGTGTGTTTATATAGTATCTAGTATTTTTCTTTATAATTTTAAAATTAATAAATATTAAAATAAAATAAATAATAATAAACTTAATTTTAAAAAAAATATTATTATCACTAGCGATAGTCATGACCGTCACCAGTAAAATAAAAAAATAATATAATAAGTGAAAGAGAATCCACTATGTCATATTTTTAAATGGAAGAGAATCCATTATGCAAAAAAACTCTGCATATAGATATACTCAAGTCAATCAAGCTTTTTTTTTTTTTGGATTGCAGGAAGCCTGCCACAACTTTAACATCACCTGTTATTTAATTTTAATAAGGGTATCCAATATAATATAATGTAAATAGTAAAAATCAATCCAAAAAATCAAAAAATCGAATCAATTCAAAAATTAAACAAATCAAAAATAAAACAAAATGAATTTTTTTATTCAATTGGATTGATTTTTTAATCACCTATGTCCCTTATTACCTTGGGCAATCATGTTCGGGATTTAGTGACATTTAAGGTTCATTTTAAAATTTTATCACTATTATCTAATATTTATTACTCCCTCCGATCCTATTTATAAGAACCTTTTCTAGGGTGGTCTTGGTCCTTTTTATAAGAACCTCTTCAAATTGTCCAATGCATTAATTATTTTTTTGACAAAAATACCCCATTAGTGGAGGTAGGTGCGTAATAAATTAGTAGAGAGAGTATGACACAATTGAGTAGTTAATTGGAAAGAGAAAGATAATGTGTCTCAATAAATTCAAGGGTAGTTTAGGAAATATGACACACATTCTTGACAAATTTATTGCAATCAACTAAATTAACCAACTTCCTTAATCCGTGTGATATAGTTAAAAGGTTCTTATAAATATGACCGGAGGGAGTATCTTTTTAAAAAATCTGTTAATTTTGATTTAATTTGAATAAAAATCAAAACCTATCGGATGATAAAATCACAATGATGGGATCAGATAGTTTTTTATATTAAAATCAATCCAAACCGAACCACGAACACCCCTAATTCTAATTGATTAAACATTTTTTAAGGATAAAATATGTTTTTGGTCCATGTAAAATTAGCGAGTTTTGCTTTCAGTCCCTATAATTTTTTTTGTTAAAGCATCCTCTCAAAAATTTCTTTTTGCAATTAGTCCCTCCCCTCAATTTGCACGTGTGAGGTGTTGGTATGACACATTTTCTCTCTCTTAAGTTTCTATTATTTTACTGTTGGCGGTTTAAAACAGCCAAAAAAGTTATACTTGACCGCCACAAAAAAAAATTATACTTGATTCACTCCACTGTTTCCCTCACCCCTTCTCCCCTCCGACCATGACCCACTACCCATAAAATCAAGTATAATTTTTTTTGTGGCGATCAAGTATAACTTTTTTGGCTGTTTTAAACGGCCAACAGTAAAATAATAGAAACTTAAGAGAGAGAAAATGTGTCATATTAGCACCTTGGACGTGCAAATTTAGGGGAGGGATTAATTGCAAAAAATTTTTTTAGAGGATGCTTTAACAAAAAAAAATTATAGGGACTGAAAACAAAACTCACTAATTTTACAGGGACCAAAAACATATTTTACCATTTTTTTAATTAGTGGGTTTTTAATTAGTGGTGAATCCACGAATAGTGTTTGAAATTATTTTTCACTTGGAGCTTTATAAAGAGTTAGATACAAATATTTATGCATGTATGTAAGATATGAATATTTTATTATAGCCCATTAGAACTGCGTATGTCAATAAGAAAATTACATAAAACCAATATAATTATAGGGATCAAAAATTTTAAAAACACAAAATCCACCTTCCAAGTGAACCTTTTTTTTTCCTGATTCAATCTCAATATTTTTTGCAGTTAAAATAAATTGAAAAGCACACGCGATCTGGACTATTGCATAAGGATTTAAACTTAGTTCACATTTTACCTCCTTTTCATTTTTCAAACATTAATTTATTTTGGAAAAAATATTCACTAATTAAAATAAGAGTGCTTTAAAAGTAGTGTCACCTACTCTTTTAGAACCTACAAATCAAAAGTTGTTTATTATAATTGATTTTTTAAAAACAAAAATTATTTAAAAAGTAGTGTGCAAACCATGAACAGTAAAAACATAACCTCTGAGGATTGTAAAGGTTTAGATTAGATTAGATAATAAATTAATATAAAGTGAGATAGATTGTGAGGTCAATTTTAGAAACTTTATAGAGTTGTTGGGTTAGAGGAAAAGTGAGTTGAAATTGCTTAAAATTATAAAGATGATATGATATTCTAGGAATGCGTAAAAAATTTAATTTATTCAATATAACAACTCATGTGAATTGCTCTATAGGAGATGACCTAACCACTCATTTGGAAAATGTTGTATTGTATCAATACAAGATGAGAAGTTTAACCTTTTACTTATCTTGGCCTTCCCAATGGTGCCAATACATGAAAACGTGATTCTATGTCCTTTGGTGGTAGAATGGTTCTCTTACGGGGTGTGCTTCATTCTATTCCGATCTACTTTATTTCCTTCTTTAAAGCTCCAAGAGGTATCATCCTTAAACTTGAATCTCTTTCTAAGTCTTTTCATGGGGGGAGGGAGATGAGAACAACAAGAAAATACACTGAGTAGGGTGGGATGATGTTTGTAGAGAGAGGGATCATGGCGGTCTAGGAACTAAGGACCTCATAACTTTCAATTTAGCATTGTTGGAAAAATGGAAATGGAGGTTACTATTTAATGAAGATAGTCTTTGGGTTAAGGTTATTAGGTCTTTGTATGGGGATAGTATGATGTCTTCAAATGGGGGGAAAGTGAAGGTTCCAGATGGTGGGTTGATTTATGTGGTATTGACAACGGTAATCCGGTGTCCAAAAATTGGATGTTAAATAAGTGTGTGAAAGTGGTGGGTAAAAAATACATTATTTTGGAAAGAGAACTGGGTGGGGAAAGGAAATTTATCAGAGGTATAGTGGACTGTATTACCTTGCGGAAAACAAAAATACTATAGTTGCAGACAACCAGGAATGGTGGTTTTGAGTGGAAATGGAGTTGGCGTAGGCAATTATATTCATTTCGGAGGATGAGCTACTATCATCTCTTTTAGATGAACTTTACTCCTTGCAATTAAAAGTTGATGTTGTTGATCATTGTGTTGGCTAGCTGATCTAGGAGGGTATTACACTGTAAAGTCAGCTTATAAGGAGGTTGGGAATGATCACATTTTTGCTACAGTTTCAGTATTTCGCTTGTTGTGGTAAAAAAATTTTCCCTCAAAGGTCTCATCTCTGTCTTGGAAGGTTGTTATTAATCGATTTGCATCTAAGCAAAATCTGCTCCGAAGAGGCATCGTTAACATTTCACAAGTGGAATGTTCCTGGTGTTCTGGTTCTGTTGAAATTGCTGCTCACTTCTTTTTTTAGTGTCCTACTTTTTGTCAAGTTTGGATAGAGTGCTTTCATTGGTTAGGAGTGTACACACTAATGCATAATATCTGTGTAGTAAACCTGTACCAGTTTGTTGGTCTCTCTTATTGTTCTTTTAGTAAACGACATTGTTGGATTCCCATTTGGTTACCAATTTATGGTTATCAGGAAATGATTTGTTATTCTCGTCAAACAAACTATCTGTTAGTTAGTGATATGGTGGAATTGGTAAAGTTTAGATCATGGAATTGGATGCGGTCAAGACACACGGAATTTTCCTATGATTATAATTCCTGGCCTAATAACCCTTCTGCTTGTCTCACATAATTGATGGCCTAAATCTTCTCTACTATGGCTGTTGGAGGCTAAGAGGAATGGTAATACTGTTGTGTTTTGTGATTCTGTTTGGAGTATTATTATGTTGCAGTTGCTACATTTTATGGTGTTTTATTCAGGTTGTAGATTTCAGCTACAGCCATCACAGTTCTTAGAAGCACAGGGGTTCTTGGATTGAATCATTTTGATAGCACTGTATTGCCTATGGAATTTGGCTTGGCATATCTAGCAGGGATTTAATTCAGGTTTTTTGTCCCAGTTTTGATGATGGCAGGGCAGGTGTCTGCTGATTGCACTTGTTTTGCTAATGGTTATTAGCTGCTGTCCTGCTACAATTCTAGTTATATAATCATTTGTGTCTTGGGTATTGTGGCTGCTATAATTGCTTTGCTAGTTGATGTGTCAATTGGCTATTAGATGCTCCTTAGTATTTCATTCTTTTCTGTGTGGGAATTGGAATCTAAACACATTAATTAGGCTTTCAAAGATTGGAAGTATGCTTCTGCTGATATATTTGTGTTGTTATGCAATATTGTTTTCCTACTGCACTGCTGCTCATGCTGATATACACACCTATTTCTTTACTTTGTGGGAGGTCTCTTCAAGTATTGTTTTTAATTATATTTGTAAGATCTAAATTGGTTTGGATATTCTCTGGTATAGCAACTTTGCATTATCTCACGGCTAGCTATTTGGATATGATGGCTTTGGACAATTGCTACTGGTTTCCTTACTTGGTGTTCCTTCCTTTTTGGTGGTGAAGAGTTTGGTTTGGTATTTTGGCACCAGCTTTACTTTTTCATTTTTTAGGTGGTGTTGTTTTGCATCTTCATTTTCATTTGCTAGCTATTGGTGATTACCTACTTTAATATGTTTTATAGGTTATTCTCCTTTGAGTTATAAAGATTTTTTGTGTATGGTCATTGTTCTCTTTATTGTTCAATTCAATTTTTGCCTATAAAAAAGGTACAAGATGAGAGATGTAGCTCGCATATATAATATAACCCTTTCAATTTTTAAATTGGTTTTGATTTATGATATTCTTCTTTTCATTTAATTTTATATTTATATTAAGGGTTAAATATATTTTTAATCTCTTAAATAGATTTTAGTCTCTAAAATTTAAAATTTATGGATTTTAGTCCCTCAAAAAGTTAAATATCCCTTTTTAGTCCTTATAGATAAAAATTTGGTAACAAATCCGCAGCAAAATCTATAGAAAAACTATCTAATAAGGATTAATTTTGTATGTTTTTAATTTTTGAAAGACCAAAACCGTCTGTTTTAAATTATAGGGACTAAAATCAAATCTTAACTATATTTCAGAGACTAAAAACATATTTAACTCTTATATTGATAAATATAAGTTCCAATAAAAACTATTTACTATTATTTCATAATTTTATAACTTTTATCTAATATTTATTATCTCTTTAAATGACAAAAAACGAATCAATCTAATCCAATTTAAATTGGATTGAATTTGAAAAATAATTAAAATCGATCGTATGATGGAATGCTAAAACCATAATGATTGAATCAGATTTTTTTCACCTTAAAAATGATCTAAACTGAACGATGAACACCTCTACATCCCATGGAAGCCAAATCATGCCCTCATTACCATCCCACCAATTTTTTTTGTTGTTTTTACTTTTGGAAATCTAATTTCTGATTGTGTACCAAAAAAAATTTCGGTACGCAATTATTTTTCTAAAGTATGATCTACTGAAAATCTAATTTCTGATACACAATTCTTCAGAAATTGTACACTAGATATTAAGTTTTCGACATACGCTTGTGTACCAGAAATCAACATAATTATATACCAAAAATAAGTTTCTGGAACACAATTTAGATTGAGTATCAGAAATTAACTTTCCGCTTTATATCACACTAGAGCAATGTTATAAAAACCGACCCAGTGATCAACTCGGTAAGATTGGGTTAATGGGTCATTGGTCGAACTAGTGAGTCACGGGTTGAACCAGTTGACTCGGTATATATTAAAAAAATTCAAAAAATATAGGTAATGTAATTTAATTTAATTATTACTCCAAATTCAAAACCATTTCCATCACATAAGTACATAATTAAGCAAATAACAAAAAAAATGTTTTAAAATAACATAAGGTGACAAATAAGTTCAAAATACAAATAAATAACTAAGTTTTACTACAAGTCTACAACATAAGCTCATAAATAAAAATAACAAGTAATTAACTAGTTAATGATATATGTGATGTTATTAACTATAAAAAATACAGTAAAATTGAATAAAATAATATAGTTTAATTATTTAAATGTTTTAAGATATAATCAAAATATAAATCAAATATATTTTATTTCATTTTTTTCTTAATTTGATGCATAATACAAAATATTTTTTCATTTTATTTTATTTATGATATAGTATATCTAAATAATAAAATATTTGTTTTATTTTATATGATTTTATTTCGATTTAATCGTGCTTAAAAATCTAAAACGAGCTTAGTAGTTTGTACCGATGTAGCTGTTCACAATTCTCAAAAAGGTAAAGTGGTAAAGTACCAAAGCGCGTCCCACTCTTTACTCTCGAGGAGGAGGAGAAGCTTGTTTTTCCTTTTGGTTTATTGTCTAACTTTGAAATTCATGGAGGGAAGTTGACTAATTGATCTTAATTTATGCGTGAAAACAGGAAAATAAGACAGTGTTAATCTGGTAATTTTACACTGCACCCAGGGGTAAAATGGTCATTTCACCATGAAAAAATCCATAAAAATTACTAAAAATTCTAGAAAAATTCCTATAATTATTCTAAATTATTTTATGCATAAAAATATTATTAGCACTCACTTCTCACTTAAACTCCCTTTTTTCCTAGTTTTCACACACAAATAGCCAATATTCAACAAAATTAAGCAGACAAAAAATTTGTGGTGTTACATGATTAATCGTTTTGTTTCTATAATGCCTTAATTCATGTTTTCGTATTAACATATAAAGGGGAATCCAATTGTTCTGTTTCACCATGTCCGTGCTTGATTTCCTTTAGTTTTAGTCATGATTTAAATTAGAATGAATTTATATCTACAATTTCAATGTGTTCCTTCTTCTTTTACTCTAAGTGAAAATCTGTAAAGCAAAGGCAACATTTCAAAAAACAAAATTTATTCAAAATTTCCCCACTTTCTTTAAGCAAAATCAACGAAATTCCTCCGAATCAGTTAAGTAATACCGATCACAAGATATGGTGTTACACCCTGAATGAAACACAGAATGGGAGCTACAAATAGATGATGAACTCAAAGTACAAGATAAAAAGTGAAAAGGGAGAAATTTATAAGCCTGTATTAGGGGCCCAATTAGGCAGTTATAGGAAGATCGCGAGATTTTTGCTCATGATTAAGTCAAAGTACAAGATAAAAAGTACAAGATAGGGTGTTACACCCTGAATGAAACACATTGGGAGCTACAAATAGATGAAGTCAAAGTACAAGATAAAAAGTGAAAAGGGAGAAATTTATAAGCCTGTATTAGGGGCCCAATTAGGCAGTTATAGGAAGATCGTGAGATTTTTGCTCATGATTACACATGTTGGTAACAATAAAGATGACAAAGGTCAATCACAGTTACAATTACCTAAATGATGTAACTTTCAACCAAAAAAAGTGAACGGGTTATCAATATATAAAAAATGTTAATAACACATTCTTTAATATTCTCTTCTCAACACATTCCTTGTCATTGGTTGAAAATCACATGGATTTGACCACAATGGAAATGGAACTCATATAATTTGATGGCACCTATGTAAATTTCAACCAGTCAGGCAGTGCATTTAAAATAAGGAAATTCTAACGAGTACCCTAGTTAAGGAACCAAAAGTAAAATGCTTTTATTGGAGTGTGTGATATGTAATGTCACAAATGCAATAAATACTGTGATTTCCAATAAAAAACCTTCCCTTTATGGATCCTTAACCGGTGCCCTAAGGGCACTCATTAGCATGACCCTTAAATAATGTGTCAAAGAGTGTGTTATTAGTACTCCTCTTTAATATCTTTTAGACATTTCTTAAAATATTTGTTGGTGATGGAATTTTAAGAGAAGACCTGTTGAAGAAACAAAAGTGTTGAAGAAACAAAAGTGTTTCAATTCCTAGTCGAAAATGGAAATGGGGTTTACTTTATTAAACGATTTAACATTATTCTAAAGAACTTTCGAAAGGCTTTTTTATAATGGAGAAAATTTGAAATCAAATTTTTACAATTCTAAACTAAACTGAAGACCTCTTTTTGTGGTTTTCAAAATGTCTTTGAAAACCACAAAAAAGGGTTTTCAGTGTTTGTTTTTGAGTTGCAAAAACTTTATTCGAAATTTATAAAAACCAAAAACCGAAAACTCATGACCACCCCGAACGGGCCCTAAGTTAACCATTCATAGGATCTATGAAAATTTCAACAGAGATTCCCCTATTTTTCCAACTTTCCCAAAATTGTCAAACACCAGTAATACTCCATACCAGGTGCCAAAATTCAAGAATTAAACATTTATCAATTTCTTATACTAATTTGGTAGAGCAATAGCAATTTTTCCAAAACCTGTAAAAACTCTACCACTAGACTATATGTGAAATTCTACTTTGGATTTCCTAAGTATCAAAGTATTCTCATCATGCACTTAGATTCTTTTTCAACATTATCAATTCACTAAGTTCAATAAATGAAGCATAGTGTAGATAACACAAAAATCATTACTAAATTACACTAGTCCATATCCTATTTCAAATACACATTTATACAACGCATGTCACGGAGGTGCTCTGAAGGAATATACAACTCACCAAAGTCATATAGCAATTATATCATACAAGTAGTCATGACATGTCTAGCCCAATCTTCCTTTACTTCATTAAGTTCGTCCATGGTGTACGTAACACATTTGCACTCCGGGAAATACTGAATAATGTATGATACAATTTAATTAATTGAGATTCACAAATATTGATTCATACTTTTCAAAACAATAGCAATTACCTCTTTTGGTATAGTAGTTTGTTTTTGTGTAATGATTTCTTTCATAAACCGCATCACATAGTAGCCGCAGTCATTATCATTGTCATGTCGAGGACACTACAATAAGAAATGATGAACCACAATCACTCATGTGATAATGTACCAATTTGCATACAATCTTAACAAATTTTCGTGTCAAAGTTAAAAACATACATTTATGATGGACCAAGTAGTTGTTTCTAATTGTTCCAATGGCATCCTTTGTCCTATTTGTGTGCGGTAAATTGCTATAGCACTATAATGAAACAAAGAGGCCACATAAATACAATGAAGAAGCATCATGAACATATCAAGTTGACATGAAAAGAAAAACTTACTTAGTGAAGAAAATCTTTAAATGTGTGTATATTTTTGGATCACGGTGTGATGGGTCTAAGAAATATATGGTCCCATATATCAGATTTATGGCCAGTAGCACCCAATGTTGCCTACAATCACATGTTAAGTAATGTAAATTGTAAAATCATTAAACAATTAGCAGTGATGGGAAATCAGATAACATATTTTTTATCTAGATATCCGCTTACCCAGTATTATAAGGAGCCAAAAACAACCTATCTCCCTCGGGATGGTTACAGAATCTCTTTGCAGCATATTGCAACCGATCATTGATACTAAATCCTCGGGAAATCCCTTGTGAAGATATGAAAACAAATCTACGTGTGGTAGCGGATGGTACCATCAAATCTTTATACAAGTAGCTTAAAAGGACAAGAAAAGAATGAAATTAAATACTAAATTGTTCTAACAATTCAACAAAAAATTAATGTCAACAATTGTTAATCGTAAAATACCTGCAATAAGTATTTACAACAGTGATATCTAACCACTTATGATGAAGAAGATCACTAACACAACCACCGCCAATGTACTCCACACATTCTCCTTTGGAACCAAATATATCTCTCTCCATATTGAATGTTAAAACTGCATCAGTTTGCAATCTAAGGTTGTAGTACATTTGTAGGGAATCCAGGTATGAATTATCTCCACTCACGGACAATGGAGCTACAGTCGGTGCAAGTGTGTCGTGAACAGGTGAGTATTTCTTTTTTTGTGTCACCACTAATTCCTTTGTAAACTGTGATACTTTTCGTTTCCCTTGGGATACTTCGGGAGTCTGAAAATTGAACAACTACAGAGTTTGTTAAACATAAAGTCACAAGAAAACATTTGTAACATGTAACACAATGTAATTGCATGAACATGCCATAACATCCAAACTAGTCAGATTAATAGGCCATCCCACAAAAGAGCCTACTACTTCTTCAATGGTATTTAATTAACCATACTCATTAGGACATGATAGTAGTGCCTCTGCCTCAATTGCAATATCAACCACAACCTTCACATGGTTTAGGGGGAGTGGACTATTGTGTATTGTTTGTTGTCCACTATTGTGTACCTGCTCCTTCCCAACCACTCAATATATTACGCTTGATAAATATATATATAATACATTGAAAAATGTCCTTAATGAGAAATAAATAATGTATCAAGTGATTCCATATAAGCACCTACATATCTTGTAAGTAATATAATGTTATAGGTATTTGGTAACGAAGGAGTACAAATACCTTAGGTAGGTTGAAAAAAGGAGAAGTACAAGAATAAGAATCTTCAACATTGTGAGTAGTAACTTTAGGATCCTTTTTAACAACCTCCATCTTCTTTGCAGAAAGCTCGTCCATTTCCTTTTTAAACAACTCCATTTCCTTTTTAAACCACTCGATAACGGATTTAAGGGCCATAAAATCTTTCTGGGACACCTTGGGTCCTTGCATCTCTCTCTTACGTGAGCACTATGACAAGAGTTTATGTAAAACAAAATTGACAAGTGTACTAAAGATTAATACATTATATACGTCAAAAGTTATCAAAATTGGTAATGTAATGCAACCAAAATAGAGATCAAGCATATGTTGCTCACTACATGACATTGCTACAACTAATGTGTTCTCAAGCTTATTTATAAAATTGTCTTCTTTTTTCATTTGTTTTTGAGATAGGAAACATTTGTCATCTTTCTAATATGCAGAGAATATTTTTTTCATACATTTTATTTTAATTTTTAAGATAAATAGTATATCAAAATTGTACTTTATATATATATATATATATCTTTGAGTATATGTGTAATAGTTATTTTGTAGTAATTTGCAATAATTACAATCTATCCATTAATGATATTTTTTTACTACATTGAGAGAAAGAAAAAGAAAATAAGAAATTGTTAAAACACCTATTGCATACGGTAGTGGTAGCAATGTTGTGTACTATCCAAGTGTAAAATAGTAAGCAAATTAGCCTATCATTTAATCAAGCATATAAAAGAATGGCAAGGAAAAGCCTCTAAGCTGAAACACAGTTACAGATAATATCCAATCAACAAGAGTAATTTTTTTATATAAAAACATGATAAACACAAGAGTGGTGGGTGACATGATAAACAAAAATCGAGAATTAAATGACATTTAAAAATATAAAAAAAGTAAAAGTTTAGGCTAAATTCTATATGCAAACCAGTGGTTGCGCTCTGGTGGTTGGTTTGGGAGAAATGTTTTTCGGCAAGAGAAAATGAAGACAAAGGTGATTGATTAGTCAACAGTAGCCTAGACGGCATGAGCTTGCGAATAAGACTTTAGTGTTTGGGGTTGCAAGAAGAAGAAAGTGACTGAGTATATGAGCCTTGGGGTTTAACGTGAACTGGAAGAGGGAAAATATCTAAATTTTATTAGATCAAAGACTTGGATAGCCCATTCAACTCGCCAATTACTAGCAAAGTGAAGGGTGCTTCCTTCCTTCCTGAAAAACAACAAAATTGGAGCTAAAATGGCTTAAATTGAAAAGCATAAGTTTTTGGAGGACAAACATGAGATCCTGAAGGCCATACACCCATGTGAACTAAGTCACACACCCAACTACACCAGCAAACATGCCCAGGTGAACCCCAGTGACACATGCAGGTGTGATTCAACACCCACATGTGTGCATTCCGGACAATGATTAATTAAGGAGATCTATTGAAGCAGGCTTCAAACATGTTTCTTCGACCCATAATTTGTTGTTTAGTCATTAAAAGTTGCAAACATAATGCAATTATTAGTTTCCTAGATTAAATAGCTTACTGAAGATTTATGCAAAATTAATGATGAGACTTCCCAAATAGTAAAGATCCTTGTGAAGATGTGGAAAAAACGTTTCCAGGTGATTAGAAGATACTGCTAAAGAGTACTCAATTAGGATTTGCTATCAATTATTGAAGATTATTGTCAGTTATTGAGGATTCTTACCAAGCTAAAATTATTATTCAAGAAAGCTACCTATTAGAATTCGGATCTGGGCCTAACTCAACCGGCCCGCTGGACATCTGGAGCGTGGACAACTATATGGGTGGTGGCCCAATAACAACAGATCATCTAGGATAGGCTCTGATACTATATTAGAATTTGGATCTGGGCCTAACTCAACCCCAAAAGCTAGCTTGTAGGATGAGGACTACCCATGACTTATATACTTTAATTTGGCCTTATCTGTAGGCAATGTGGGACAATAACACTACCAACTAATGGAAATCGTTTATGTGAAATATCAAATACTTACCAAGTAAGTCTACTTAATTTCCAAGCTACCTACAATTATAAATACAGCTTGAAGCAGAGAATCCCAGTGTCCTAGTGCCAACCAAGGATCCCAAGATCCTAGTCCTAGACCATTCAAGCATCCAAGTTCTCCTAAAGAGATTTATCCATCCCAGATCACCCAAGGATCCCATGATCCTCATTCATCATTGGAGACCAGTTCTCTCACCAAGCATTTAGAGCCTAGAGCAGACTAGGAGATCAATCTCCAAGAGCATCTATAAAGCCAATCAAGGAGAAAAAGGCGAAGATCTCTTTTATGTTTTCTTTTATAGTTTCTGTTTCTTTTACTTTAATTTGTTATTATTTTATTTAAATATAATTGCTTATTTCCTTCATATCAATTGTTGTTATAATCATTGCTCATGATTTCTAATTAGATTTAGATTGGCTACCGCTTTACTTAGTTTATTTCTCAGATTCTACACTACAGGATTAAACCAATCTGTAGTATAAATGAGTATTAGCTATTTCTCAGTTACACAAGTGTTTAGAAATCATGAAAATTGAGATTAAGGACCAACATATTACCTGGGCAACAAATATATCCCATTCATCTTGGTTTATCAGCTCCGAAAATTGACCTGGAAGATGTGGTTTGGGATTGCCCTTCATGTCAAACACGTACATTGTGGATAAGTAATACCTAAATGATCTATGTCGATCACCAGCCAACGTTATCACATACTTCCTTCGGCTCTCATCAACATCAAAAGCTAACTACATAACAAAAAAGGAATAGTCTGAGTAATTAAAGATATTGATGCATGAGAAAGAAGATTTTACCAACAACCACGAGGTACCTTAACATCATCCCATATGGCATTCTTGTATTGCAGTACATTATCAGCACTCCAGTAATCTACCGTGATTGGGACCCTTTTTCGAGTAACAGCCGTAATAAAACTACTCAATGATGCCTTACCAGGTTCAATAGGTTGGCCTTTGGAATTCCATGCAACCTGAAGATATTTGGATAGGTTTCTAAGTAAAATTTAAATAGGAAATAACATAATATAAACTAAAGTAAACAATTTTACCTGAGTCTTATTCACCATATTTTTTTCCTTGATGACATTCTTCATAACAATCGCCCCACATCTATGTTGCGCCTCCATGTGGTATCTTTCACATAAATGTACCCTTGAAATTGTTAAAACACCTATGGATGGTCGTCGTATCAATGTTCATTAGTATCCAACTATCAAATAGCAAATACTAATTTGTTTGATATACCAAGAAAGTAAAGTAGCCTATCAGTTAAAACAACACAGTAACAGATATCCAATCACCGTATTGACAAAAAAAATATTCAATCGATAAAAGTAATTTTTTTTGTTTTACAAGTGTAACAAAAACATGATAAACACAAGATAAGAGTGGTAACATGATAAACATAAATGGAGAAAAGACATTATTTTTTTTAAAAAAAAAAAGCAAAAATTCAATCAAAATTAATTGACTTACACGCGAACTGATGGCAACGCTCCGGTTGTTAGTTTGGGAGAAAAGTTTTCCGGCAAGAGCAAATGAAGACGAAGGTGGTTGATTCGCCGGCGGTAGCGAAGACGGCGCGAGCTTGCGGACGAGACTTTGGGATTTAGGGTTGAGAGAAAAAGAGTCACTGCGTGACTGTGAGCCTTGGGGTTTCGCGTGAACTGACACAAGGAAAGGCTTTCAAATTTTATTAGATGAAACTAAGATTTGAAAAACTAATAGTAATGTGAAGGCGCTTCCGTCTGATATTGTAAGCGCCCTCATAGGGGCTTAATTTTGTCCATATCAATTTATTTTCTCATTTAGTTTGTGTTAGTTTTATCTCATTTAATTTTTTTTTGCTATATATTTTATTGAGACTTTGAGAGTAGCAAGGTAAGAAACCGGTACAAGACATTTTATAAAGAGAATACGGTGTTGTCATGAACAATTAAACTTACGATATGCAATGCATTTTAGTCCATTTGGACATTGCATAATAGAATTGTTTTAAGTAACCGCCTTAAGTGGTAACAATTGAATTATATGATTGAATTAAACTTATCATGTTATTTATTATATTTCTGATTTTATTAATTATATTTATAATTAATTTATTAAACTATATATATTATATATTAAACCGGCTTATCAGGTCTAATAATCTCTTTATTAGGTCTGAAGTATGACCTATTTAATTAAACAGACTCTTCAAAAACTCTTAATTTGATTTTTCTAATAAATGAATAAGGTCAAGTAGTAGGTTCCTTAGCCCTATGTTTGATTGGAGGAATTTGGAGGGAAGGGGTGTGAGGGAAGAGATTTTAAATGAGTTTTTATATTTAGTTCAATTTTTAGGAGGGGAGGGGATGAGGACAAAATCCCTTGTAAGACTATTTTTTCTCCCCTCCAATAATGAAGAGATTTGGAGGGGAGAGGAGGGGAGGGAGAGGATTAAATAATTAAAATGACTTAAATAGATGCCACTTGTTCTTCTTCGACTAGCACTCCTTGTCCCAATGTTAGGCTTGGGATGAATATAATTCCCTTTCAGGTTCAGACATATAAAACGTAGAGAGAAGAAATTGGCTCATGAGTACTCTTTGACAGAACGCGCTCAGCCAAACCATGTCATTAATGTTGTCTTTTTAAGCTATTTCAAAAGTTTGCTTATTTCCAAGTCCCACATTGCTTGGTGAGGGAGCCTTATAAGGGTTTATATATTAACTTGTGATATTGGTTGTTAAACAAGCTAGTGAGAGGATGGGCTCGCGCGCACAAGGATGGGCCTAGCTAGTGCAAATTCTCCGATTTGCCCCCCCCCCATGCGCGCACGATAATGGTGCCTCACCAGCTTTTTACTCCCACTTTTTTTAAATTGAAAGACTAAACCTTATCTCAGAAAACGGTTTTATTTAGATTTTAATTTTGACTTGGTCTTACTCGGATTTTATGGGATTACCCTATCCGCACTAACAGAGTAGTGGTTCCTATTTTCACTCCACTTCTATCTGTCAGTTACTTTTTAAAAACAAAAAAAAAAAAAACCGCACAGATAGATGTTAATCCTATCTGTTTTTCAAAAACGGTATCCTCCTCCTCGGTTCTGCTCTTCTGATCCTACTGATCGTTCTTTCCAGTTCAGTGCCACCTCGTACTTGCTCACGGCGGTTCGGGACGAACCTGTTGTATCCTGGGGGAGCATCACATCCGGTCGATGAATCCTTAAGGACAGCGTGCCCCTCACGCGCCTCAGGTTTTCTTTATTTTACAGGCTGCAGAACTCATCAGCATCAACAATCTTAAGGATTCAATATGTCTTCTGCACCCTCTGCTTCTGACGGAGATGGCGACCCAAAACCACCTCCTCCTCCCGTCCATGCGCTCTATGCGAAACCATTCCCTGATATCTCGAAGATAGAGGTTTTTGGAGGACAAAACTATCGTAGATGGCAGGAGCGCCTTTTCTCTGTTCTCGATCTCCATGGAGTCGCTTACGCTCTTACAGAATCAAGGCCACCACAGACTGCTAATCTAAAACTCATAGAAGAGTGGACCAACGCTAATAAGGTATGTCGTCACACTATTCTCAGTACCTTATCTAACGAGCTTTTCGATGTGTATTGCTCTTACAAGGAGGCAACAAAATTTGGGAGTCCATCAATCTAAAATACACGGCTGAAGATGCTGGGAAGCAGAAATTCGTCATCGGCAATTACTACAGGTGGGAGATGGCTGAAGACAAGGACATCAAGGTCCAGATAAATGAGTATCATAAACTGCTCGAGGATCTGAAAGGAGAAAATATTGAGTTACAAGATGAATTTGTAGCTGGTCTATTGATTGAGAAGCTGCCCCCTTCCTGGAACGATTACAAACAACAACTCAAACACAAACATAAGCAATTGTCGCTGGCAGATCTGATCACCCATATCATCATTGAAGATACCAACCGCAGGGAGCTCAAAGTGGCCAGGGCAAGGGCTCTAGCGGCACGAGCCAATCTCATTCAAAACAAAGCTAACAAAAAAGGTACGAAGTCAAACTCTGATCACTTTGTCCCTAAGGTTACTAATCCCAACGCTAACTTCAAGAAAAAGGGATGTTGCTTTGTTTGTGGAAAGCCAGGTCATCAAGCATATCAATGCAGACACCGTGCGAGAAACGACAATCCTCCCAAACCAAAGGCAAATTTGGTAGAGGGAGATGATATCATTGCGGCGGTTGTTTCTCAAGCTAATATTGTGACTGATGTGACCAAGTGGGTGGTAGACTCTGGGGCTACCAGGCACATTTGTGCCAATAAAGAGGCGTTCACCTCCTACATTGCTGTAGGGGAAGGAGAAGAACTTGTATATCTTGGTGATTCCAGAACTGCACCAGTTCAAGGAAAAGGAAAAGTACTTCTCAAACTCACATCAGGGAAGACCTTGGCTTTGAATGATGTACTGCATGTCCCTAATATTAGGGCCAATTTGGTCTCTGTGTCTTTATTGTTAAGAGTTGGGGTTAAGGTGTCTTTTGAGTCCAACAAAATTGTGATGACCAAAAATAATGTATTTGTTGGCAAGGGATATTGTGATCAGGGACTTTTTGTTCTTAATGTTTCCGAAGTATTGAATAAAAATGTTTCCTCTTCTGCTTATATGCTTGATTCGTTTGATATATGGCATGCTAGATTAGGACACGTTAATTTTTCTTATATTAAGAATATGCGCCAAATTGGTATGATTTCTGGTATTAATAATGAAAATCAAGATAAATGTGCTGTTTGTATTGAATCTAAATTAACCAAGAAATCTTGTCTTCCTGTTCAACGTGAAACTGAATTACTTAATTTAATTCACTCTGATTTAGGTGATTTAAAACAAACTGTAACAAGAGGAGGTAAGAAATATTATGTGACGTTCATAGATGATTGCTCAAGATACACTAAGGTTTATCTAATTAGACATAAAGATGAAGCATTTGATATGTTTTTATTATATAAAGCTGAAGTAGAAAACCAATTAAATAGGAAAATCAAGAGGGTTAGATCTGATAGGGGTGGAGAGTACATTTTATTTAATGAGTATTGTGAAAAAGAAGGCATAATACATGAAGTAACTCCACCTTATTCACCTGAGTCTAATGGGGTAGCAGAAAGGAAAAATAGGACCTTAAAAGAAATGATGAATGCCATGCTCATTAGTTCAGGTGCACCAGATAACTTGTGGGGGGAAGCCCTTTTAGCTGCCTGTTTCTTGCAAAATAGGATCCACATAAGAAAACCGGTAAGACTCCTTATGAAATTTGGAAAGGGTATAAGCCTAACTTAAGTTATTTGAGAGTGTGGGGGTGCCTAGCTAAGGTTATGCTTCCTGACCCTAAGAAAAGGAAAATAGGCTCTAAGACCTCTGATTGTATGTTTGTTGGCTATGTTGAGCATAGTGCTGCCTATCGTTTTCTTGTCTTGAAAAGTGATGTGCTTGATTGTAATACCTTTTTGGAAACAAAAAATGCTGAGTTCTTAGAATATGTGTTCCCTTTGAAGTCTGAATCTGTTTCTCGTGCAACAATTCAAAATAACAATGAGAACTCATATGAGGATTTGAGAAGGAGTAAAAGACAAAGAAAAGAAACGTCTTTTGGAAATGATTTTTATACTTACTTGATTGGAAATGATCCTTTGACCTTTGATGAAGCTGTTTCTTCTTCTGATGCCGAATTTTGGAACAAGGCTATTAAAACTGAAATTGATTCTCTTTCTAAAAATAAAACTTGGATTTTAGTTGATTTACCTCCGGGAGCAAAAGCCATTGGTTGTAAGTGGATTTTTAAAAGGAAACTTAATCCTGACGGTTCTATTGAAAAATATAAAGCAAGATTGGTTGCGAAAGGTTTTTCTCAAAAACAAAATATTGACTATTTTGATACATTTGCTCCTGTGACTAGAATTTCTTCAATTCGAATTTTAATAGCCTTGGCTTCTATTTACAAATTGATTATACATCAAATGGATGTAAAAACGGCTTTTCTAAATGGTGATTTAGAAGAAGAAATTTATATGTCTCAACCTGAAGGATGTGTAGTTTCTGGTCAAGAAAATAAAGTTTGTAGACTTCTCAAATCCTTGTATGGTTTAAAGCAAGCTCCAAAACAGTGGCATGAGAAATTTAATCAGACTTTGATAGATGATGGTTTTTCTATTGTTCAAGTAGACAAATGTGTTTACACAAAAGTTGTAAATGGTGAATATGTTATCATTTGCTTATATGTAGATGATATGCTTATATTTGGCACATGCTTGGATGTAGTGATTAAGACTAAGCTTTTTCTTGCATCTAACTTTGATATGAAAGACATGGGTGAAGCAAGTGTGATATTGGGTGTTAAAATCATAAGGAAGGGTGATAGTATTACACTATCCCAAGAACATTATGTTGAAAAACTTCTTAGGAAGTTTGGACACTTTAATGACAACCCTGTGAGTACCCCTTATGATGGCAACACTCAATTAAAGAAAAATCGAGGTGACCCTGTCTCTCAGTCTGAGTATGCGCAAATAATTGGGAGCTTGTTACATTTAATGAATTTCTCTCGACCTGACATTGCCTATGCCGTGGGCAGGTTGAGTAGATACACTCAGAATCCTAATAAGGATCATTGGGGTGCACTTGTTAGACTCATGAGATACTTGAGAGGTACCATGGATTATGGTATTATGTATGGTGGATTTCCCGCTGTATTAGAAGGATACAGTGATGCTAACTGGATCTCAGATTCAGATGAGACAAAATCCACTAGTGGTTACATCTTTACACTTGGTGGTGGTGCTGTCACGTGGAGATCGACCAAACAGACTATAATAGCCAGATCCACTATGGAATCTGAATTTATAGCTCTGGAATTGGCCGGTAATGAAGCTGAGTGGTTGAAAAACTTCTTAGCAGACATTCCGTTAGGAATGAAACCAACACCATCAGTGTATGTTCATTGTGATAGCCAGTCGGCTATAGCCGTTGCAAGGCAAAAGACTTACAATGGCAAAAGTAGACATATTCAGTTAAGACACAACGTGGTGAAGCAGCTGCTGAAAGATGGAATAATTTCCATTGATTATGTAAAGTCAGAAGTGAATTTGGCCGATCCTCTGACTAAACCCTTGGGTAGAAAATATATATATGAAACATCGAGGGGAATGGGACTAAAGCCATTTTGATACTAACAGTGATGGTAACCCAACCTTTGTGATTGGAGACCCCATGAAGAAGGTTCATATGGGTAAAAACAAGTCAGCTGTTAGTTTTGCTAGCACTATTTTACTTGTCCCTTCCTATGGTGTATGAGGTGCTAGACTGCATATTGGAGAGGATAAGCCCGAAAGGCTTTTAATGATTCTCATATCCCTTACAGGTGGTGTATGAAGTGCAGCATACACTTGATGAAATCACCTATATGAGTGTCAAGTGGGGCCGCTTGCATGAGATTTAGGCGAAATCTCTAGAGCACTCATGAATACCAGGCGAGCGCATGGCCTTACAGCGCAACACAGCGGTAACGGCAAGAACTGTAGGGTGTGATGTGATTGGTAAGACCTCTGGCATACACTAAAGTGTCTTGGTTCATAGGAACTCGTTCCACCGATTCGCTTGTATGTTACGACTTATTAATCTAGGTCTGGTTCATAGTCCAAAAGACACCAGATTCGACGCATTAACATTCATGTTAGTGGTTCAGAGCAGAACTTTCTTCCTTTTAAAATTGTTTTTTAAAAACTTTTGAAATATGTGGGGGATTGTTGTCTTTTTAAGCTATTTCAAAAGTTTGCTTATTTCCAAGTCCCACATTGCTTGGTGAGGGAGCCTTATAAGGGTTTATATATTAACTTGTGATATTGGTTGTTAAACAAGCTAGTGAGAGGATGGGCTCGCGCGCACAAGGATGGGCCTAGCTAGTGCAAATTCTCCGATTTGCCCCCCCCCCATGCGCGCACGATAATGGTGCCTCACCAGCTTTTTACTCCCACTTTTTTTAAATTGAAAGACTAAACCTTATCTCAGAAAACGGTTTTATTTAGATTTTAATTTTGACTTGGTCTTACTCGGATTTTATGGGATTACCCTATCCGCACTAACAGAGTAGTGGTTCCTATTTTCACTCCACTTCTATCTGTCAGTTACTTTTTAAAAACAAAAAAAAAAAAACCGCACAGATAGATGTTAATCCTATCTGTTTTTCAAAAACGGTATCCTCCTCCTCGGTTCTGCTCTTCTGATCCTACTGATCGTTCTTTCCAGTTCAGTGCCACCTCGTACTTGCTCACGGCGGTTCGGGACGAACCTGTTGTATCCTGGGGGAGCATCACATCCGGTCGATGAATCCTTAAGGACAGCGTGCCCCTCACGCGCCTCAGGTTTTCTTTATTTTACAGGCTGCAGAACTCATCAGCATCAACAATTAATTCACAAGAATCACGGGTTACACAAATAGTTACTAATTGTTTCACTTGAACCTGAACTTACTAGGATAATCGTTACCTATTACGAAGAAGATGAAGCAAATGACATTCCATTCAATCACATTATCTCCCTTATCTTTTCTACTATTTCAAAAGCACAAAGTAAGATTGAAAACAATAAAAGAAAAAGAGTAACGTGAGATGCTTTTGACTTGCAAAATCTACAAACTACAAAGTGAGATGCTTTTGACTCAAGAATAAGAAATAATATATTTTCCTTTGACCATTATTAATTAACTTCTACATGAACCCATACTTGCTTAATTGCTGAAGGGATTTTTTTGTGGAAATTCCAGCTAGTATGAAGGATTTTTCAGCCAACTTACAAAACTCAATTTCTGGTATGGATTTTCTTCCCCAGCTAGTGGAAAACCAGAGCATTAAGAAGTCCAATATTAAGTGCGTTGAAGAGAAGAAAGACAAAGAGAAGTAACAAGAGAGTGCCTAAAGAATTCAGAATTGTGAACTTTGAAATGGAAGGCATTTCCTAATTCATTATCGTTTTGACGTGTGAATCGGGGATGTGAAGCAATTTGAGGAGAAAGAAACTTGAATTAGAATGATTGTGGGAAAAAAAATATCGAGGATATAGCAGAAAATGAAGTCTTTCACTACAACTCTTTCTCACTGACTCACTGTCCATAAAGCTCCCGTAGATAACACCGTGCTTTCATTCCAGGTCAATTGCAATTAAATTAAATATACTTCACCTTTTTGTTAATTTCACACGTTCATAACATATTAATATTGTAATTATTAATAATCATAATCATTAAGAACAATTAGTATATGGAGTGAGAATTATATACAATGTGTTTAATGTAATAAAAATAATATTTAAACACATGATGATATATGAAAAAATAACAAATTATTAACATTTTTATTTTTCAAATGTGGTGTAAATTTATTTTACCATATTTTTATTTATATAATAATTTCATGAAGAATTTTTATCTTCATGTGATACATATGCTTATTGTTGTAATTTAAGTATTGATATATTTTAATGCGAAATATATCTTTTTATGTAATTTAAATATTTATATTTACGATTTTAATATTGATTTATTTTATTACAATATTTCTATTTTTACACAATATAAATATTTATTTATATAATACACACATTTTTTTAATACACTTTTTAAAATTTTGATACAAAATAAATACGGCCCTTTATGATTTATTTTAATATACTTTTTTATTTTTCAAATAATTTTATCAATTAAATTGATTTTTTTATAATTTTATAATTTTTATATTTCATAAAATATATATACATAGTTTCAAATATCTTAAAAATATATGGGATAATTGTCAACCTGATTTTAAAATTAAAAGAATATAAATGATTGTAAAAGTAATATATGACATAATTTTTTTTTATAAAATTTTCTATTAAGTAAATAATGTTAAATTTTAAGGATGCCTATATTAGAATATATGGGCAACTTCTACCCCAATATTGGAGAGCAACCCATAAAAGTAATAGTTGCTTTTGCTAGCACCTGCGTCTCTACTGACTAAAATACGACTCACTTGCATTTTCAATGTTGGATAAATTATAGAAGCAACTCTAGCAAAAAAAAAAAAAAAAAAATTGTGGAGCTATATATATTATGGCTTTTTTAGAATTATTGAGTTAGAGAAAATACTTGGTTGAATTACTTAAAATAAAAATGAGTAAACTAGCTTATCGGTCCCGACTTTTGGGGGACCATATAGTTTCGTCCCTAACTTTTCTAAAATAGCACTTTAGTCTTTGATTTTATTAAAAACATGCACTTTAATCTATACTTTATTAAAAAATATGCATTTAAGTCCTTCACTTTATTAAAAAAACAATCACTTTTGGGACTATAGTGCAAGTTTTTGTTAAAGTCAGGGACTAAAGTGCTATTTTAGAAAGTCAAGGACAAAACTACATGGTCCCCCAAGAGTCAAGGACCAATGTGCTAGTTTAGTTAAATAAAAATGTAAAGAAGATGATATGACATTATAAAAATGTAAAAAATATAATTTATTCAATGTAGAAATAGTTGGAGGTGCCCTTCCTATCTTAAACGCCTCTTCTACATATGACCAATCTTTTTTTTTTGTATAAAATCAAGTATACTCCATGGGAGACAATCTTGCTCGATTCGGGAACATCCACATCATGGCGGGGCCAACTCTTCTAATGGAAATTTTTTTATCTATAAGACTTGAACCCGAGATTTTGCTTAAGGGGAATCAAACATGTACCACTTGAAACAACCTCTGTTGGTTACGTATGACCCATTTTTAAAAAAAATAACCCAACAAACACTATCAGAAAAAAAAAAAATAGCTGACATACAACATGGGCAACAAGCAATTAATTTTCTTATTTAGTAATATAATGAAATATATGATGACAATCAATTAATATACTTTTGATAATGTTTTACATAAAAGAAATTATATTTATATAATAATGTTATACAATAATTGTTTACAATCATGAGAGATATAGAAATAAAATAGAGAAATATGAGATGTAATAACTAATATAATAGAGAGAGGTAAAGAGAAAAAAATGTGTTGTATTAACTGTTGTATGTATTTTTTTTTTTTTTTTTTTGACGTCAAAGATAATATTTTCAATCAGCATGTGAGCAGTGGGAAAAATCCAAAGCCACTTGAGATGTTATACAATCAGGGAGTTCTTCCACCCAAACTCGGTGTGGATTATGATAAGCGAATTTAGCCCGTATGTGTGCTGAATGGTTCCCGGATCTAAGTACATGCGAAAATTCTAAAGAAAAGAAATCATGCTTCAAAGAAAAACAACCCTCTACTAAAAAATCAAAAGTGGAAAAGATCCTCTACTTGTGCTCTGTAGTGCTGTTATGAGAGTTTTGTAGTCAGATTTTGCTACTAATTCCATAAATCCCATCTCTAACGCAAATTAAAGGCCAGAGTGCATACCATAAGCTCCTGCTGTCTTCACATCTCCAAATTGAAGCACCCAGTACTACAACTCCTTCAAAGTCTGACTATAGTTGCTGCTCCCCATGATATCTTTCATCAATTTTAGCAATATCAGTGTTGAGTTTATATGTCCCCATACGCGGAGGTTGCCAAGATTCTCCTAACAGTTGTATGTATTTATTGCATAATGAGTCTCTTTACATAATCCTTTTATATACTAAGACGTTTTAAGTAAGAAAGAAAGACAAGAAAGTAACCGTGTACTATTGTGTAAATTTTGATTTTTTATTTACACGAGCTCTATGTTAGTTTTTAATTTCAACTTACATTAAAGTACTAATGTGTTTAATTACTATAGATTGTCAATGTAAAAAAGTTTAACATTGTTATTCAATGATATTTTACCATATCAATTAAAAAATATAACACTTTATGTGTCATTAAACTCAGTAAATGATTTGTCAACACATTATTGGATGACTGTATAAAATTATTTTACACTTACGGTGTATATTTATTAAATTCATTATTAGTCTATGAGAAATTATATTCATACAATCATTTTATATAATAATTTATACAACTAATAGAAATAATAAAAAGAGATAAAAGTGTGAAATGTGATTAATGATATCTCATACTAAGATATAGCTAAAAAAATATATGTTGTTTGAATTGTTGTATGAGTAATGTGTATGATATATGAATAAAGAATCTCTTAATTTATTAACTAGACGCCTAACTAAAATCTAAGCAATTAGGAATTCCCATTATGTGATAAGTTTGTAGAAGACTGGTTGATTGTAATAACATGTTGAGGTCCACTATTGTCACGATGACATGGTTGTGGAGCTTCCTCCTTATTAGGACTCTTTGGGGTCTCTGCTACAACTTTACTGTCCTTATTCTTAAATTTTGCGAGGGTGGAAAGTTCTTGTATTGACTCTGCAAGTTTTTCAGTGCAAGAAACCACATCAAGCAGCAGGGAAGCCACAGTCATAACAGGAACAACCTCAAACAGATTGGTATCTTCCCACAATCCTGTTTTGATCATAGCCCTGAGGTTGGTGGCAGCAATCTTAGATTTGGCAATATGAGGATCCGCAGCGGATGGTGAAATCATTTTTTGGATTGCCAATGCTAATTCCTTTAAAGCCATTCCTGTTTCTGTGCTCATTTTCATGCATGGCTCTTGTATTTTGCTTTTGATTTCCAATGGTGTCTGTAAGTTACACATCAGAAACTCATGTCATTTCACCAAGAATATACTCAATCACAAAGTAAAAGTGAGAGAGGCCAAATTGATACCTTAGTAGAGTTAAGGAAGCCATTAAGGGCATCAATTCGATAGGCACATTGCCTTGATAAGCTTCCAATCTTCTGATATTGTTGCCAAGGATGACGAAATCTGAAACGACCATGGCAGGGCTCCCACATTGCAAAATTAGCCTGAACAAGATAAAAAGGATAATTAATTAATTAATATGCAGCATATTGTTATCTGGGGAGTCTCAAATATTATTATTGTTTCTTCTCCTTACCAAGTTATCTTCAACTTGTTTTGAATTAAGAACACTCTTATATCCTTGCATAGAGGATTTATTTGTTTCTCCAACCTCTGATGTTCCAAAATATTCCTCTCCAAAACCTGTAATTTGCTATACATTGTCAATTTGGACCATTATAAAACATTGGAGCTATTGCATGCAAAACTCCTAAATCACATTTACAAAGTTGTCTTGCATGAATGAATACCTTGTAAAAAGCTCCCAAGTTTTTCAATATTTTTTGATACCAGATTGTGAAGATCACCACCGGCCCATACAGGGCACACGAAAATGCAAACCAACACAGAAATTAAACCACCTGTGAATATAGTGGTTAACCTTTTCTGTGCAATGTCAAGTATCTCACAGCCTCTGTAGCTTGATTCAGATACCAAACAGAATGTCAAGATAAACACCAGAAGCCCATAATCATATCTAGCCTTCATTTGTGGTAAAAATCGAATATATGTGACTCCTGCAGCTGTAATCATTTAAATTTTCACATTAGCTAGCAATTTTCAGTTACTTCCTACTAGTGAAATTCAATTGGAGAAGTAAATATTACTTGTTACAAAAATTACTGTTCCAAGAAGTATAGGCTCCATAATATCTCCTCTTGAAATTGAAGTAACCATGTAATGAGATCCAAGCCCCAATGCACCAGCCAAAAATGTTGCTAAACCTCTATTTAAACCTTTTCCAAGCGTTGCTCCTGCATGTGCCACGTAATCAAATTGATTGTGTGAGCTAAAAATCAAGTCAATTAAGCTAATTAATTTATGTTTAAAAGAATAAATTAAAAAACAGAACTTGCCTACAGAGAACTCTGAGACAACAACAACAGTGAAAACTGCCCACATTGCAGAGGAACCAAAACCATCATAGAGAGGTTTAAAATAGTAAAATGCAGAAACCAAGGTAATGGCAAGTGCTACTTTCAAAGAATGAATGACCCTTCTGGGATCTTCTTTTCCCAGTTTCTTCAGCTGCAACATCAATTCTACTACCTTGGCACTAAACTTGCTAGGCAACACCATCAAATGTTGCCAACCTTTGGTCACACTGGAAACAGGTGAGCCTTCACTATTTTGATTTGCTTCAGACACCATTTCCAGCTGCAACGGAAATGAAAATTGTACAACCTCAATTACAAATTTTACAAAATTTGGGTATGTGAGGTTTCTTGTATATGTTTGATTCTAAGAGTGTTCTTGTGTAGCCACTAATTGGGATCTATGTTTTATTTATAGTACTAGAGTAAACAACATAACCTAGGATTGACAAATTAATAATTCTAATAAATTTCCATTACCATTGTTGAAGTTTGACTTCTTTTACTAGTATAATCCTTATACATTAATGTTGTCCTGCTATTGAACCGAAAATTTTTGAAGAGCTTTTTAGTATTATAGACCAATAAGTGCTTACTAGTATATGCTTTTTAGTAGTGCTATACAAAGGTTAGCCACCGGGTTTGAAGACGCATTAATAGTTCCTTTTTAGTTATTCTTTCTTTCCACGTTTCGTTTTTTTAGACACCGGCGGCCTCAACCGGCTGCCACCATGGGTGGCGAGTCTGAAAAAAAACACAACAACAAAAATTAGTCTCCAACAAGTTGCAAAAAAGTTAAATAAAAGAAATTTTAAACGCATAATGGAACTTGTGATATCATGTTAAATATGGTTGTCTACATGATCTTCACCATTCGAAGAGATGGGCAAAAATTCAAGAAAGGTTTCTAGCGTATAACAGAGAGAACAGTATAGCCCATGATCTCAACGACCAAATGAAAAACAGCACTTAACAGTGATCAAAGATTCAGTAGTCCAATGAAGTTCACAATATATTTGTATTTTACAAGTTACCACATTATTCGCCAGCATAATGATTAAAGCTTTTAACGTCAACAACAGTATCCGTTCATAGGTTAGCTGGTTAACAAGTACTTGTTATTTTTTTTTATAGAGTACTACTTCCAAGGTAATGTTGTAATTTACTAATTAATAATATTATAATTTTAAATATTATTTTAGAAATATTATTAATATTAAATTAATAAAATAGTGACAGAATTACTTCTAATTAAAGTCATCTTTAAAGTAGTAACTCATGCTACAATAGTTGGTCATTAAAAATAACATAGTGGACAATATATTAATGGTATAAAAGTAACTTCATAATTAATACAATTCAAAATAGTACTATATTTTTTATATGGGAAATGTTAACGAGTACCCTAAGGGCAATAAGGAACAGAAATTGGAAAATTTTAATCGGACTATGTAGCATTTAATACTATGAATCCAATAAAAACATACCTCCTCCAGTCCCTTTTATAAGACACATTAACCGAATTACACATACCAATAAAAATGGTTAAAGTTAGTTAATTTTATTGGAGTTTTAAAAACTAGCTTGACTTTCTAATTATACCCTTATTTAAGATCATTAACTAATTCCACTATCATTTTATAGTTGGAAAGATAACAAGGGTAAATATGGAAAATGATAATAAATGTTGTTTTGAAATTGTAAAGTGCCTTATAAAAAGAACCTCCAAAACTTGTAAGAAGTGTCTTATAAAAAGGACCGGAGGGAGTATTATATATGGTTCCTTAACAAGTGCCCGAGCACTCGTTAGCAGGACCCTTTTTATATTTAAAACCGAGTAATAAAATTTATATAACATCTCCTCTATTTTTTTTAATAAAATTTAAATTCTTAAACATTAATGGGTACCCATGAATATCCGCGGATACCCATTACCTGCATGGGTACCCGTTAATTTTAGCGGGTACCTATACGAGTAGATACTACCCGCACCCGCCCCGCCCCGCCCCGTTGACATCCCTAAAGTCAGGTCAGACCATACTTATAAAATGGCCTATAATAGGTAATATAAACTAGGTTTGGGCAAGAAAAATATAAAGCAAGTTAGACTTGGGTCAGCATATCATTTAATTAGAAATGCTTCAATTTGTGTCATTATTCCTCTACATCGTTTTATTTGGTGCTCTCTTGTACCCTTCAAGATTTCTTGCTTTGCTTAGAGGGTGATGTTAGACAGAATTCCATCAAGAGCAAATCTTGTTAAGAGAGGAATCTTACAAACTTCTGATGCAAGGTGTGTTTGGTGTAATCAGGAGGTAGAGACTTCATGTCATATATTTTTTTAGTGCTCTTTTGCTTATCAGATTTGGATATTGTGTGTGCAATGGTGCAGGTTATACTCTGTCCACCATGTTAATTTTTCTGCTTATTTTGAGTAGTTTTTGGGACTGCCAAACAACAATTTGAAAAATCGCTATAGGTGGTCAGTGATATGGTTTTCAGTTTTTTGGAGCTTATAGCTAGCACGTAACGAAGCTATTTTCTCTAATAATTTTATCAGTCCTGTTGAAGTGCTAGACTTGGTTAAATTGCGTTCTTGGAAATGGCTTAAAGCAAAAGATACTGCTTTTTATTATCAACTTTCCAGTTGGGAATTGGAACCTGTGGTTTGTTTAAATTTGGAGTGAAGGGCTACTTAATTTTGGTTGCCTCTTTGGTGATATACATTGTTTTGGTTTTTGCTGGCTTTGTTACAAGGTTGACACATTCCATGCCTTTGTGTTCAATTAGATATTTGGACAAAGGGACAGATCATATAAATTATCATAAAATAGGATTCTTCAAAGTTGTTGATAATCTCAATATTTGGATAGTGATGTATTGCTAGATACCGCTCACTATTTATGATATTAAATATAAAAAGGGTTTTATTTTAATATCATAACCAAATATTAAAAGCCTATTGGGTCACACGCATACAACAAGCCTCTAGGAAATAGAGTGAAGGGGCCAGACCCATATATGTTAGGGTTAATAGAGTGAAGGGGTAAAACCCTAGCCTCCACTCTATAAATATAGCATAAGATGCATTACCCTAGATATATGAGTAGTCGCTCTTACTCTCTAAACACTACTAGCAGAGTTGATGAGAGTTTCCTAGTCCGGCTGTTGGCGTGGACACCACTAGAGACGTGGATGTTATTGCCTCGTTCGCAATCCTTAAAAGGTACGACCTTTTGTTTTATAGATTTTGTGCCTTAATTCGTGTTTTCGCATTAACGATTATAACAAGGGAGAGAATCATTTATTCCGCTGCACCCTGATCACATGCTTAATTCCCTTCAGCAGGAACTTTATATTATTCTTCTAAACCTTATTTAAGTTGTATTTACATTAAATACATTATATGAAAGAATAAAATTTGATGAGATTAGTCCCTATGATATTGCTTACCTTTAAAAAGATAGTTTCAATCAACTCAGTTGGCATTATACACTAACCACTATCTTTCAGAAGTAACTTCTAATAGCCAAGGTATTCCTGGACAAAAGATCAGTAAGTTTTTCAAAGTACTTGTAGGTTGGACCAAAAGTTTTCAAGGGTGTCTTTAAGAGATGTTTCTTGAAGGTGAACATTGTTGGTTGTAACTTTTAAACACAGTTAGTGGAAGAAATCCTGAGGAAGTCAGGGACTGAATGTAGCTCTCATGTGGAGAGAGTGATGAAGTTGAAATTCCAATCACAAGAAGGGGGGTTGAATTGTGATCTTTTAAAATTCTCTGCAAGTTTCTTTTAATACTTAATCTGCTCAAGTTAGACTTGGCTTTGTATTAAAAGATTATACACCAGAAGATAGATGTTATAGATTATGCAGTATGCAGAAGATATTGTTCCTATATGGAACTTTTAGTTTGTAGCACTTACTTAGGTATCTTTATCTTTATATATATAAAAGTAAGGTAGTGAAATCATCCTTTGAAACATAAAAGAAGGATAGAAGTGTAAATTTCTTTAAAATAAAGTTTCCAAAAATAGTAAGTCACTTTCCCATTTAAAATTATTAACATGCATTAGTAATCATCAATATTTAGTTATAATAATTATATTAGTGAAAATATCACTACAATTATTAACTTATAATAATAATAATAATAATAATAATAATAATAATAATAATGTATCCTCTTATTTACTTGAAAAGCCTACAACTTTTGCTAATTTTTATCTTATAAAAATAAATAATTTAATTTATTTGAGAAATTATAAATATTAATACAGAAAAATAAATAAATATTTATCTTTTAAAAATAAATAAATATATGTATTCATTTATTTTAAAAACATTTTAGTATATTTTATGAAATATATAAGAAGAATAAAAATATAATATGAAATTTAAAAATTCTAAAGCACTTATAAAAAATAAAACCATTTACAATTTCAATAATAGTAATTATTTAATTTTGGTTATTATATCATAATTAAAGCCTTTTTATATTTTCAATATTAAATTTATCTAAAAAAAATTGCAAAATTTGCTAAATTATTGTAACAAAAAACCTTTTGCTAAATTATAGTCAAATGATAGAAATCCTTTATTTGACGTTGATTAATTGTTTCCCATTATTCTTTTCATTTTTCAATGACAATAAAATAAAAATACAGGTCAAATATTTAAGTTACAGGTTAAAAGTTACAATAAAATTCTTCATAATAATTAATTTATAGAGTAAAATCAAATCAAACGGGAATGCAACTTTACAAGAAAACTTACTAAAAATTTAGTTATGGGGTGAAAGTAAATCACACATGATTAAAAATTATAAATAAAAATAAATTAATATTTAATTTACTCATAGAATGGTATTAAAATAAAGTATAAATATTAAAATTTGTGTTGATCATATATTATATGAAAATTTATTATTATTCAAATGAATGTAAGAAAATATCATATGGAAATGAATATTTTATATGGAAGCTCTTAAATATCAAAATTAAAAGTATACTTTTTTTGTAAGTGGGAAGAGAAATTAAAGTACATTTTAATTGAACTTTTTAATATAACTCTGACTTGATTGTATTTGTTACTTTTATTTTGTTGTTTTTTAGTTGTAAAAATATATTAAAAAATAATTCATAAATTTTAAAATTGAATTTTGTATTTATCCATAGATCTTTTTAATACTTTTTAAAATATTTGTTTAAATACCACGTATGAATAAATTTTTATAATAAGTTTATTAATATTTAATTGTTAATTTAGTATATAGATTACAAGAGGTAGATATAATTTGTTTGACCATGAAAATTTTTCACAAATTATATATTTTAATATTTAACTTTAAATTATGGGGGTAAATAGACTTATAACACATAGAAATAATATTTTTATGAGAAAAATACAATAATATCTAAATCATAATAGTACATTTGTATTGAGACATAATAATTTAAGAGTACAAGTATAATACACGGGGATGACCATTCTTTATGAAAATAATGGTATTGAACTTATAATAATTAAGATAAATACCTATATTTTTTAAGCAAGATTCTTATTAAGAGACAATGTTAGAGAAAAAAAAATTATCCTAAGAATATTAAACTTTGTGTTGATTATATTTACTTAAAATTTTTTTACCATTTTAATTATAAAGTAAAAATTATCACCTAGGATTAATTTTAAATTATAGGGGTAAATAGACTTATAACACATAAAAATAATTTTTTTAAGAAAAACACATTAATATCTAAATCATAATAGTACATTTGTATTGAGACATAGTAATTTAAGAGTACAAGTATAACACACGGGGATGATCATTCTTTATGAAAATAATGGTATTCAACTTATAATAATTAAGATAAATACCTATGTTTTTTAAGCAAGATTCTTATTAAGAAACAATGTTAGAGGAATTTTTTTTATCCTAAGAATACTAAACTTTGAGTTGATTATATTTACTTAAAATTTTATTACCATTTTAATTATAAAGTAAAAAATATCACCTAGGATTAAACATTATACATAAAAAGTCAATAATATCTAAATTAAAAGCATGCATTAATTTAATATTTTAGTATAAATATTTATCAATTGTAAATATTTTACTTATACTTTGTTGTGTTTAGTTGTAAAAATATTAAAAAAGCACTAATTAATAAAAATCAATAACTTTTTAAAATTGAATTGTGTTTATATCTTTAAGTTTTTATACATCATAGGGGAATAGATCTTTAAATTTCCAGTTTATTCGTATTTATTTGTTATATTAATTAATATATAGATTACAATAAGTAAAATAATTTACCTTAATTAAGAAACAATGTTAAAAAAAATTGTTTACTTTTTGTGTATAATTTATTTAACCAATATATAATCAATATTGTAAGTATTTATGACATATTTCATACGTGTTATTACATTATTTTTTACCGTAACTTATTTTATAATTTCTATTTTCATACTATTTATTATCATATTTCATGCTCATTTTTTTTTATGTTTTGTTTTACAATTATGCTAATCATATGTTTTTTTCATGTCTTTCAATAAATATACTTTTTTGTGCATTATAATTTATTTATATATTATGTAATTAATATTATAAATAATTATGACAAATATATTATTTGATTATTTTTTTTCATGTCTTTCAATAAATATACTTTTTTGTACATTATGTTATTACATTATTTTTTAAATTATTATTTGATTATTTATATTTTGCCTCTCAAAACTAAATGTCCCGTATAACGCACGGGTCAACACACTAGTTAATTAATATTTCAAAGTAGTTTTATGCACATGTAATTTATCATAAAATAAAGAGAGAAGGGTTAGAAGATTGCACAGACAAATTTTATACTGGTTCACCTCTTCCAACCTGAGGCTACGTCCAGTCCCTACACCAAGTAGGATTTTCTTGATCAACTTTCAGTTTACAATTTCCTTAGGTACTTCTTACCACTGGTATTTTTCTGCAGCCTCTTCAGGCTCTCAACTGATTCCCTTTTTTTAACTTATCAGTGCCTTGATCTTATTGCAGTTTCTTCTGCAGAAGATATAGACACAACAATTCTGTAGAAAACTTTCTGCAGAGCTTTCTCTTAACTTCTCACACTATCACACACTGGAATTCCCTACTATTAAGCACACACAACTTCTCAGGAGGCACTCAACACTTTTTAGGCTCCTTGAGTGATTACAGAAGATATGAGTAGAGAAAAAGGTAAATACAAGGCTCAAAATAAATATAAACTAAGCACAACAGAAGATACTTGAGCCAACTCTCTTCTCTTGATCTTTTAGAAGCAGAATATCAGAGATTTTTGAGAGAGAGAGAGAATTTTTTCCAGAAGGTAGGAATGGTAAATATGAACTCTGTTGCTTCTTCTGGACTCTGTGTTCCATTCTTTCATGAAGTAATGAACTTCTTCTATAGGCAGCTTGAATTTTTTAGCTGTTGCAATCCCTGGGCAAGGCTGAGTCATTTCCAGCTGTGTGTTAGGAGCTGTCTTTATCAAAATCAGACTGAGTCACTGCATGTGCAGGCTGTCACAGTCAAAGACAACTGTCCTTTTACTGATTATTTCTTCTAGAGAGCATTGCCTCTGTAGGGATCAATTCCTTCTAAATTTTATCATTCAAACTCATGGAGAAGATAAATTTAAACATATTCAAATGAAGAAATTAGATCAAAAATATTTTGAACTCTTGCAGATAGAGAAAACTTGAGGAATGTGAATTTTCCAGAACACAGCTTCTTCTGCAACCACTCTGACAATGAATCTTTCTTCTAACACATTGTTTGTGTGTTATATCTTTCTTCTGGTCATATTTCCTTACAAGGAAAAAAGGCTCAAAGCATTTTGAATTATTATCCTTTGTAAACTGGAGCATCTTGCTTCTTCTGTCATATGAATTTTGTTGTTTTGACAGTTGCTATGCTTCTTCTGAGGATGTGATCCTTATAACAGAATGTGCTAAACCTTCCTCTCAATAGCTTTCTTGCTTTCATTAATTATTATAACATATTTAAAATATGATATATCTACTGATAGTCTTCAGAGGCTAATAATGATATCTTCAGTTGAATCTTTATATCTGCACTATCTTACCACACTTGAATAAAATCATTAGTACCTTGAATCAGAATTATACTAACTGAATTTTGAGAGGTTTGTCATTATTGAAACACTTTTGGAGGATTTTGATCCTTACATGTGAACCAATATAAAATTGGCTAGTGTGATCTTCTAAACTGTTCTCTTTAAAATTCTAGTTTTTACTTTTCTAAATTTATCAAATTCAGTTTTAACCTTGCATTTACTGTATTACATCAATATTTTTCATAACTTTACATCTTATTATCTTTTGGCTGCTTGATTTCATCTTTATACAATTTTGTTAAAGGGCTCTCAACATACTAAATCAAGAAAAGTTGAAATTAGGTGGATCTTGAAAGAAAAGAACTAAAACCTAATTCACCCCCATATTAGGTTATCTAAGGCCATTTGACTAATAGTAGTGTCCTCACATGCACTTGATAGCATCTACAAATAGGCTCTTGTAATTGTCATAAAGAGTTTTTAATTTGCTCATTCTTTCTCACGTTTTAGTATTGTAAACACGAAATTCGCTCTTTTTAGTAGCTAGGTTTCAGATCTAATAAATTTCTCTTAGTTTGCTTCCCTTTTCTCTATTTTCTTCTCTATTGTAAAGGAATTCTAGATCTTTTAGGTTAGTGATTGGTGAATTTTAATTCAAACTCTATATGAATTTCTTTTCTAATTTCAATTTAGCGAGTTTTGTTGCAATTGCATTGTTTATTTCCATTCCCAATGCTTCATTGACTGGATCAATCAATATATGAATTCAGAGTGATTCTCACAATTGAAAAATTTTGGTGCGGAAGTAACAACATATATAATTGGCTAATTACCTAGGGATAAGAGTTAGGGATTGTGTGTAATCTTTGTCAATTTTTTAATTTAATGGAATTCTCTCTTGGATTTTCCCTAACTCTACTTTTAAATTGGATAATGAATTGAATCATAACTACTTAGTTGGATATATATATACTTTTAAATTCCATAGAGGGAGAATTAAGAGGAACCAACCACTAATTGCTTTCTATATTGATTTTGAAGTCTTTTTGTCTTTTGCTTGTGTTCTAAGCATTTTAATTCAAAGTTGCTAATTTGAGACACTCAGTCATTAACAACTATTTTTTTTTTGTAAGCAAAGAGACAAATTAATTAAAAAGAGGGAGTACAAGGGGTACTCCAACCCGCTACACAAGATCCATTACACCTAACAGGAAAAAACAAAAACACCTAATCACCACATTAATAGGCAACTATCAGAACCAATTACAACTCCTAATAAGAAAAATCAAAATACTAAAAAAGTGTGAACGACTTTGATGATTGAATATATCAGAAGCTTTAAAACTATATCAGCAGAAGCAGTGTGGTAATCTCCCATCGCCAGAATCAAGACATGAAATCACTCTCCAACCAGGAGACAAACTGATCAAAGAACAACAGATGCAATAACCACACCTTATAGAAAATTGAGGCAAGTTGCAGGAGGCATTTCCCAAACTGAAAAAGGATAAGACAAAGATGTATCCGTAATTTTGATCCAATTCCAGGATCGTATTTTAACCAAATCCAGCACAGTTGCAGGAAGCGAATGTTTATGAGAAAAAACTAGATCATTCCTAGCTAACCAGATGGACCAAACAATAGTCATCCACACAATAGCCCACCAAACTCGATTACTATTAGAGCAATTTGGTAGGCCCACAAAGTGACTAAAATTCTCAACACCAGAGTGATGAAAAGCAGTAGACATCTCGCACCAGCCCATACACAGCATCCATATGGAATATGCAAAACTACACTCAAACAACAAATGGGATGTTGTTTCCATTTCCTCTCCACACCAAGCACAAAATCCTTCACTTGGCAGCAATATCCTCCTCTTGACTAAGTTAGATTTTGAAGGTATTCTATTAAGCAAAGCCTTCCATACAAATCCAGACACCTTAATAGGAACTAAATTTGACCAGATAAGCTTATAAAGTGGAAAAGTCGCAAAAATTCTGTCATTTACAACAACTTTATAGGCTGCAGTAACTGAAAATGCCTCATCTCTCGTCGCCCTCCACACCCAATGATCTTCATGACCATCTCTGAAGTTAACAGAATGTAAAACAGATTACAGCTGCTCTAATTGCTCTAACTCCCATTGAAAAGGACTCTTTCTCCAGCTCCACTTCCATATACAAAGCCCATCCTTGCTACACACTATCTAAGCCACTGTTGCGTTTTTATTATTTGCAACACCATATAGACGTCTGAATCTATCACAAAAGGCACTTGGCCTACACCATATGTCCAACCAGAAAGAAGTATGATGGCCATCCCCAACCATCCTAGCACATCGACTAGAAAACCAATCAATTGGGGCATCTCCCACTTGGTCAATGGACCACAAATCAACCCACCACTTTGAACCCTTAACTGTGTTTAATGACTTACTTACCCTAACCTCACCATATATTGAACTTAACACCCTATGCCACAAGGTACCCGTGTCCACCAATAATCTCCACCTCCACTTCCCTAACAAAGCAAGATTAAAAGTTCTTAAATCCCTAATAACCAAACCCCCCATGTTTCTTTTCCCTACAAACAACATCCCAAGCCACCCAAGCAATCTTATTATGATCCTCATCTCCCCCCCCCAAAGAAAATTTCTAATAAGAGATTCAAGTTTAGTAATAATACCTTTTGGAGCCTTGAAGAAAGAGAGATAGTAGATCGGTGATATTAAAATATTTTTGTGATTGTTTTACATATCCTCTTATAAACGGTGAGACATTTTAAGAAAGAACCATTACACAATAATAAGACAATAAATTAACAGTTGCTATTGTAAATTTCAATCAGAATTTTTTCCACGAGTTCCCCCATTTTGTGTTTCGATTTTTTGCTAGGTACATTGAATTCATTAATCAATATATTAATTAGTCAAAAAAATAAAAAACCGTTAGGAATTCCCATTTTGTGATAAGTTTGCAGAAGGCTGGTTGATTGTAATGACATGTTGATGTCCACTGCTGTCAGTATCACAATGACATGGTTGTGGAGCTTCCTCCTGATCAGGACTCTTTAGAGGCTCTGCTGCAACTTTACTATCCTTGTTCTTAAACTTTGCAAGGGTTGACAGTTCTTGTATTGACTCCGCCAGTCTCTCAGTGCAAGAAACCACATCAAGCAACAGGGAAGCCACAGTCACAACAGGAACAACCTCAAACAGATTGGTATCTTCCCACAATCCTGTCTTGATCATGGACCTCAGGTTGGTGGCAGCAATCTTAGATTTGGCAATGTGAGGATCTGCAGCAGATGGTGGAATCATTTTTTGGATTGCCAATGCTAATTCCTTTAAAGCCATTCCTGTTTCTTTGCTCATCTTCATGCATGGCTCTTGTATTTTGCTTTTGATTTCCAATGGTGTCTGAAAGTTAAACGTGACAAAATTATGCCATCTCAATAAGAATACTAGATCATACAATAAAAATGAGAGGCCAAATTGGTACCTCAACAGAGTTAATGAAGCCATTAAGGGCATCAATACGATAGGCACATTGCCTTGATAGGTTACCAATCTTCTGATATTGTTGCCAAGGATGACGAAATCTGAAACTGTGAAGTCTATAAATCAGTTTAAGTATTTAAACATGACTATAAGACTTAACATCCTTAAGTTTTAATGATTAACAAATAAGATTATATTAAGGACAAATAAGTTTGCATAAGAACTTAATAAGATTACATGAACAGGTTCTACTGAGAAAGGTATTGGTTTGTTGATTGTGTTTCAGGTCAGAATAATTATCTGAAGAAGAAGAGTAGAAGATCGAATCAGAAGGACAATGTGTAGAATCCTAAGAAGAGTAATCCATAACTAAGTTGAAGCAATTTGAAGAAGCAATCGACTGAAGAATTGAAGATGCAACTATCTAAAGAACAGCTATCATCTGAAGAAATGAAGACAATATGAAGTAGTCTATGTATCTGAAGATTGAACGTGTCAGAATCAAGAAATGATCTCTTGGAGACGTTGCAAAGCGTAAAGCACACTTCATCAAATGGAGTTCACTCATTTCAGCAGATAAAGCTAGACATGATTTTCTACCTCGATCAAAGTCTTACACAAATAAGGAAATACTGCAAAGACTTTCTGCAATTCCTGCTGCACCTGCAACAAAAGGATTTGTGTGCGCAGACCTACTGCATCTACACCTGCTGCTGTCCAGAATGTATTAGGAGACTGAACAAAAGCAAGCAAGAAAGATGGTTGAATAAAGTACATAAAATTCAACATATTTATTTATCTAAATCTCAGAAGAAGAAGATACAAAGAAGAATGAAGCTACAATCTTCTTATCAGAAGGAAGAAGCCTTCTGAAGTTTCAACCAGTCTTAAGTGTTGAAGTCATCTGAAGTTTCAACCAGTCTGAAGTGTTGAAGTCATCTGAAGTGCGCAACCCGTCTGAAGGATTAAAGTTGTCTGAAGGGCGCAACCCGTCTGAAGTATTGAAGCTGTCTGAAGTATCAACCCGTCTGAAGTATTGAAGCTATCTGAAGCATCAACCCGTCTGAAGTGTTGAAGTTGTCTGAAGTTTCAATCTGTCTGAAGTCTCAATCCGTCTGAAGTATTGAAGCCTTCTGAATTCTGACGTGGCACTCCTTGCTGAAGACTATGAAGACCTTTTGCTCTCTGAAGATTGCTGAGAAATATCGTTCTCTGCTACACGTTTCTTTTTCAACATATTTATGGCAAGAAACACAGAAACCTTTCCTAGTGTTTTTGAATTACATACACCACTGAGGAAATCTATGCAACGCAGTTCTTGCAGAAGAACAGTGTCAGCTTTTGTCAGAATGAAATCCTGAACCAGTGTCAGAAGCAAATGAAGAAAATGAGTTTATACAAAATAGGCTAAGGGACAAATTCAACTGATACTTCCTCATATACAAAACAGAAGAAAGCTGGAGAAAGCAGAAGAAATTCAAAAGAGAGAATACGCAGAATAATATCATGAAATATCTCTCAAACAGAGCTCATCTATAGAAGTGTCAGAACGGGATCGTTTTGAACACTCAATTTGTTTAAGGAGAAGCAACCGTCTGAGAAGCTATTACACAACGGCTATTTGAGCCACATCATCTATAGCTCAACGGTATTATGAAACATCTTCAAACGACTATATTTCATCAGAACATATAAATAGCCTCAAGATTGAATTTGATAAAGAGTTGGCATTACTGCCCAACCAAGAGTGGTTGTTGATGTTGTTGCAATTGAAAAGAACAACCATAGAAAAAGAGACATTGGCTATGCTTGTCATTATTGTTCGGGTGAACAAATAGGCAGTTGTTATGCTGGCCAAAATGACAGTCAACCTAGAATAGGTTGAAGCCATGAATACACCTTGGGTATTCCAATGATATGGGTGAGAATGTAACCCATGGAAACCAATGGTTGGAGAATGAGGCTGAAGCTCAATTTCATATCTTACCTAGCCTACTCTCAGAGATTTCACTTAGGCCAAATTAGTTGAGGGAGAAGTACCTCACTTATTAGAGACGAGATTGTACTTAACTTAAACACTTATGTCTCTGTCTTACCCTTGTACTTAGATTCATACATTGTATCATGAGTAGTACTCAGTTAACCTCTAGTACAGGAAGAGATTAAGTTTATGTTTCATGGAAACTTAAACTTGGTTATAATTTGTAAACACTTTATGTGTCCAAGAGCTCGGAGAGGCTTGATGGAAGAAAGAATACTCCACACTTAGTTAAGTGTCTGAGAGCTTGGAGAGGCTTGGTGGAAGAAAGAATACTTGTGAGCCTGGAGAGGCTTTTCTGTAAAAGAATACTTGGTTGTTGAGCCTGGAGAGGCTCAGTGGAAGAAAGAATACTTGTGAGCCTGGAGAGGCTTGTCTGTAAAAGAATACTTGGATGTTGAGCCTGGAGAGGCTTGGTGGAAGAAAGAATACTTGTGAGCCTGGAGAGGCTTGTCTGTAAAAGAATACTCGTTTTTGGTTTGAAGAGGTTGTGAAGAATACTTGTATCTGTGGTTTCAGATAGTGAAAATCCAGTGGTGGTTTGCCACTGGGACTGGATATAACTCACGGTGATGTGGGTGAACCAGGATAATTTCTGTGTCTAAGTCTTCTTTCCCTTAATCTCTTTTATTTATAGTCTTTACATTTACGTTGGAGATTGAAGAGCATTTTTCATAATAAACTTAACACAACGATTTCAATAAAATGAGCTTTCAAGCAAACATCACTTAGAACATCTCTTATGTTGTTTAAGAGTATTACAAAGAATGTTCTCTGAAGAACTTCTGAAATAACTGTCTGAAGTGAGTCTGAAAAAAGGCTCAGTTCAGAAACCAGAAACAGACAATCTTTGATCATCTGAAGTATTTCAGAAACCGTTCTAAAGATACTCTGTGTAATAATCTTCAAAAGATATTTTGAGAAGCCTTTCGATCAAAACAATCTTAAGTTTAAGAGAGAGATTTTTTATCTTTATCTCTCTTATCTTCCGCATGTTTTGAAACTAACTCTGATCTTAAGATTTGTTTTGTACTTTGATCGTTTCATACGATTGTTTTATCAAAGATTTTCGAAATGGTCTAAAAAGATTAAAACACCATTCAACCCCCTCTTCTAGTGTTGCCTGTGGTCCTAACAGAAACGACCATGGCAGGGCTCCCACCTTGCAAAATTGGCCTGAACAAGATAACATTGATTAATTAATATGCAGCACATTTAGATTTGGGGAGTCTTCAACATAAATTTTGTTTTAACTCCTCACCAAGTTATCTTCAACTTGTTTTGAATTAAAACACTCTTATATCCTTGCATAATGGATTTGTTTGATTCTCCAACCTCTGATGTTCCAAAATATTCCTCTCCAAAACCTGAAATTTACAATGCAATGCCAATTTGCAGAATTATAGACATTGGAGCTATTGCATGCATAACTCCTAAATCAAATTTAGGAAAGTGGCTTGCATGTACCTTGTAAAAAGTTGCCAATTTTTTCAATATTTTTTGACACTAGATTGTGAAGATCACCACCGGCCCACACCGGGCACACCAAAATGCAGACCAACACAGAAATTAAACCCCTTGCAACAATTGTAGTTACCTTTTTCTATGCATGGTCGAGTATCTCCTAGTCTCTGTAGCTTGATACAGATACGAAACAGAATGTCAAGATAAACACCATCAACCCGTAATCATATCTAGCCTTCATTTGTGGTAAAAATCGAATATAAGTGACTCCTCCAGCTGTAAGCATTCAAACATTTCAAATGGTTAGCATTTTAGTGTCTTCCTACAAGTTAAATTCAATTGAACAAGTAAACATTACTTGTTAGAAAAGTTATGGTTCCACGAAGTATGGGTTCCAGAGTATGTCCTCTTGAAATTGAATTAACCATGTTAGTTATGACAGTTATGACTTAGGAATGAGTTTGTTATTCCGTTAGATTGTTATTTCAGTTAGGTTAGTTAGTCGTTGCTCTCTAAACTGCCTATATATATAGTACCTTGATGTATAGGGAATGTGTGGTGTGCGTATAAGCGAGAACGATTACGGAAGAACCTGTCTGAAGTTAACAGGTGTAACCTTTTCTGAAGCAGCTTGTCTGAAGCTGGTTGTCTGAAATAGAGAAATGTTTTCTTCTCTTGCATATTTTCTTCTCTCTCTTCGTGTTCTTTGATTCTTTTTCTTTTAAGCTTTCAATTGCTTGTTCTTACCCAACAAGTGGCGTCGTCTGTGGGAAGAAAGTGAAAAGGAAAGATAATCAAGAATGGAAACGAAGTTTGATATTGAGAAGTTCTCTGGAGCAAATGACTTTGGGCTGTGGAAAATCAAGATGGAGGCTATCTTGATACAGCAAGGATACGAGGAAGCGTTGAAGGGGGAGGTGAACATGTCATCATCTTTAACGCAAGCAGAGAAAAAGAATATGGTAGACAAGGCAAGGAGTGCAATCGTTCTGTGTCTTAGTGATAAGGCACTCAGAGAGGTGGCGAAGGAGAAAACAGCTGCAGGTATGTGGACAAAGCTGGAATCTTTATACATGACAAAGTCTTTGGCTCATAGACTCTGTCTAAAGCAACAACTTTACTCGTTCAAGATGGTGGAGTCAAGAACGATTGAAGAGCAGTTGGCAGTTTTCAGCAAGATTGTTGATGATTTTGAAAACATTGGTGTGAAGCTTGAAGATGAGGACAAGGCCGTTACTCTTCTGAATTCTTTACCTAAGACCTTTGAACATTTCAGAGATGCTTTACTGTACGGGAAAGATCAGATGATTACACTAGAGGAGGTTGTGACCTCAGTTCGAACCAAAGAGTTGCAGAAACTTCAAGATTCGAAAGTTGTAGAGGAGATTCCCTCTGGTCTAGTTACAGTGAAGGGCAAGGGAAAGAAGTCAGAGAACAAAGGGAAGAAGGAAAAGACTGAAGGAAAGAAGCAGATCAAATGTTACAAGTGTCAGAAGTTGGGCCATATCAAGAAGCATTGTTCTGAGAAAGATGCACAGGAGCGTAGGAGACAGGAAACTGCAGGTGTTGCAGAGGCTTCTGAAGGATATGAATCTGCAGGTGTTTTGGTAGCTTCGTCTGAAGATTCTCTGAAGAGTTGGGTCATGGATTCAGGGTGTACCTATCACATGTGTCCTGTGAAAGATTACTTTGAGACCTTAGAACTGAAGGAGTATGGATCTGTACTTCTTGGGAACAACAAAGCTTGCAAGGTGCAGGGCATTGGGGCAATCAGACTGAGGATGTTTGATAACAGAGAGATGTTGCTACATGATGTGAGGTATGTTCCAGAGCTCAAAAGGAACCTTATGTCCATTAGCATGTTTGATGTTATGGGGTATTCCACTAAGGTGGAGGGTGGAATGATGAAGGTGTCAAATGGAGCATCCATAGTTGCTAAGGGAAGAAGAAGTAATGGGTTGTACATTCTGGAAGGATCAACTGTCATTGCACATGCATCAGTTGCAAGTCAGTCAATGGTAGACAAGACTAAACTATGGCACCTACGTTTGGGCCATGTTAGTGAGAAAGGCTTGGTGGAGTTGGAGAAGCAACAACTGCTGATGGGTGATAAGCTTCAGAAGCTGGATTTCTGTGACCAGTGTGTTTTGGGTAAGTCTCATAGAGTGCAGTTTGGGACAGGTAAACACACTTCCAACAGACCTTTTGAATATGCACATGTAGATCTGTGGGGTCCATCTAGGACTCAAACGCATGGTGGAGGGTCTTATTTTCTGAGCATTATTGATGACTTCTCAAGGAGGGTATGGACTTACATTCTGAGGAACAAGACTGAGACATTTCAGAAGTTCAGAGAATGGCATACTCAAATAGCTAATCAGCAGGGGACCAAGCTGAAGGTACTGAGAACAGACAATGGGCTGGATTTTGTTTCAGATGAGTTTAACAGTTTTTGCAGGAGCCATGGAATCAAAAGGCATAAAACTATGGCAGGGACTCCTCAACAAAATGGACTTGCTGAAAGGATGAACAGGACCATTTTGGAGAGAGTCAGATGCATGCTTTTAGGAGCAGGGATGCCTAAGATCTTCTGGGGAGAATCTGTAAATACTGTTGTGTATCTGATTAACAGGTGCCCTTCGTCTGCTTTGGGGTACAAGACACATATGGAAGTTTAGAGTGGAAAACCAGCTGATTACTCTAATCTGAGGGTGTTTGGGGCTTTGGCATATGCACATGTCAAGCAGGATAAGCTGGAGGCACGAGCTGAGAAGTGTATCTTCCTTGGATACGCTGAAGGAGTCAAGGGATATAGATTATGGAGGTTAGAACCTAAACCTTCAAAGCTTATTATCAGCAGGGATGTAACATTTGATGAGACGAGAATGAGAATGCTTGGTGGAGACTCTGAAAATGGGAGGGAGAAAGCTCACATTGAGATGGAGGCATCTACGAGCAAACTCAGGGAGGATCGTCTGAAGACTTCAGAAGGTACATCAGATGATACTTCAGCAGGTTCAGACTTCAGAAGGTCTGAAGACTTCAGAAGGTCAGAACGCGCTGTTAATGATTATCAGCTAGCTCGTGATAGAGAAAGGAGGGTTCCAAAACCTACCAAAAGATTTGGACACACTGACCTTATCTGTTATGTTCTTAGTATGGCTGAAGATATACAGGGTTCAGATGAACCAAGAAACTTCATAGAGGCACAGGAGAGTTCAAAGAGGCAGCAATGACAACGTTCCATGGAGGAGGAACTTGATTTGCTGAAGAAGAACAACACATGGAGACTTGTAGACTTACCTAAGGCACAGAAGGTAATCAGATGCAAGTGGGTCTTTAAGAAGAAAGACGAGATTCCTGGTGTTGAGAAAGCGAGGTTCAAGGCAAGGCTTGTGGCTAAGGGATTTACACAGGTTGAGGGTGTGGATTATAATGAGATATTCTCACCTGTTGTAAAGCACTGTTCTATCAGGATCTTGATGTCAATTGTAAACCGGTTTGATTTGCACCTGGAGCAATTGGATGTCAAGATAGCCTTTTTGCACGGAGATCTGGATGAAACCATTTACATGGAACAACCAGAGGGGTTTGCTGAGGATCAGAGAGTGTGTCTACTTCAAAAATCATTGTATGGTATGAAACAGAGCCTAAGGCAGTGGTATAAGAAGTTTGATGATTTTCTGATGAGAATGGACTTCAGCGGGTGTAGTTATGACAGTTGTGTCTACATTTTAAGAGAAGAACAAGACATTTTGTACCTGCTCTTGTATGTAGATGATATCCTGGTGGCTAGCCGTAACAAGCACATGATCAATCAGCTCAAGACAAGGTTAAATTCAGAATTTGAGATGAAGGATCTTGGAGTGGCCAAACGCATATTTGGCGTTGATATAGTAAGAGATGAGTCAAAGGGTGTTCTGCGTCTAACTCAGCAGGCCTATCTGAGGAAGGTTGTGAAGAGGTTTAGGATGCATGAATCTAAACCTGTGGGCACACCCTTAGGACACCACATGAAGCTCTCAAGGAGTTAAGCTCCTGATTCAGAAGATGAAAGGAGGAAGATGAATGATGTTCCTTATTCTAGTGGAGTTGGAAGCATCATGTATGGGATGGTCTGTACTAGACCAGACTTGGCTCATGCTGTGAGTGTTGTCAGCAGGTTCATGGGAGACCCTGGACAAGCACATTGGGAGTCTCTGAAGTGGATCCTCAGATACTTGAATGGAACTCTGGATTCAGGATTGCTATATCAGAAGAAACGGTACCTCTCAGAAGGTGGAGCTGCAATTAAAGGGTTCGTTGATGCAGACTATACAGGGTGTGTGGATACACGAAAATCCTTATCAGGGTATGTGTTTACTCTATTTGGAACTGCAGTAAGTTGGAAGGCAAACCTTCAATTAGTGGTAGCACTGTCTACAACAGAGGCTGAGTATATTGCGTCGTCTGAAGAAGTGAAGGAAGGTCTATGGTTGAAAGGCATGCTGAATGAGTTGGGAATCGAACAGGGGTGTGTTCAGATTCATTGTGATAGTCAGAGTGCTATTCACTTGGCCAATCATCAGATGTACCATGAAAGGACCAAGCACATTGATGTGAAGTTTCACTTTATCAGAGAAGTGGTTGAAACAGGGGCAGTAAGGATTGTGAAGATTGCTTCTGAAGATAATCATGCTGAGATGTTGACCAAAACACTACCAAGATGCAAATTTGAGAGATGCTTAAACTTGGTGGGCTTCGTCTGAATGATGTCATTCCAAAGTCAAGGTGGAGATTGTTAGTTATGACAGTTATGACTTATGAATGAGTTTGTTATTCTATTAGGTTGTTATTTCAGTTAGGTTAGTTAGTCGTTGCTCTCTAAACTGCCTATATATATAGTACCTTGTTGTATAGGGAATGCGTGGTGTGCGTGTAAGCGAGAACGATTACGGAAGAACCTGTCTGAAGTTAACATGTGTAACCTTGTCTGAAGCAGCTTGTCTGAAGCTGGTTGTCTGAAATAGAGAAACGTTTTTTTCTCTTGCATATTTTCTTCTCTCTCTTCGTGTTCTTTGATTCTTTTTCTTTTAAGCTTTCAATTGCTTGTTCTTACCCAACAAACCATGTAATAAAATCCAAGACCCAGAGCACCAGCCAACAATGTTGCGAAACCTCGGTTTAAACTTTTTCCAAGCGTTGCTCCTGCATGTGTCACGCAATCAAATTGCTTGTTAGCTAAAAATAAGTCCTAACTTTTTACAATTGTTTAGGGTTGATTTGGATGAAATTTCTGCAGAAATACTTCTAAGTAAAAAAATAATAGAATGAATAAAAAATGTCAAATGTACTTAACTTCTCTATAAGTTGAAATTAGTTTTTGTAGTTCACCTACTCCAAAAAGTTCTCTCATTTAACTTCTCCATAACTAACTAATTTCAAGTATGGAGAAATTAAATTCATTTGACCTCTTTGATTCATTCTATTTTTATCTTTTAAAAGTTCTACGTGTATCCAAATTGCGCCTTAATACTAAATTTGTGTTAAAAAAAAGAAAGGATTAAAAAGAACTTGCCTACAGAGAATTCCGAGACAAGAACCACAGTGAAAACCGCCCACATTGCAGAAGAACCAAAACTATTATAGAGAGGGCCAAAGTAGTAAAATGCGGAAACTAAGGTAATGGCAAGTGGTACTTTCAAAGCATGAGTGACCCTTCTGGGATCTTCTTTACCCAGTTTCTTCAGCTGTGATATCAAGTCGACTAGCTTGACATTGAACTTGCTAAGCAAGGCCATTATGTTAGGAGCTCTTAATTGTTGGAACTTGGTAAGTGGCAGATAGATAGATGTATACACTAATTGGGATCCATATTGTATTTATAGTACTCGATCCTAGAGTGTATAGCACATAATCTGGGAGTGACAAATTAATAATCAGAGAGTAATGCTGTGTGCACGAATGGGCACGAAACAAGTAGTAACTGCTTTTTTTTACCTTCCTCATATAGTATTTTGATTTTGACCTTTCCCGTGTATTTTCACATGTGGCTTCGCGATTGGTTATTTAACCATTTGTGATTAACTTTCTTTAACTAGTATAATAATTTCATGTAATAATTAATGTTTTCTACGGGTGTCTCCACTTGTTTGTCCTTCCGTTTCTTAGGACGGCTTTGATTGTTAGAACTTGACATTAATTGGAAATGTAGCTAGTTTGCATTCTCAAGGAAACTATAGGTTCCACGAAACATTACTCTAAAATTGAATAGTTTGAAGAGCTTTTAGTTGGTTAACAAGTGTATAGCTAGGGTAATGAATAAAAAAAGAATTTAAGGCGTATTTGTTTACAGTTTTAATTTTTATTTTATTTTTAAAAATATAAAATAAAAATACCTATTTGATAGATTAATTTTTAAAAAGCATTTTAAAAAAGTGTAATTTTTTTTATATTTTTATAAATTAAAATTCTAAAACTATTCTGCGATGTTTTAAAAAGTTATTTTTAAAATTGTCAATTTTTATAGTGATAATGTTGTAAATAAGTCATTTAAATTATATAAATAATTCATAAAAATTATTTTGTAAAAGAGTTTTAAAAAAGTAAAACACAAAACAAAATCAAAGAATTATGTCCACTCCTTATAACTCAAACGGGAATTTCACTATCTTGCAAGATACAAGTATTTTTTACATTTAGCCTCTACATGCTTTACATAAGTATTTTTTTGCATAGTTAGCCTATGCAAGCTTACCCATACAAGTATTTTTTGCACACTAAACCTCTCACATGCTCAAAACCTCTATAAGCAAACCTAACATCTTTAGACGCAAAATCCTCCATACTCGACTTAATTTTTTACTTTTTTCCTTCTATTCTTAATTTAAATATTCATCTATTAATTTCAAATTTTCATTTATCTATCTTTAACTTACAACCTTTATATTTCTTCTATTGTCTCTTAATTCAATCAAATGATACTAATTGTTAGGCGTTAAATTAAATTCGAAGTGACCAATCGAAACGCAAAGCCAAAATGAAAGTTTGAAGAGAGTAAACATAGAAATTAAACAAGGGAACTCGAAGTGGTTCAATAAATTGCCAAACAAAGGAAATCTTATTGATATGAAATTAAATACAATAAGTTTATTTCCTAAGTAAAGTTTCGCTATTCGAACTTCATGCCTATGCCCTAAATTACTTTGGCAGGTATTTGCCTCGAGCTGAAGAGGGCAATAATCTTCGAAGCTCCCTGCCAGTGTCATGTCTTCAGAAGGGGAAGACACCAGAGGGTCGAACGATGAGAAGGAGAGGCTCGAAGCTTAGGATCTTCCAAATAATCCAGAGCCTTCGATCCCGCATCCTCATCATCCTCTTCTTTGACCTTTTCTTCCTCAACACCTTCCTCTCTTCTTCCTTCTTCCACTTTCCAGGATCAGAAGACTGGGCGCAGAGCAAGCATGTGATTTCCTACCCATTGTTGAAGCTGGAACCAAGGAGGTGGAAGCAGTACCAGACCTTGCATGGGGCTAAGGCCTGGTGATTTGGTTGTGCTGTTCGACCTGAAGTCTTGGTCCTCTTTGAAGTGACCATTAATGTTGGACATCCTGACGGCCTGAAATCCAAAGGAAATGGAACCCTCAGGTCGTACAGGACAGCCAATACTAAGGGCCTCTCCATAGGAACAGATGAAGACGATGGTGCATTCTCCCTGAGTCCATGCCTTTTAAAGAAGAAGAGTTTTGATAACTCTGAGAAGGCCATCTTGTGAAGTCTATAAATCTGGTTAAGTAATTAAACATGATTATAAGACTTAACATCTGTTAGTTTTAATGATTAACAAATAAGATTATATAAAGAACAAATAAGATTATATAAAGAACCAATTAGATTATATAAACAGGTTCTACTGAGAAAGGTATTTGTTTGTTAATTATGTTTCAGGATAAAATACTCTTTAGAAGAAGAAGAAGATTTTGTGAACAGAATCAGAATCAGAAGATCAGAATCAGAAGATCAGAATCAGAAGAACAAAAGTGCAGAATCTGAAGAAGAACTGAAGAAGTAAAGACTTGAAGACTGACTGAAGAAGTGAAGACTTAAAGACTGACTGAAGAACTGAAGAAGTGAAGACTTGAAGACTGTCTGAAGAAGCGAAGACTTGAAGACCATCTGAAGAAGTGAAGACCAAGAATACTATCTGAAGAACTGAAGGCAAAAGATATGAAGAAGTATAGATTCAAATATACGTCTGTCTGAAGAACAACAATGAACTAAAGAAACCAAGAAGAAGAAGATACGAAGAAGAACGAAGCTACAATTCTAAGGAAGAAGGCCGCTGAAGTTTCAACCAATATGAAGAATTGAAGTTGTCTGAAGGAAGCAACTCGGCTGAAGTAGTGAAGTTGTCTAAAGCAACGAAGCTGTCTGAAAGACTTGAGCTGTCTGAAGTCATCAACCTGTCTTAAGTGATGAAGCTGTCTGAAGAGCCAAGTCCGTCTGAAGACTGGAACCCGTCTGAAGGTTGGAAGCTGTCTGAAGCTTTAGTAATGACTTGGCATCTTTGCTGAAACCTTGCGTGAAGACTTTTCTAAGTCTCTGCTGCCCGTACGTCTTGAAACACATTTGTGGCAACAAACACAGAGACCTTTCCTGGTGCATTTGAACTTCATACACCACTGAGGAAATCTCTGCAACGCAGCAGTCGCAGCAACAACAGTAGCAGCCTTACTGCAGCACCAACGTTGTACTATGTCAGAACTCTCAAGAAGCGTGTCTCACAACGGATTAAAAGAAGACTATTTGCTGTCTCTAAACGATAGCATTTCAACGAGACATTTCTTCATTTGTGCAAACTGGAACAAAGCAGAAGAAAAGCTAAGGAGACTAAGCAAAAGCAACAAGGAAGATGTTTGAATAAAATATATTCAATTCAACATCTTTATCTAAATATCAAAAGAGGAATCTGCAAACAACGACTATCGATCAAGACATCTCATTCAAAGAAGTAATGGTGTCAGGAGCAAGCGAAAAAGGAGTATATGCAGAATAAGCAAAAAGGGCAAATTCAACGGATACATATCCTCAAGAGAATCAGAAGAAATCCGAAAGCAAGCAGATGCAAGACAATACAAGCTGGATAAAGCAGATGCAAGCAGATGCAAGATAATACAAGCTAGAGCAAGCAGATGCAAGCTGGATAAAACAGATACAAGAAAGCAAAAGAATTCAAGAGAGAGAATACACATGATCATCACATCTCTCAAAACAGAGCTCGTCAACAGAAGTGTCAGAACGGGAGTATTCTGAACACTCAATATGCTTAAGGAGAAGCAACCGTTTGAGAAGCTATTACACAACGGCTATATGAGCCACATCATCAGAAGCTCAACGGTATTATGAATTATCTTCAACGGCTATATTCAAGAAGAACATATAAATAGCCTCAAGATTGAAGTTGAAGATGTTGTTGTAGTTGTTGGAATATACAACCAGTTGTTGTTGTTGTTGAAAACACACAACCAAGTTGGTCGGTCCAACAAGTTGTTGGCATGCAGAGCATATTAACCATGCTGCCGAGGTGCAGTTGTTATGCTATACAACCAGAGTGAATTATCAATCAGGCTACTGATCAGCTGGTCAGTTAGTTAGATTGTACAGTTGGTCTGTTGATCAAGTGAGTTGGTTGTCGGGAAGGCAATCATGTTGTACAAATGACTATCAAACCAGGTACGGTTTGAAGCTTTGAAGATACCTTGGCATTCCAATGATACGGGTGAGAATGTAGCCCATGGAAACCAATGGTAGGAGAATAAGGTTGGAGCTTAATTTCACATCTTAGTTAGCTTACTCTCAGAGGATGTATTCCTCATAGAAAAGACAGGGATTGTACTTAAATTCAAACACTTGTATCACTGTTTATCCTTGTATTTAGTTTGTAATGACTGTATCCTGAGTATGTACTCAGTAATCACTATGTACAAGAAGAATCTGAGTTGAGAAGTTCTAACGAACATCTAACTTAGGTTGAGAAGTTGTAAACTTCATACTTGGTTAGTTTCCCTGAGCCTGGAGAGGCTTGACTGTAAAAGAATACTCTTAGAGCTTGAAGAGGCTTAATAGAAAATACTACTGCTGGTCTGTGTGACTCAGTGTGACATATATGTGGTTGCGAGGGTCTGGAGGATTCGGAGTGACGCATATATGTGTTAAGGATCGGTGTGATCCTGAGCCTGAAGAGGCTTGACTGTAAAAGAATACTTGGTGTGACATATATGTGGCTGCAAGGGTCTGGGGGATTCGGAGTGCGCATATGTGTTGTTGTTATAAAAAAAGGCTAGTGGTGGTTTGCCACTAGGACTGGATGTAGCTCACAGGGTTTGTGGGTGAACCAGGATAAATTCTGTGTCTGAGTTTTCTTTCCCTTAATCTCTTTTATTTACAGTCTTTATATTTACGTTGGGGATTGAAAAGTACTTTTCATAATAATCTTAACTCAAGGATTTCAATAAAACAAGTTTTCATACAAGCATAATGGTAAATCGTCTCTAGTGTAGGATGAAGTATTATAGAAGAATATATTCAGAGGGTTGTCTGAAATACCTGTCTGAAGTGAGCCCAACAGGAACTCAGTTCAGACACATGATATAGATGGTCTCTGATCATCTGAAGTATTTCAGAAACAGTTCTGAAGGTACTCTTAAAATCAAAACAATCTTAAGTGTAAGAAAAAGTTTTTAATCTTAATCTTTCATATATTCCGCATGTTTTTAAAATAACTCTGATCTTAAGATTGGTTTTGTACAATGATCACTTAACGTGATTGTTTATTTTAAAGATTTCCAAAATTGTCTCAAAATATCGAAAACACTATTCAACCCCTCCTTCTAGTGTTGCTTGTGGTTCTAACACATATAAGGGGCCAATAAGAAGCAGTCTCATGTACATTGACCAAGGTGGACGGTAGTCAATGGAGTCAAAGTGGTCGGTGGTTCGAACGCAAGGAGAGAGAAGCCAAATTCGAAATAAGGCTTCAGTGCAGAGGGAGTCCCAGGTTTTGAGCAAAAAGGTTCGAGGTAGACCTCAACTCGAGGACATATTAGCTTGGAGAGCTCGAAGCTCTTTCTGTGTTAAAAAAGAAGAGCTTTAGAGTAAGCAGATTTGAAAGGTCAGTTACCTTCTGTTATTATTTAGCAGGTGTTCACAACCACGTCACCTTCAGCAGTTACTAAAGAAGACCACCAGCGCTCATGCAAGAGAACGTGGGGCTCTAGCAGTTCCAAAGGCAGTTGTGAAGAGCCATCTGGAGGAAGACGGTTACCAGGGCAAAGGCTATAAATAGGGGAAAGCTTGACAGATCAAAGGTTCGCAACCTGAACACTCAAAAGCACCCTGAAAAAATTTGTAGCATCCACCGTCGTGATGAAGGCACAATATCAACAAGCTTAGAGAAAGTAGGGACTTGGCAGACCAACCTTTTCGTTTTCTTTTACTTGTTGTCTTAAGTTATTTATGCATTTTTATATGTTTTTAGCACTTTTTATAGGCTTGGAATCCATGGCACTGTAACTGATTCAAAGAGAAAGGGAAGAAAATATTGCAAGTATCATAATGTTTATAATCATTTGACTAACCATTGTGTTCGTTTCAGGAATTTGATCCAGAAGGCCATCTCTGAAGGAAGATTGAAGTTCGAAGAGAAAATGAAGGGCACAATGAAAGTCGACGCAGACCCATTCGACAGCAATGTCCACTATGCCGAACCCCTGGAGATCAACATGGTAGAGGTCGAGCCAGTGAATGCAAGGGCCACTAATATGGCCGTTGATGAGTTCGAGAAGGAGGTGAAGGACATTTATCCTTCAGCTGATGAAAGTATACTGGAATACCTATCCAGGAAGCAGAATGAGCATAGGCATGTGATGCTTTGCCCCAGGTGCAGTGCAGTATTCGACTTAGATTCTGCCAAAACCTTTGAGGAAGCTTCGAATAAGAAGCGTCAACTGAAGCAGAGATTGGGACCCCGGAAGTATGAAGAGGGGCAGAAAATGTACAAAGCAATGAAGGGAGTAGGCAGAGGCATGCCCATCCAGAAGAACACCCTCGTTCCTCCACCTAAGGTACTTTCGAATCAATGGGTGAGGCAGGTCCCAGCTAAACCAAAGGGCCAAGCAAAATGGCAACCAGTGGCACAGTAAGTAGGAACTTCCCACACCTCAAAGGGAAAGGAGATAATGGTCAGACCATCTAAGGAGGTTCGACCACCTCATGAGAGTTGGTATCATTTCAGCCAATACTCTAAAGCCAAGGGTTCAATGACAAGGACTCAATGGCGCAGGGCCCAGAGATTATATAGGGCCAGAATGGAGCAAATAGAGGCTGAATGCGCCAAGACTCCTCAGAAACTTAAGAGACGTTTTGAAGCCTCATCATCAAAGGCTCAGCATGATTTGCGTGAACAAATTAATGCTGCAAAGGTAAAGGACATGGAGGAAGATGACTTTCTCACTGAAGAGTTCGAATCAGGATTCCCTGATTCGATTCAGGAAATTTGTGGAATCGTTTCGATCTTATCAGCTGAATTTGCTCAGCAGGTGCAAAGATTGGAGAACGAGGAGGAATTCAAAGATGACAGCCTTCAGAGTGCTGTTATGTTAAATCAAGCAGAAGAAGAGACCAAGAAAGAAGTGGTCAGCATAACAAAACCTGCTCCAGGAGACATGGCTCATATGAAGCCATTATACATTAAAGCAATGGTCGAAGGGAGCCCCATCAATAGGGTAATTATTGATGGAGGAGCAGCCATCAATCTCTTACCAAAGACAAACTTCGACAAACTGGGTAAGACTAATAAAGATCTTCTTCCTTACAACATTGTGATTACTGATTTTGCAGGTAAATCATCAGGTTCAGAAGGAATTGTGGCACTGGATTTGATGATAGGTGGCCAGATGAGAACCACTATTTTTGTGGTAATCCAAACAAAGGCTAGTTTCAATATGCTGTTAGGAAGAGAATGGATACATGGCGTAGGGGCTGTACCATCTACTGTCCATCAGAAACTATTCTTGTGGGATCAACAAGGGAATCCCATTGTGGTCGAAGTTGGCCAGGGGGTTTATACCGTGGAGCAGGGGTTGGTAGAGATGGATTTTAACAGAAACTTGGCTCATGTTAGTCCTTATGAGCTTGACTCTAAGTCAGCCATCCACTCAGCCAAGGTGCCTCATTCAGTGAGGTTGGATCCTGTTAAAGGATCACATTGAAAAAAGAGGTCGACATAGATACGGCCTTAGAAATATTGGGTGATTCATGGAAAGCCTAGAAACATTCATCAAGAAAGTAGCGGCCTATGTGGACGAATCCAAGTGTGAAGTCCCTTCGAATGTAATGGAAGAGATGAAAAAGGGAAGTGAAGATCATCACAAACAAATACAAGCTCGAGAGGGAAATCCAGTTCGACTGGATTGCATCTATGATGAAGAAGCGTTAGATGTCAAATACGGCCATGAGAAAGTGCCAAGAATCGAAGCACAAGATCAACTCGAAGAAGTGAATCTGGGAACGACCGAAAATCAAAGACCAACCTTCATCAGTGCTAAAGTAGATCCAGAGATCAAACCACATTTGATCGAAATTCTGAAGCAATACAAAGATTGTTTTGCTTGGGATTACGAGGAAATGCCAGGACTGGATCATGCCTTGGTCGAGCACAGGTTACCAACATTACCTGGAAAGAAACCAGTGAAGCAGCCTCCTCGAAGGTTTGCACCAGAGGTGGTTTCGAAGATTAAAGAGGAGATCGAAAGACTCCTTAAAGCCAAATTCATAAGAACAACCAGGTATGTAAATTGGCTCTCTAATATTGTGCCAGTTATTAAGAAAAATGGCAAATTGAGAGTTTGTATATATTTTAGGAATCTTAATGAGGCAACACCCAAAGATGAATATCCAATGCCTATAGCTGACATGCTGATTGATTCAGCAGCAGGGAACGAAATGCTAAGCCTTCTCGATGGCTATTCTAGTTACAACCAGATTTTTATTGCAGAAGAAGATATTTCTAAAACTGCATTTCGTTGCCCTGGGGCTTTGGGTACCTTTGAATGGGTAATGATGCCTTTCGATTTAAAGAATGTTGGGGCCACATATCAAAGGGCCATGAACCTGATATTTCATGATTTTATTGATGAATTTATGTAGGTTTATATTGATGATGTAGTGGTCAAGTCAAAGACCAAAGCTCAACATTTGGAACACTTGAGATGTTCATTCGAGAGGATGAGGCTGCATGGTCTAAAGATGAACCCTTTGAAATGCGCCTTTGGGGTCTTTGCAGGAAACTTCTTGGGTTTCTTGGTACAATAACAAGGGATCGAAGTTGATGCAAACAAAACCCAAGCAATCATTAACACGAGACCCCCGGTAAATAAAAAATAGTTGCAGAGTTTGTTGGGGAAGATAAATTACCTGAGGAGGTTCATTTCGAACCTGTCTGGAAAGACAAGGATATTTTCTCCCTTAGTCAAGTTAAAGAAGGGGGAAGAATTCGAATGGAAAGAGGAGCACCAAGTGGCGTTTGATTCGATAAAGGAATACTTAGCCCATCCGCCAGTAATGACTCCCCCAGTTCGAGGAAGACCACTCCGACTATACATTTCTGCATCTGAAGAGACTCTGGGTAGTGGCTTCGAAAGAGTAGTTTATTATTTGAGTAGAAGCCTTAGTGATGTAGAGAAAAGGTATTCGCCTTTAGAGAAATTATGTTTATGCCTATATTTTTCATGTACAAAGCTTAAGTATTATCTGAAACCTTCAGAGGTTTTTGTAAGTTTGCATTTCGATGTAATTAAGTACATGTTAATTAAGCCAATACTTCATGGAAGAATTGGAAAATGGGCATTAGCTTTAACAGAATTTTCTTTAAATTATTTACCTTTAAAAGCTATAAAAGGGCAAGCCCTTGCTGATTTCTTAGCCGAACTCCCTAAGGCTAAAATCGAAGAAATTAATTTCTTAGGAATTAAACCCTGGAAATTATTTTTCGATGGCTCTAAACATACTAAAGGAAGCGGCATTGGCATGCTGATTGTATCCCCTAAAGAGGTGATAACCAAAGTAATGTTTAGAATTAGTGGAGATTGTTCGAACAACAAGGTCGAGTATGAGGCATTAATCGCGGGGCTCGAACTATTATTAAGCCTCGAAGTGTCCCATGTCCACGTGATGTGACATTCTCAATTGGTTATAAATCAATTGAAAGGGGTTTACAAATGCTGTAGCTCGAGATTGGCAAAATATTTTGCCAAGGCTATGATTTTGGTAAACCATTTCGAAGAAGTGATTCTGGAACATGTGCCTCAAATCTTGAATGAGGTGGCTAACGAATTAGCCCAAATAGCTTATGGTTATAAAGTTAAACCAGAATTCTTCGAAAACTTGATCGAAACCAAAACTCCATTAACAAAAGAGGAGAGGGTGGTTTGGAATTTAGATATGCTAACTTCTTCAGATTGGAGAAAACCCCTAGTGGATTATTTAAAGGATCCATCACAACCGGTCGAAAGGAAAGTCAAACTCAGGGCCTTGAACTACACTATTCTGGGAGATGAGTTGTATAAGAAATCAAGTAGGGGGCATCTGCTCAGATGTTTGGGAGAAGCAGAAGCATATCTGGCTCTAGCAGAATTTCATGAGGGCATATGTGGAGCCCATCGGGCAAGGGAGAAGATGAAGTGGACACTGCTAAGATATTGCTATTTTTGGCCAACCATGTTAAAGGATTGTCATGACTTTGCAAAGGGATGCGAAGAGTGCCAAAAGCACGACAACCTGCATCATGCTCCTGCAGCAGAACTTCATTCCATAATCAAGCCTTGGCCATTTCGAGGTTGGGCCCTCGACCTAATAGGTATGATGCACCCTCCCTCCTCGAAAAGGCATAAGTTCATTTTAGTAGGTGTAGATTACTTCACTAAGTGGGTCGAAGCTATTCCTCTAAGAGACGTCGGGCAGAAAGAAGTAATAGACTTCATAGAAGAATACATAGTCCATAGGTTTGGTATTCCTGAAACCATAACCACAGATCAAGGGACCATGTTCACATGGAGGAAAGTGGCTCAATACGCAGAATCCAGAAAAATCAAGCTTCTCACTTCTACACCTTACTACACACAAGCAAATGGCCAGGTTGAGGCCACGAATAAGATATTGATAGGCTTGATTAAGAAGCACATAGGGCATAAGCCCAGAAATTGGCATGAAACACTCAGCCAAGTGTTGTGGGCGTATCGAAATTCCCCAAGGGATGCCACTGTTGCTTCCCCATATAAGTTAGTGTATGGGTACAGGGCTGTTTTGCCTTTAGAGGTCAATCTCGAATCTCTTCGAATCCAGAGGCAACATGAATTGCCTACCCAAGACTATTTGAGCCTAATGTTTGACCAGTTAGATGCGCTTGATGAAGAAAGATGGATTGCATTAGAAAATATAGTCAAGCAAAAAGAAAGAGTGACTCGTTTTTATAATCGAAGAGTTAGTAGCAAAAGTTTCCAAGAAGGTGACTTAGTTTGGAAAGTACAGTTACCTTTAGGAAAGAAGTCACCAAGATTTGGTAAGTGAACCCCTGTTTGGGAGGGACCATTCGAAGTAGAAAAGGTATTGTCAAATAACGCCTATACTATTCGAGATGTTACTTCTAGTTGCGTGATTCGAGCCATAAATGGCAAACACTTGAAAAAATATAAACCAATCATGCATGAAGTAAAGATTCATCTTAAATAAATAATTGAGTCTAGGCCAAACGTGGCCATTACAAATTAATCGAAATAGAAAAGAAGTACTAAGCAAAAAGCTCAACAGAAAGAGAAAGAAAAGAGCTTCTAAAACAAGTTCTTGGTCTTGAAGTCGAGGTAATCCTCTTTAGCCTTTGCAAGAGTGGCTTCGAGGGTGGCATGGTCGTTCTGCACCTTCTTCAAATCTCTATAATGATTGAGCAGTGTGTTGGAATCAGCCCTCGCCACTTCTTTCAAATCTTCTTGACGCTTTCGACCCTGCTCAACAGCTGAAGCAAGAATATCTCTTTCTTTGATCTTCACGGCTACTTGCTTTTGAAGTGCGTCGATCTCCAAGTCTAGAACCTCAAGTTGCTTAGAACCTTGTTCCGAAGTAGTGGAACATGCCTTGAATTGGGTATTATGCTCTATCAGCTTAATCCTCAGAGTAACTTCTTGGTTGACTATCTCATCTTGCTTAGTCTCGTTGGCATGAAGTTCGTTCACAGTTCCACTAAATGTGTCATACCAGGCACAGAATGCTCTAACGGCTTCGTCCAACTCCACAGGCATAGCTTCAGGAGTGGTTTTCAACTCAGTCAAAACTTCTCTAATTTCCTTATCGGGTTCATCACTTAGAACTTCTATAAGGTCCTGAGAGAAAGCCAAATGACGAAGCTTACTTATTAACCCCTGAACTGGATGATGAGTACTGGATTCAGAAGTCGTGGCACTACGACTTGATGAAGCAACACGAAGTGATCCTGCCAATAACCTATGGATAATGAAGAATGGGTCATCTTCGAGCTGCTTACTGAGAGTGTCAAGGTCGACGACCGGTGCAGAGATCTTAGAGGGAGAAGGAGCTCGAGGCTCTTGCTGAACCGGAGTCGAAACAAGGGCAGTTGTCTGAATTTCAGTTTCTTTTGAAGCCTGAGGCTCTTGTTGTTTCGGACTCGAAGCAAGAGCAGTCTGTGGGATTTCAATTTCCTGTGGAGTAGTTTGGGCAAGAGTGTCAGTAGGAGGCATTTGATCAAGGCCCTCGTCAACATTCTCATGAGCAGTGAATGATGGGGTCGAAGGTGTGTCACTCTAAAGATTCTAATCATCTTCTTTCTCTGGAGTTTTGGCCATGGTCGAATCACCATCTTGTTGGCGCTCTTGAGTAAGTTGAAGTTCAGAAGACTCACCAACCTTGGGTCTGGAACACCTTCAACATTTTGGCCTGTAGGAGCAACTTTTTCAAGTTGAATAAGTTCTTTCTCAGAAGTCACTCCTTCAGTCTGCACTGTTGCCTTTCCCTTTTCTGAGGCAGCCTTGACTATTTTAGTGATTGTAACATCATCATCATCAGTAGATTCATCAGAGGCTTCCTCTTCTTGTTCTTGCTCAGATTCATCAGTATGACTTCCTTTATCCTCTTCCTCCTCCTCCTCTTGTGTTTTACCTTGAGAATGGTTAGGGGAGGAGACTTTAGGATCTTCATGGGTGGTATGATCCCCTGCAACCTCAAATCTTAGAATCCTGTTCGACCCAGGGTATTGCATAGCAAGAGGAAGATAATTTAAAAAAGTATCAATACTGGAAGAGCTAGAACCTGTAGAGCTTCCTTGGTGAGTTGAATCTGACAGTATTTGAAGATAAAAAGACGAATTTAGCAGAGACTATCGAAGGTAATTACAAAAAAGGATAAGGCCAAGTCTTACCACTTTGTTGGCTTTCCAGGATCGCCTAACATTTGGGTCAACGTGTTTGAACTTTTTCTTTGGGTTGGTTTCCTGCAAGAAAGAGAAGCTCGAATGAGGAGCTCGAGGTTAATTCAACAAGTTAAAAGATTGAAGTATCTACCTCAGTGGTCTGGGGATTAAGGGAAGAGCCTGGTTCATTGGTTTCGAGCCCAGTGGTTTCGTCTAGAGTAGGAAGAGTAGTTCCTTGCCCAGAGGCAGCTGTGAGCTCTTTGTTAGAAGGATCACCACCCTGAGTATCAGTGGTTTGAGTCTGAGCATGGGCAATTTGTGCTTCTTTTTCAGAAGTGGTAGCAGTAGGAGTCTTCCTTTTCCTTGAGGTGCTAGGAGCTTTATGCGCAGGAGGCTTCGAGGTCGATTTATATTTAGCCCGGGCCTGTCATAGAGTTCGAGTAAGCATGAAAACAATGGAAGATAATAAATCAAAGAGGAATTGAACATTTAAACTATGTGTTTACCTTATCTTTTCGAGGCCTCTTCTTAGTTTTCAAAGCCCCAGCTGTATCAGTCGAAACCGCTTTCTTTCTCTTCTTGGGTGCCTTTGATTTCCTCGATTCAAATGAATCACCGACATCTTTAGAGACTGTAAAAGGTCAAAACACGAAGTCAAAAGTATGCCAAGAAAACAAGGAAGAAAGTAAAGGGTAATTTCTCTTCACTGTTTCTGGATATTCTTGAGTGAGGATGACGCGCTTGAAACACTCCTCTTTCGAACATGTCATTTCTTTATAAGAGCTAAGCCACCAATGGTCGAAAGCAGCAGTACAGTAGTTCGAAGGAGTGAAGTCAGTAGGCACATAAGGAGGTTTGGTCTCCTCGAACTCTCTGATCCTCAGGATAACGTCATCCATCGAAGTGCAAGGAGCAATGTTTTGGCCCTTGAAGACGGGAACCAGAATGTCCTGGCAAAGACCAAATTGCCTGGCCACAAGGGTTGGCTGATAATGCATTAGGCAAGGGATGGTTTGATCATAATGAGGGAAGATCAGTTGATTTCGAAGAATTTCACTCCATCTTTGGTCTTGAGCAGCTTGATCTACAGGATTCACACTCACTAGGGGTTGGTGAACCCACTTAGGGCCACAAGTTCTTTTGGCATAATGGGTGAGTGTATCAACAAATTTGCTCTGATCGAAGAAATATGACATGCACGCTTTGACTCGACCAAGTTCCTCAGCAGGGGGGCAAAGAATGGTAAAGTTTAAATTCTTGGCTGTGGGCTCGAAAATGTTAGAGACCTCACGAGGAAATTTGATGTCTTTTGGAAATGTGGCTCGAAGCCAAAAGTCAAGGAGCCAGAAAGGACCATAAAAGCCACTTAATGGTTTGGGCTGTTTGTAGAAACTTAAGACATCAGAGAGACACAAATACAAATAGCCAAGGAGTAACTTAGCCAAGTTAATTTTTCTGTCTTCGTGAAGGCAAACAGCTAGAGGATAAAGGCCCTGTGGGACCTGGAGAGACCTAACGCAGAATACAAAGTTCGATAACCAAAGCCAAAGGAAGGCAATATGTTCCTTCTCAGAGACATCAGAAGATGTTTTGTTGTGGTTATTGGTAATAAAGGCTTGGAATGTCATTTTACTGGTGTCAATATTCTCATACGTAGTGTTGGAAGGTTTGGTATTGGGGAGGTAAGTTTCCCCACGAGGTTCGAGCCCAGTTATGACAGAAACATCCAATAAAGTGGGGGTAACCATTCCACATGGAAGAAAGAAGGTGCATGTACCTTGGTCCTAGAAGGGCAGCGCAGTAAGAATGAGGTCGAAGTCATATTGTATAGGCGACCTGGAGAGTTGAATCAGATCGAAGATGCCCAACTCCTTCCACAGCTTTTCCTTCACAAGCTGAACCTTGTCCAACCAGCTGAGGTAGGCTTTCTTGGTCACCATGGGAGAAGACCTGAAAGCTTGCCTCTCTGGTTTAGCCACATCAACTCGAACAGTATTGGTAAAAGCTAGAATCTTCTCTGGTGGATACAAGGCCTGATAGGCTTTGAAATTAACAGTTCTTGGAGGAAACTCATCAGGGCCAAGGACTCCCATACGAACTCCATCCACATTAGTAGGGATGATGACTCTAGAACCCCATACCTTCAGATTTTCTTCAGTGGCTTCAGGTTCCGGTACGAAGGTACCGTCATCTCTGACAATGGTCTTGCCATTCTCAGCTGCAAGAGGAGTCGAGCAAGCTACTTGATATTTTTCACTTGGAAAGATCAAGATGGTAGAAAAAGACGCAATTGAAGTGGTGAGGGCAAATGGAAGCAACAAACAGGAAGGAAATCCAAGAAAGTAAGGATTTTTGAGCTGGGAGCTGGAGAGACGTGAGGAAGAAGGTAAAGAGCTGGGAGAAAGGATGATGATTGTTAAAAGACTGTCACGAAGTAAAGGAGGGAAAACCAAAGGACATTGGCGGTTACAAGCCCAACTGACATTAGTGAAAGCCCAAGAGTTCTCAGTCCATGGGATCGTGGGAAAGAGAAAGAGAAACATTAAATGTTTCTGAGATGGTGTAAAGCTGACACGTGTAAAAATGCATAAGCTTCTAAAGTGGTTCGAAGCTATGCATTTTGGGGGGCATCTGTTAGGTGTTAAATTAAATTCGAAGTGACGAATCGAAACACAAAGCCAAAATGAAAGTTTGAAGAGAGTAAACATAGAAATTAAACAAGGGAACTCGAAGTGGCTCAGCAAATTGGCAAACAAAGGAAATCTTATTGATATGAAATTAAATACAATAAGTTTATTTCCTAAGTAAAGTTTCGTTATTCGAACTTCATGCCTATGCCCTAAATTATTTTGGCAGGTATTTGCCTCGAGCTGAAGAGGGAAATAATCTTCGAAGCTCCCTGCCAGTGTCATGTCTTCGGAAGGGGAAGACACCAGAGGGTCGAACGATGAGAAGGAGAGGCTCGAAGCTTAGGATCTTCCAAATAATCCACAGCCTTCGATCCCGCATCCTCATCATCCTCTTCTTTGACCTTTTCTTCCTCAACACCTTCCTCTCTTCTTCCTTCTTCCACCTTCCAGGATCAGAAGACTGGGCGCAGAGCAAGCATGTGAATTCCTGCCCCATTGTTGAAGCTGGAACCAAGGAGGTGGAAGCAGTACCAGACCTTGCATGGGACTAAGGCATGGTGATTTGGTTGTGTTGTTCGACCTGAAGTCTTGGTTCTCTTTGAAGTAACCATTAATGTTGGACATCCTGACGACCTGAAATCCAAAGGAAATGGAACCCTCAGGTCATACAGGACAGCCAATACTAAGGGCCTCTCCATAGGAACAGATGAAGACGATGGTGCATTCTCCCTGAGGCCATGCCTTTTAAAGAAGAAGAGTTTTGATAACTCTGAGAAGGCCATCTCAGGGGCCAATAGGAAGTAGTCTCATGCACATTGACCAAGATGGACGGTAGTCAATAGAGTCAAAGTGGTCGGTGGTTCGAACGCAAGGAGAGAGAAGCCAAATTCGAAAGAAGGCTTCAGTGCAGAGGGAGTCCCAGGTTTTGAGCAAGAAGGTTCGAGGTAGACCTCAGCTCGAGGACATATTAGCTTAGAGAGCTCGAAGCTCTTTCTGTGTTCGAAAAGAAGAGCTTTAGAGTAAGCAGATTCGAAAGGTCAGTTACCTTCTGTTGTTATTTAGCAGGTGTTCACAGCCACGTCACCTTCAACAGTTACTAAAGAAGACCACCAGCGCTCATGCAAGAGAACGTGGGGCTCTAGCAGTTCCAAAGGCAGTTGTGAAGAGCCATTTGGAGGAAGACGGTTACCAGGGCAAAGGCTATAAATAGGGGAAAGCTTGACATATCAAAGGTCCATAACTTGAACACTCAAAAGCACCCTGAAAAAAGTCGTAGCATCCACCGTCGCGATCAAGGCACAATACCAGCAAGCTTAGAGAAAGTAGGGACTTGGCAGACCAACCTTTTCGTTTTCTTTTACTTGTTGTCTCAAGTTATTTATGCATTTTTATATGTTTTCAGCACTTTTTATAGGCTAGGAATCCATGGCACTGTAACTGATTCCTCCAGTTGCTTGTGTCTGTAACTTACTTTTTTCTTTCAATGCAAGTTAAGGCCTTGTCAGGGGCCATTGTTACGCATTCAACGTTTCTATTTCTTACTTATGTTACGTTTCTATGTCCGAACTTCCCCTAAGGTTTCACACTAAGGTAGAACCCACAATAAATAACAAAGGATTCGTATCTCGTCCTAGACTAATCAGAGATACATTTTTTTGTACAAAAATCAAGGACAAACACTACTTAAAGAATCCAATTCCAAATTGCTCTTACAATGATTTTGTTTAAAAAGGGGGTAAGAATAGCAAATAAGATAGGTGGGATAGCAATCCTCGTGGCCAGGTTATCAAGACTTCATCCCAAGACACTCCCCCATGATGAATTCGAAAGCCCTCTACAGTGTTTTTTTCCAAAATCAATCACATCAAGGTGGGCTCACTGTAATTCTGCTACATCAATGTATATGGGCACCTTTATAGCATCTTGTTAGACGTTAAGTTTAAATTCGAAGTAACAAATCGAAGCGTGAAGTCAAATGAAAGTTCGAAGAGATTGAACAGAAATGCTAAATAAAGGAACTCGAAGTGGCTTGAGAGAAAGCCAAATAAAGGAAAATTTTATTGATTTAAATTTAAATACAATAAATTTATTTCCTAAGTAAAGTTTCGCTATTCGAACTTCATGCCTATGCCCTAAGTTATTTTGGCAGGTATTTGCCTCGAGGTGAAGAGGGCAATGATCTTCGAAGCTCCTTGCCAGTGTCATGTCTTTGGAAGGGAGAGGCACCAGAAGGTCGAACGATGAGAAGGGGAGGCTCGAAGCTTAGGATCTTCCAAATAATCCAGGATCTTCGATCCCTCATCCTCATCATCCTCTTCTTTGACCTTTTCTTTCTCAGCACCTTCCTCTCCTCTTCCTTCTTCTACCCTCCAGGATCAGAAGACTGGGCGCAGAGCAAGCATGTGATTTTCTGCCCTGTTGTTGAAGCTGGAACCAAGGAGGTGGAAGCAATACCAGACCTTGCATGGGACTAAGGCCTGGTAATTTGGTTGTGCTGTTCGACCTGAAGTCTTGGTCCCCATTGAAGTGACCATTAATGTTGGACACTCTGACGACCTGAAATCCATAGGAAATTGAATCCTCAGGTCGTACAGAGCAGCCAATACTAAGGGCTTCTCCATGGAACAGATGAAGGTAATGGTGAACTCTCCCTGACGTCGTGCCTTTTAAAGAAGAAGAATTTTGATGACTTTGAGAAGGTCACCTCCAGGGGCCAATAAGAAGCAATCCCATACACATTGACAAAGATGGACGGTAGTCAATAGAGTCAAAGAGGTCGGTGGTTCGAACGAAAACAAGGGGAAGCCAAGTTCGAAAGAAGGTATATGTGCAGAGGGAGTCTCAGGCTTTGAGCAATAAGGTTCGAGATAGACCTCAGCTCGAAGACATAGTGGCCCGGAGAGCTCGAAGCCCTTTCTGTGTTCGAAAAGAACAACTTGGGTTTGAAACAAATTCGAAGGGTTAGTTACCTTCTTTTATTGTTTAGCAGGTGTTCACAGCCACGTCACCTTCAGCAGTTACTAAAGGAGACCACCAGCGTTCATGCAAGAGAACGTGGGGCTATGACGGTTCTAAAGGCAGTTATGAGAAGCTATCTGAAGGTAAACGGTTACCAGGATGAAGGCTATAAATAGGGGAAAGTTTGAAAAAGCAAAGGTCCGCAACCTGAACACTCAAAAGCACCCTGAAAAAAGCCGTAGCATCCACCGTCGCGATCAAGGCAAAATACCAGCAAGCTTAGAGAAAGTAGGAACCTAGCAGACCGACCCTCCTGTTTCTTTTACTTTTCATTTCATTTCATGTTTCCTTGTATTTTCTCGCATGTTTCTTGCACTTTTATAAGCTAGGAATCCATGGCACTGTAACTGATTCCTTCAGTTGCTTGCGTCTGTAAGTTACATTTTCTTTTAATGCAAGTTAAGGCCTTGTCAGGGGCCATTGTTACACATCAATGTTTTGTTTCTTGTTTACGTTACGCCTTGTTGTTCGAACTCCTTCTAAGATTTCACACTAAGGTAGAATCCACACTAAATAACAAATGATTCGTATCTCGTCCTAGACAGATCAGAGATACATTTGTTTGTGTAAAAATCCAGGACAAACACATCTCTATGGCAGTAGCGAATGCAGTGCTGCTCTAACAAAGAAATTTTTTGAAGTTAAAGTTAATTGAATTGTTTAAAATACAAAGATGATATAATATTATGGAAAAATATACATAAGTATAACTCATGCGAGTTGTTCATTGAGGATGTTGTCAGGGACACACCCCAACCATTACATTGGTGTAACACACCCCAACTCTTATTTAGTGATTTGATGAAACAATGAGAATCAATTAAAACATTTTTTTTAGTATTGTTTTACATAATCCTCTAATAAATGGTGGAACATTTTAAGAAAGAACCACCATATAAGAATAAGATAGGAAACTAATAATTTTTTATGTAAATTTAGATCATACTTTTTACACGAGTTCCCAATTTTGGGATTTTGATTAACTTACATACAACTGATTGATTAATTTATTAATTAGTCACTAAATGTAAGCAGTTAGGAATTCCCATTCTGTGATGACTTTGCAGAAGGCTGGTTGATTGTAATAACATGTTGAGGTACACTGTTATCACAATGACATGGTTGTGGATCTTCCTCCTGATTAGGACTCTCTGGGGACTCTGCTACAACTTTACTGTCCTTGTTCTTAAACTTTGCAAGGGTAGACAGTTCTTGTATTGACTCTGCAAGTCTCTCAGTGCAAGAAACCACATCAAGCAACAAGGAAGCCACAGTCACAACAGGAACAACCTCAAACAGATTGGTATCTTCCCACAATCCTGTTTTGATCATGGACCTGAGGTTGGTGGCAGCAATCTTAGATTTTGCAATGTGAGGATCTGCAGCAGATGGTGGAATCATTTTTTGGATTGCCAATGCTAATTCCTTTAAAGCCATTCCTGTTTCTTTGCTCATCGTAATACATGGCTCTTGTATTGTTCTTCTGATTTCTGAAGGTGTCTGTAAGTTAAACATAAAAAAATCAAGTCATTTCACCAAGAACACTCAATCACAAAAATAAAAATGAGAGACCAATTAGTACCTTAGAAGAGTTAAGGAAGCCATTAAGGGCATCAATACGATAGGCACATTGCCTTGATAGGTTACCAATCTTCTGATATTGGTTCCAAGGATGATGAAATCTGAAACGACCATGGCAGGGCTCCCACCTTGCAAAATTGGCCTGCATAATATGAAAATGATTAATTAATAATTAAGCAGCACTTTGTGATTTGGGAAGAATTGAACATAATTTTGGTTTTAAGTCCTCACCAAGCTATCTTCAGCCGGTTTTGAATTAAGAACACTCTTATATCCTTGCATAATGGACTTGTTTGATTCTTCAACCTTTGATATTCCAAAATATTCATCTCCAAAACCTGCAAATTGCTATGAATTTTCAATTTTGACAATTATAAAACATTGGAGCTATTGCATGCAAAACTCCCATCCACATTCAAATTAGTGCTCCTAAAGTCTGTCAAATTTATGAAATTATCTTGCATGTATATATACCTTGTAAAAAGTTCCCAAGTTTTTCAATATTTTTTGATACAAGATTGTGAAGATCACCACCAGCCCATACAGGGCACACCAAAATGCAGACCAACACAGAGATTAAAGCACCTGCAAGGATTGTGGTTAACCTTTTCTGTGCAATGTCAAATATCTCTCGGTCTCTGTAGCTTGATACAGATACCAAACTGAATGTCAAGATAAACACCAGCAACCCGTAATCATATCTAGCCTTCATTTGTGGTAAAAATCGAACATATGTGGCTACTGCAGCTGCAATAATCATTCAAATTTCAACACTGGTTAGCATTTTAATTAGGTACTTCTTAATTACTAGTAAAATTCAATTAGACAAGGAAATTTATATTACTTGATAGAAAAGTTACTGTTCCAATAAGTATAGGTTCCACTATATGTCCTCTTGAAATTGAATAAACCAAGTAATATGATCCAACACCCAAAGCACCAGCTAAAAATGTTGCTAAACCTCTGTTTAAACCTTTTCCAAGCGTTGCTCCTGCATGTGCCACGTAATCAAATTGATTGTGTGAGCTAAAAATCAAGTCAAGCAAATTAATTTATGTTTATAAGAATAAATTAAAAAACAGAACTTACCTACAGAGAACTCTGAGACAACAACGACAGTGAAAACTGCCCACATTGCAGATGAACCAAAACCATTATAGAGAGGTTTCAAATAGTAAAATGCAGAAACCAAGGTAATGGAAAGTGCTACTTTCAAAGAATGTGTCACCCTTCTGGGATCTTCTTTCCCCAGTTTCTTCAGCTGCAACATCAATTCTACTACCTTGGCACTAAATTTGCTAGGAAACGCCATCAAATGTTGCCAACCTTTGGTCACACTGTTTCGATTTGCTTCAGACGCCATTTCCTGCTTCAATGGCTACGAAAATTGCACAACCCCGAAAATTGCTCCAATGGCTATGTGAGGTTTGTTTTGTATGTTTGATATTTGAATTGAAAAGCGAAAACGGTTCAAGAAGCTACTCTCTCGGTTTTGAAGAGAACCACGTGAAAGTAGTAGGTAGCTGTAAACGCTAATTGGGATCCATCTCCTATTTATAGTAGTAGAGGAGGGAACATAAACTTAGGAATGGGAAATTAATAATTCTAACAAAGTTTGACTTGTTTATTTACTAGTGTAATTCCATGTAATAAATTGATGTTTTCTGGGGGTATGATCTCCACTCGTATCGTATGTCCTGCTGTTTCTTGCGGCAACTTTTTGATTATTAGAACTTTTGAACTAACATTGCCATTGATGGGAGACGTAGCGAGTTTGGATTTTTGAAGGAAGTTGTATACTTTAATACTTAGGTTCCACGAAACATTCCTAGTACTAAAAAGAAACACTGAAAATATTTGATGAGGTTTGTGGAGTTATATTATTTTTAGAGATAACTTATTCATGCACCAAAAATCATACAAGAATTTATACAACACATTTTTTCTCTTTATATCTCTCCATCACATCATCCATCACATCTCACATTTCTCTCTTTTCTCTCTTTTCTCTCTATCTCTCTCATTATTGTATACCATGTTGTTGTACAAACAACATTTCTCTTATTTTTATAATACTTTTTTTCATAACAACAATTATATTAACTTATCCCAAAAATTTAAGCTTTTGAGTGGAGGAAACGAGAATGATTTTATTTTAATAATAACTCATTTTGGGGGTGTGTTTGGTAAAACAAGCTGATAAATTAGCTGGTAGCTGATAAGCTAGCTGCTAGCTGATAAGTTCATAGCTTATAAGCTCCGAGCTGATAAGCGAGCTTATTGAATTAGAAGTGTTTGGTAGAACTAATTGATAAGCTAGTTGGTAAATGTAAAATGACATAAAAAGACATAATTACATAAGTTTTATTATATAAATTCTATTTGTGCTTTCTAGAAAAAATATTATTGTGCAATTATAATTTTAGATTTTCTAAAAAATAATTAAATTCTTATTAAACCTTTTAGTTATAAAATATTTAATTAAAAAATAAAATCAATAGTAAAATTGATAAAATAAATAGTATAATATAAAAATAATTTCATAAAATAGTAAAAAGAAAATAATAATTTAATTAATTCGTAATTTTTTAAATTACTTATTATATAGGTAATAATAGGTAAAAGAAAATTTAAAGGTTTTTTTGTCACTAAAATTGAAAATAGATAATAATAGGTAAAAAGAAATTAAAGATAATATAAGGAAAATATATTAAAATATAAGGGATAGTAATGTAAGAAAATTAAATAAGATACAAGCTACAAGCTAGAAGTTAGGTAAAGTATAAGATAGAAGCTCCTAAAATAAGTTACTTTGAAGTACCTTACAAAACACTTTTATGTTGGTCAAAGTAGTTTATAAGCTAGTCAAATAAGCTAGTAGCTAGCTTATTGCGGCTTTACCAAACACACGGTTGGTCTTAAAGCGTGAATAATGCACAAATTAATCTATTTTATGTTGAAACTCACTCTCTCATAGAGGCTATGATACCATCCAAAAGCTAAAGTTTTCAGTGAAGGAAATATGAAAGATTTTATTCTAACATCAATTACCTTTCCACTATTCTTTTTCTTTTTAATTATCTCTCCCTTTCTTGAACAAAAAATTTGTACAAAAATACTATATAAATATAATTTCTCCTTTAGTATATAAACGTATATATAAGCTCCTTAGTGCGCCATTAATTAGTAGTAATATGTTACAGCTATAGCCCCCGGGTTTGAAGATACATGTATATGTTCCTTCCTCAATTTTATTGGTTTTTCAATGTTATGTTTTGTTTTCTAATGTACCGGCGGCCACAACCAGCGGCCACCATGGATGGCGATTGGCGATGCTGTAAAAAGAAATAAATAAATAACCTTAAAGTGGGAGAAAAAGGTTAAGTAATAAATATTTAAAACGGATAATAAAATTTGGTTATGCCATGTTAAATATGATAGTCGTCCTATATAGTCCTATTCCAAGTCCATGCACCCTGCCACTGAGCCGCTGGTAATTAAGATCATTTTTTTATTAAGTTGAGTTGAACGATGGTAGAAGTGTTTTGGCGTACACTATATATATATATCTCCTCCACTACCATTTGAAGAGATGGGCATATAATGGAAGACACCGCATACACTCTCAAAGACCAAATGGAAAACGAGGAACTTTTCGTCCACAGAAGTCCGCAACATATATATTTATATCTTACTCAAGTTACAACAATATTCGCCAGCATAATGCTTCAAACTTTTAACGTCATTAATATTGTTTTACGTACTATAGAACCACTTAAATGAATAATTTTATACATACGTTAATAATATTGTTTTAACATCTAGAACTTCTAGGATGTTGAATTAAAAAAAATATATTACCTCCTCCTTCTTATTTACAAGATAAAACACATAAATTTAAAAATATTTAATATTTTTTTTTATATTTATCTTTATTCATGACTATTAATTAAAAGTTATACATTGACATAATTACAGTAAAATTTAATTTTAAATGGGGAGAAAATTGGAATATTGTAGAATAATTTTTTTAAAAATTAATACATAAATTACTTGTCTTAAAACATGTAATTTGATCAAAATTATCTAACTAGGATCAACGGAGTAGTAGTAAATAATAAATTTATTTAGAATGTCATAAGGACTCGAGTTAAGGAATCCACATATGGTATTTATATATATATATATATATAAATAAATAAATAAAGGTCTTTATTAAAAATCATGATATTGATTATTAAAGATTGTATAATTCCATAAATAATTTTAATTTTCGTTATTTAACTAGTGCCCTAAGCGCACTTGTCATCATTTCCCATTTATTTAATACTATCTTTAGCTTATTTATAAGATTAATTTCAATCAAACATGCATATTAAGAAAACATTATTTTAAGGAACTGTTTTCATAAAAGCTTCTCTAACATCCAAATTTATATACCCTTATTTAAAGATAAACTCTATTTAATTCTCCATATTATAACTAAATCTTAAAAATGTTAAAAGTACATTAATTATGAATGGTAATGATGGAAAAATAAACTAATATATACTTCTAAAACTTTGTAAGTGGACTTATAAAAAAACCAAGTAAAATGGTCTTATATAAAGAGCTGGGGGTATGTAATACTTAGTATTTTAATCTTTGTCTTCTAATCACTTATAAAATAGGGTTAAGTTTATCCAACATAAATAAAATTATCTTATGTGAAGGATAAACCCAAAAATGAATCTAAACAAGTATTTAATATTTAAAAAAATGTATTTATATTTAATATTGATTAATAAATAAATATTTTTAGTAATATACTTAAATTAAAGCATGCATATTAAGTAGAAAATTGATGGAATTAAATAATTAGAAAAATGGTGGAATACTTTTTTCATTTTCTAGATAATCTTGTCAAAATTACTTTATTTAATAATTTTTTATAAATTCTCTATTTATTAATCTAATCATGAAATTGAAAGTTTTAAATAAGTCTAATTAATACATGAGGTAATTTTATTTTAACATATAATATACTTTTTAAAATATAAGTGATTCTAACTATAGAATTATATACCTATGAATGTTTGATTATCTTAACATTTTTTAGGTTAATAACTTGATACATGTATGATTAATATATTAATATTACATTTTTAGTACAATTGAATTTATTAAATTTGTATTTTAAAAAAGCTATTAATGAGATTTTTTTAGTAGATCTCCACCTATTTTTTATTAATTTAAAAAGATTTTCGGTCTTGTACATGAAATTAAAATTATTTTTTGTTTGGTCTACATGAAATTAAAATGCTTTTGATCCCACTAGACAGGAGTAAAAGATCACAAAACTCATTTCAAATACTATAAAAAAAAGCTGAGGCTGAAGAAATAAATTCACTAAATCTAGCATAACTTTATTAAATTTGGTTATAGAATATTTTTTGAAAAATACAATAAAGGCTTCTTTATACATTTTTATAATATATGTTATTTGAATATTAAATATAAAATATAGGAAACGAATGCGTACATAGTTTATTGATTTTATGGTTGAGGGAGAAAAATTACCCATTGTATTCTATTGTTAAGACTTAAAAGCCTAGAGATTAATCCCGTGTCATCGTCACTACAACTTGGATAGTTTTTTTTTATATATATATCAGCAGAAAATACTTTATTTCAAGGATACAAGGGGTACCCTTCTAGGATAGTGTTTGTTGAATAGTGAATACAGGTAATGAGAATCTCATGACTACCATATCATATTCACTTGTCTGTGTTAAAGAGGGACGGGAGATCAGTTCACAAAAAATTGAATAAGATCTCGACCCTTTATTTTTTCAATTCATAAATTTAAAAAAATAAAAAATTTGTTGAAAAAATTTGTGACCATTAAAGGTGGAAATAGACCGAGTCAAGCTAGGCTTTACAGGGTCCAAGCCTGGCTTACATTATATTTTTGTGGCCCAAACCTGGCCTGTTACATGTCATAGGTCATTTTTTTAGGTTTGGCCTGTTTCAAAGTCTGATTTGGCCTATTAGCCTGTTTAAAAGCTCATTTCATATTATTGACCTTTAAACAGGTCAATAATTCTATCTCTAAATAGGTCAGTGTGCTTACAAACTAATACTTACTTTTTTTATAATGTAAATATGTCACTAACTATACGTTTAGATAGGAAAATAAGTCTATCTCTAATGTCAACAGAAGAATTTAAAAAATTATACATTATTATAGTATTTATTATATATAAAATATTTATATGTTTATTAAAAATAATATTATTTATAATAGGCTAGTCTGTCAAGCCAAATAGGCTTTTTAAAAAGTCTGAGCATGACCTATTTAATTAAAAAAGCTTTTTCAAAAGCCTAGACCTAACCTTTTTATTAAACAAGCCGAGTCAAACTAGGTCTTAAGTAGGCTGAGCCGTAGGCCCTTGTCGAGTGGCCTGGCCTATTTCCACCCCTAACCATTAGATATCACAATTGCACACTCTCCACTTAAAATCAACTGAAAAGGATCCCGACCAATTAGAGAGGGGTATAAACGGAGTTACACTTATGTTTTTAAACTGCAATATGGTAAGACTGATTTATTTTAGTTTATTAAAAAGATTTGTTTGAAAGAATTTTTTAAAAAAGTTATTCCTAAATGAACTTACAGAAACTCTTCTGGAGACCTTGGAGGTGTTGGACGGTGGCCGACGACGGAGCGGGCGGTGAATCCACGGCGATGCAGGGTGTACCTGCAGGGACTCCGATGCTTAACGTAAGTAAGATTCTGAGAGAGTATAGTGTGTAAAATTTGAGAGCAAGCGTACTTGAGACGTCTAGGTCTGTATTATTTATAGGAGATTTTAGGCGGGAAATTCAGTTAGAATGTAACCGCTTCCGTGAATTGCGGGCTGACGCGCCCCTTAAGAGAACATTTCCACGCGCGAGTATCAATCTCGGAATAGATATTTCCGAGATTTTATGACTGGATTGTATAGTCGGTGAAGGATGTATCCCTATTCGAAATGGTACGTCGGAAATGATCTCAACATTATATCATTTGCTTGCTCATAACTTCGATAGTCGTATATCAGTGGTCATGTGACGTCGCTCACTTGTCTCGGCATATCTCGCTCTTTGCCTATGTCAGAAGTGTAATCTCAAAATTACTCCAGAACAGTTGCCCCCAAGTCGATTAATTCTTGAGGAATTGTTCGATTTGAAGTCTTTCCGAGATGATATTTGAATTTTGGGTTTTCCGCGTAACTCCTTGATGTCTCCGAAGTCGCGTCGCTTGATTTTCCACATTTTCTTTAAATTTAAATTAATATGCCAGGTGTCACAATCCTACGCATTTGGGCCCATGGGCTTTCTTAGCTGTTGAAATCTGACCCGTTGGTTAAAGTATATAAACTGCCAACAGTAAGGGACTTCTCATTTTCTGGTTTTCTCAAACTTCTCCTGTGAGTCTTCTAAGGGTTTCTCTTTTATTTTTCCTTCTATAAGCTTGTTGCGTTTCCCTGTTTCTTTGATTTGGGTCAACCTTGCATGAACCTTGGGGTTGCAGAACTCTACGAGACATTTAAAGATTTAGCATGAAGAATCGTTCCAGGTAACCTTTCACTGCTTCTTTTTCTTATAGTTTAGGATATGGTGATGACTAGGGCTAAGTCTAGGGCTTTTTGTTTAGAGAGGAAACGTCGCTGTATTTTGGTCTCTGATGATCTTGAGGATCCTAGTGTCCCTGACCTTATCCATAAACGGAGACGGGTTCCAGGAGTTTCTAACTCCATCATTTCTCGTGAGTCAGTTGAAGGAACTGCTCACATTCTCAAAAGATATGGTTATGCGGGGCATTTCTCCGCGGAGTCATCCGTGATTAGCCTTGTTGATCTCGGAATTGATTCATCATCTCGATGTAAATTTAACTTAAGACTTTTGGACAGGTCCGAGATGGGAAAGCGGAAGATTTACACCTCTCCTGCCGTGAACTATCCAGTACCAGCAGCTTTGTCGAATATGACATGGGTAGATACTGAAGCAATTGGGACCTCCAGCATATATAGTTCTGTAGAAGCTTTGGAGCTGGGATTTCAGGATGTTGAATGGGTGGAACCGGGCAATGAAAAGAATTGGAGTTTGGTGGCCCTCGGTGAAGATGATCGGATTTGCTCTCAAGGCGACTTGGGGGAGAATCTGTTCATCCCGATGTATAAGACCGTCTTTGACGATCTCGGATTCTGGTTGCCCTTCCACTGGTTTGAGTTAGAAGTACTTCACCATTTGGAAGTTGCCCCCTCGCAATTGCACCCCAACAGTTGGGCTTTCATTAGACGTTTTATGATCCTGTGCCACAAATTGAATCTCAAACTTAATTCCAACATCTTTTTCCATTTCTTCCGACCTTTAGTACAAAAGGAAGGGCCGAGCCGATATTCTTGGTTATCACTTCGGGCTGGTGCTGGGGGTAAGATATTTGAGCTCTGCCAAGAATCTATAAGAATTTTAAAGATAAGTTTGTTTTCTGCAAGCCGATGAATTTTAAAGCTCGGCAGAATATACTCGGAAAAGATGGTCGAGCAATGATCTACCCCTATTGGACTGATAGTCATTCCCGAAAGATATCTAGGGAATATATCATTGACTTCAAAGAGCTGCCTCAAGAGGAGAAACATGTAGTCGACATCATTAAGAAATTTGTTAAGGACTTTGGGCATTTGCCGAGTCAAGAAGTAATTGCTGAGGACAGGGAAGCGACTCGGCAATCTTTGGGTAATTATCTTGTAACCTTATTGTATAGAAGCATTCGTTTAATTTCTGACCTTTGTATTATCTTGCAGAGAAGATGACAGCCAAACAAAGGGTAAATCTTGCCGAAAAGTTGCTGAAGAAACAAGCTTTAGAGGCTAAGAAAGAAGAAGCAGCAGCTAACCTTGAACTTGTTCAAGGTGTTGATCCGGGAAAAACCAAGCGTCAACGTCTGACTCATCCGGGGTCTACCTATTCGGGGCCTAAAATCAACGATGCTCCTTTCTTCAAACCTACAGAAACCACTCCATCAGAGAATCAATCTAAAGGATCTTCGTCTTCTCAGCTTTCACCGGATGGAAAAGGGAAGGCGCACATAGAAGGTTCTTGTGGTACTCGACCGACATCAAACATGACCAAGGAAGAAGTTCGGAAGTACTTGGCCATTCAAGCTGAAACTTTTTTCAAGGATAAGTCGGACACATAGATTTCCGACTTCATGAATCATGCTACCAGCTGGGCAATGAGGTTTGCCATGATGTCTCAGTATTTCGCTGGGTCAGTTCGCGATCTCAACGCCCTGCTTCCTTTGAAGGACGAATTGCAGAAGGTTACTGCTAAGTTAGAAGTTGATGAGCTGAAGATGCAGGAAGCAATTTCCAAGGTTCAACTTCTAACTTCGGAAAAAGATAAGTTATATGAAGAAAATCTTGCTTTGGGCGAACAAGTCAAGTCTCTTACTACAGCGAAGGATGAAGCCGTGAAGAAAGCTGAATCAGTTTCAACGGAATTGAAGTCGGTTCAAGAGGAGGTCAAGTCGACATTCGAGGCGGCTAGACTTGCTCAGAAAGAAATTGATTCTTTGAAGGAAAGGGTGGAAGAATTGGAAGGTAAATTGGCCGAGGAAACTGCCGGCAAGGAGCAAACTGAGAAGTTGTGGTTAGATGCATCCGCCCTATACTTCTATGAAGCTATCAAACAAATGAAATTCTTGAATCCCTCGGTGAAATTGAACACTCGAGGTATGTCTACCATATGCACTGTTAAAGATGGAAAATGGTATGACGTGCTTCCTGATGGTAACGTAGAGGGAGTTCCTGGCGAGAAAGAGCCTTCGACCCCGAAACTTCATGGAGATGGGGAAGAAGAAGTCGAGTAGAAAAAGGGCCGGAATGCCGGTTGTATCTTGTACTTCATTACTTTATGAATGTTTTGTTCAGCTGCACTTGACTTGAATGTTATTTGACTTAATGTTATTTATGAAAATTTAGTTTATCTGCCTTGATATAGAATTAAGCTTATCTGACCTGTTGAGGGTCTAAGTCCGAGATGCTCGAGGAGCGTGTCCTCGACGCTTTAAAATGATCAACAAGTCGAGGGGCTAGGCCCGAGATGCTCGAGGAGCGTATCCTCGACGCATTAAGATAATCCACATGTCGAGGGGATAAGCCCGAGATGCTCGAGGAGCGTATCCTCGATGCATTAAGATAATCCACGTGTCGAGGGGCTAAGCCCGAGATGCTCGAGGAGCGTATCCTCGATGCATTAAGATAATCCACGAGTTGAGGAAGAAATCGAAGGTTGTTGTCGGTCAAACATCAACTTTATTAATTTGAGATTAATCAATTACATCAGAGCAATGTTTCACGATGATCAACTAAAATATCTGTGGAGCTTATCCGCGTTCCAAGTTCAAGGTATTGCTATACTGGACAATGTCTCTAATTGATATGCGCCCATTCCAGTCTTGGAGGTAACCCGACATGGACCTTCCCAGTTTTCTGCCAATTTTCCTTGGGCTGCGTTTTATTGCCGACATCGGCTCTCCTTAAGACTAAATCACCAACTTCAAAAGATCGAGGAACGACAATTTTACCTCGGCGTCTCACCGATTGTAACTTAACCGCAGCTTCTCGAATTGATGCCTTTTCTCGGACTTCTTCTATCAAATCTAGTTCTTCACGAATCCTATCCTCATTGAATTCCGGGTCGTAAGCACGAAGTCGAAAACTTGGCTCTCCGACTTCCACTGGAATTACAGTGTCTACCCCATACGCTAATCGGAAAGGTGATTCTCCGGTGGTTGAATGTGGAGTTGTATGATATGCCCAGAGCACATTGGGCAGTTGTTCGACCCAAAGTCCTTTCGCGGATTCGAGTCATTTCTTCAATCCTCTGAGTATCACTTTATTAGCTGATCCCGCCTGTCCATTAGTTTGTGGGTGTTCCACCGATGAGAATCTGTGATTTACATGAAAGTCCGACATCAATTCTCGAAATCCTTTGTCGCAGAACTGAGTCCTGTTATCAGATACCATAGTATTGGGGATTCCAAATCTGCAGATGATAAACCGATAAACGAACTTCGAGAGATTCTTTGCAGTGATTTTGGCTAGTGGTTGTGCTTCAATCCACTTAGTAAAATTTTCGACCGCGACTGCCAAATATCTAAGCTGCTTTTGTGCAACTGGAAATGGGCCGAGAATATCAATTCCCCACCATGAGAAGGGCCAAGGAGCAGAGATTGACCATAAATATTCAGCAGGAGCCCTGTGTATGTTAGCGTGCCTTTGGCATGACGAGCATTTTTTAACATACTTCATACAATCGGCCTCCATAGTCGGCCAATAATACCCAGCCCTCAGGATTTTCCTGGAGAGATGGTGCCCACAAACACCCTCGTGCACCTCGTCCATGACATATTCGATCAAATCACCCGAGATGCACTTCATTAAAGGTTGTGCCAGACCTCTTCTATAAATAATTCCATCCACAAAGCAATATCTAGCATCTTGCCTTTGGATCCATTTTGCGTCTTCGACTTTGTTGGGTAAGAGACCATCCTGTAAATATTTATGGATGTCTGTATACCAACATTCTTCAACTTCTATTGCCAACATAACAGTTGGTTTTGAGATAACTTCTTGGATCACGGACTTATTGTTTCCAGAAGTTCTCGTGCTTGCAAGTTTAGAAAGTACATCGGCTCTTGAGTTTCTTTCTCTAGGAATGTGGTTAATCTCGAACTCAGCGAAGCTGTTGTGTAATTCTTTGACCACCTGCAAGTATTTCTCAAGCAGAGGGTCCTTGACTTGGTAACTTCCGTTAACTTGGGATACGACCAACTGGGAATCACTATGAAGACGGATGCGTCTTGCTCCAACCTCGGATGCCATTCGCAATCCTGCTATCACGGCTTCATATTCAGCTTGGTTATTCGAAGTCGGGAATGAGAAACTGAGAGAATGCTCTATGACCACCCCTTGTGTATTTTCTAAAAGTATGCCGGCTCCGCTTCCTTTAGGATTTGAAGATCCGTCAACGTGTATTTCCCACCAATCATCAGAAGCAGGTTGTGTCGGGGTCAATTCTGCAATGAAGTCTGATAAGGCTTGTGCTTTAATTGCTTGTCGAGGTTCACATGATATTCCGAATTCGGACAACTCAACGACCTAGGATACCATTCTTCCGGCTAGGTCAGATCGATGCAAGACTTGCCTGATGGGTTGGTTAGTTCTCACCAAAACTTGATGTGCCTGAAAATATTGTCGAAGTCGGCGAGCTGCCGTGATCAACGTCAGTGCGATTTTCTCTACTTTTGGATATCTGAGTTCAGGTCCTTGTAACGCCTTACTAACGAAGAAAATAGGGAGTTGGGAACCTTCAACTTCTCGGATTAACACTGTAGTGATGGCTTCATCTGCAACTGACAGATATAAGTATAAGATTTCGCCTGGGGTTGGCTTTGACAATACGGGAGGTGAAGTCAGTATCATCTTCATCTGCTGAAAAGCTTCTTCACATTCTTGGTCTCAGATAAAAGATTTTCCTTTTTTCAAAAGGCGAAAGAAGGGAAGAGCTCGAGATGTCGATCTCGAGATAAACCTCGTTAAGGCTGCAAGTCTCCCGGTTAACTGTTGGACCCTTTTATTGATGTCGGGCTTTTCATTTCAAGCACTGTTCAACATTTGTCAGGATTAGCTTCTACCCCTCATCTAGTGAGCATGAAACCGAGGAACTTTCCTACTCGGACGCCGAAGGTACATTTTTTCGGATTTAGACGCATATTGTAACGGTGAAGCTGCCCAAAAACTTCTCCGAGATCTTGAACATGATTTTCATCCGTCGTGCTTTTTGCGATCATATCGTCGACATATACTTCGACTACCCTGCCAATCTGATCTCGAAATACAGTATTCATCATTCTTTGATATGTTGATCCAACGTTTTTCAATTCGAATGGCATCATTCGATAACAATAATTTGCTCCCTTCGTCATGAACGCTGTTTCTTCTTGATCAGGGGGGTACATCGGAATTTGATTGTATCCAGAATATGCATCCATAAATGATAAGAGTTGATAACCAGATGATTTATCGACCAGTCGATCGATGTTAGGAAGAGGGTAAAAATCATTAGGACATGCTTTATTCAGATTAGTGTAATCTACACACATTCGCCACTTTCCATTCGGCTTTTTGACTAAAACTACATTAGACAACCAAGTTGTATATTTAACTTCACGTATGAACCCGACATCTAGGAGTTCTGACACCTGTTGCTTTGTTGCGTATGTTCTGTCTGCCGACATCCTTCGTCGCCTTTGTTCGACTGGCTTGTCTTTTGGGTCTATTGATAGACGATGGCAAATGACATCGGGATCAAGGCCTGGCATATCAGCTGCAGTCCAAGCAAACAGATCTGAATTCTGACGAATGAGAGTGCCAATTCCTCCTCGACCTCAGGGGATAGGTCGCAGCCAACTTGTACTACTTGCTCTGGGGTCGTGCCGATTTGGAGTGATCTGAGTTCCCCATCCGGAATGGGTCTGGTCTCGGTAAAATCTTCTCTTACGTTCAGGTCCGTTAACAGAACTCCGGCAGATGATGGATATCTTTCGACCTTGTCTTCTTGTGTGATATGTTTATCAGGCTTCAAAATCTTCAAGGATTCTTTGTAGCAAGATCGGGCCATGACTTGGTCTCCATGAATGCTAATTATCTCGCCCTCATCACTCCAGAACTTCATCGTTAAATGATTAGTCGAAATAATAGCTCCAATGGCATTTAGCGTGGGCCTCCCAAGGATTGCATTGTATGTAGTGGGACAATCAACGACTAAGAAACGGACCTTAACCGTCTTGGACAGTGGCAATTGTCCAAAAGTCACTAACAGCTCCACATAACCGGCAAGTTGAATTTTATCCCCAGTGAAGCCAATCAAATCTGCTCCCTTATATGGCCAGAGATCCGATTGAGGAATGCGGAGAAGATGAAATGTCTTCATGAACAAGGTCGTCTTTGGCCAACATCAATTGCAACCCCAGGCTGAAGCCCTTGCACCAGAAGTGCTTCCTTGGTGAATTTGCTGATATAATCTCGGAGAGATTCAGTTGGCCCTTGTCTAATCTATTTCAAAGAAGCTTCTGTCTTCAGCTGGACCTTACTGGTCGTGAAACTGGTCACAAATTTGGCTCTCAAGTCGACCCACGTATTTATAGATCTCGGAGGAAGAGTCTGGAACCACCGTAAGGCGATTTTCTTCAAAGATAGTGGAAATACTCGGCACATGATTGGTCCAGAGGCGTTCCTTATCGACATAGAAGATTCATAAACATCCAAATGTTCGAGGGGATCTCCTGTACCGTCATAGAGCTCTGGAACTGGAATCTTCTCGAACCGCTTGTTAATTGGAAAGAGCATAATACGCTCTGAAAAAGGAAGTACGACCTGTATAACCTCGTCATCCGTTGTATGCCTGGATTCGTTATTGGTCGGAATCGTTTTCTGCGGAGGCGGTGAATTTGAGTGTATTGACTGCGTCGGAATCAGAGACGGACCACGGTCTTGTTGTTGTGAAGCTCGGCGCTCTGAAGCGGCTTTCTCGTTTGCAATTCTCTCATTCGCTGCTCTCTCATCAGTGATACGGTGATGAGCGTTTTCCATGTGACGTTCGGTCTGCACAGTCTCAAGGCGATGAGCGTATTGCTCCAAGAGTTCGCCCTGACGACGGATGAAGTCCAAAGTTCACCTCGGGATGGTTGATTTCGCGGAGAAGTAGGTGAACCGCGATTTCCCTGGTTTTGTTGAACATTTCTTGCTCGTGATGGTCCACCTTGTGGTGGTGGCATTCCATCCAAAGCTGATGCCATTCCGGCGGCAGTGGAGAACATTTCCGGCATTGTAGTCGAGGTCACCTGAGGAATAGTTCCCTCTCCTCCAGCATGGGATTGAGTACTCTGTGTAGTCACCATTGTTAAATGAACAGAAGAGGTGTGGAAGAGTTTGAAGATCCGATTGAAAAAGGGAGTAGAACTATCGTCCCCACAGACGGCACCAATGAACTTACAGAAACTCTTCTGGAGACCTTGGAGGTGTTGGACGGTGGCCGACGACGGAGCGGGCGGCGAATCCACGGCGGTGCAGGGTGTACCTGCAGGGACTCTGATGCTTAACGTAAGTAAGATTCTGAGAGAGTATAGTGTGTAAAATTTGAGAGCAAGCGTACCTGAGACGTCTGAGTCTGTATTATTTATAGGAGATTTTATGCGGGAAATTCAGTTAGAATGTAACCGCTTCCGTGAATTGCGGGCTGACGCGCCCCTTAAGAGAACATTTCCTCGCGCGGGTATCAATCTCGGAATAGATATTTCCTAGATTTTATGACTGGATTGTATAGTCGGTGAAGGGTGTATCCCTAGTCGAAATGGTACGTCGGAAATGATCTCGACATTATATCTTTTGCTTGCTCATAACTTCGATAGTCGTATATCAGTGGTCATGTGACGTCGGTCACTTGTCTCAACATATCTCGCTCTTTGCCTATGTCGAAAGTGTAATCTCAGAATTACTCCAGAACACTAAATATATCATTAGTGGTTAAAAAGCCTAAAACAAAAATCTTCAGTCAACTAATGGGTTGGTGTAAAAAGCATGTGGCCTTATCCACGCCTCCACGCACTTTTGCTTCCAACCATTAAAATTTTTATACAGCGGGATTAATTAAACCCAGAACTGACAGAACATGTGCCATACTCATTGTCTTACTTTTGTCATGTTCTAGTAGAATTAAATTTATCCTCGATCATGGAGTTTTAGAAGAAATCATGGCTTCGGTGACCCAAATCAATTTGTTACTTGCTAATGATGATAACTAGGCTTAAAGCTATCACACATATCATACTTATCAAATCCTAAAACTAGGAGCATCATGCCAATTTCCAATTTCCTTTTCTTTTTGGGCTTTAATCATGTTCCGTACTATTGTCCTTTGTGGACTTAACATTGTGATTGTGATAATGACATCGAATCCGGATCACTCTCCCCCCGTTGGGGATGAGTCACTATAAGTTGTGTTCATAAACAACTCCCTCCGCCCACTTTATTTCTCTTTAAGATTTTTACATATAAATTAAAAAATATATTTAATTCTCTTATTTTCATAAAAAATTAATTAAATTTTAACTATATCACTTATAACTCATTAATTAATTTTTTATTTATAATTTTATCTTTAAAATTAATTAATCACCATGAATCAATTAAGTAGTTAAATTTGAATTAACAATCATGGTTGGCCCAAGCATAAGGCCGGTAAAGTCATTGCTTTAGCCCCCAAAATTATTTTGTTATTTTAGGCCCCCAATTTTTTTAGTTATAAATATTTTTAAACAAATTAAAAGAAATTAGTATTAGGAGTAAAACATTTTCTACAAAAAAAATTAGGCCCCTCATCTTATCACTCACTCTTGATTATTAAATAGTACTTTATTAATTTTATAATTTAATTTGTTACATTTTTTAATCCTAATTAAAATTCATATTACATCTACTATATATATTAAATTTGAATCTAATGAAACTCCCATAATCACCCTCACAACAAAAGACTTCACATCATGTGTTAATCAACGTGATTTTTTAATTTAATTTTAATAAAATTAATAAAATTTAAAATTTTTATAGTTATCAAAATTTAAATTTCTATTTATTTAATATTATTCAAGTGACTTTCCTATTTTTTTTAAATTATAATAAAATAATTAATTAATAAATTAAATTTTTTTATTACAAAAATTAAAAATTTCTTTGTCTAGATTTTGTTTTTAAATTTTAAAGTATTTAATTAAAAATACATTGCATGAGTGGCTAAAATATTTTTTTGATGAAAGCTAAAATATTCTTATAGATTAAGTGAATTTATATTATTATTAAATGAAAAAATATTAAATAAAATTTATTAAGATAATCGAATAGGTAATTTATATTTCAATAAGACTAATTTTTTTAAATAAAATTATAATATTTTTAATAAATTATTTTAAGTAAGTTAAAAGGCCTCATTTTATAACTCGCTTTAGGTCTAAATAGATGTTGGGCCGGCCTTGTTAACGATTGATCTTAAAATATTGAAACAGATCTGCCTTTATTTTGTACAAAACATCTTTAAAATGATTTGCACCCTATTCCAAATCATTAAAAAAATAATACAATTAACATTTGTAAAGGATATATTTGGTAGAAAAATTAAATATTCCTTGAAATTGTAGCATGATAAATAAAATGGGTTAATTTTTATTTCTAAAAAATGAGTAAAGTGGGACGGAGGGAGTATTAATCTAACTAAAGGTTGTTTGGTATAGGGAAGAGAGAAATAGGGAAGAGAGAGATAAGGAAGAAAGAAATAGTAGAGAAATAAAGTAGAAATAGAGGTTGTTTGGTATGAGAGAAATATGAGAGAGATAGGAGAGAGAAATTAATTATGGTAGTTGTTTGGTTGTGGAGAAATGAGAGAGAGAGAGATGTGTAAGAAGGTAAGAGGATAAAATTACCCTTGAAATAAAAAAATCATTTTTAAACTGACAGAAAGTATATAATACAATTTTAATCGATTTACATAGTGGGGGAATCGATTTTTTAAACTGACAGAATGTATATAATACATTTTTAATCGATTTTCAATTGGGATTAATCGATTGTATCCCAAACCTGGCACCTATTGAGCACAATTTTAATCGATTTAGACAGTGCTCCAATCGATTTTTTATCAAACAGAAGCTATATGTGCAGCTTCTTCCGCGCGACGTCGTCCCTGCAGGCTGCGGCTTCTCTGTTCTTCTCCGCGCAACAGCAAGCACAAGCGACAGGCAGCAACTTCTCTGCTCTCCTCGTCGCGTCCCAGTACCAGTAGGAAGCAGCTTCTCTTCTCCGTGCGCGCCTCCGTCCTTGCAGCAACTTATCTGCTCTCCTCGTCGCGTCCCAGTACCAGTAGGAAGTAGCTTCTCTTCTCCGCGCGCGCCTCCGTCCCTGCAGCTCCTCTGTGCGACACTGTCCCCGCAGGCAGTAGCAACTTCTCTGTTCTTCTCCGCGCAGCAGCTTCTCCGTTCTTCTGAGGGGCAAAATAGACTTTCCAAAATGTAACCCCCACCTCACCCCTGTTTCTCCGCATCAAAGAGGAGTATTATTTCTCCCTGGGCCCCACCACTGACTAACCCTCTGTGTCCCCTCTTCAACCTCATACCAAACACGGTGGTTTGGAGAACTCTCCCCCAATTCACTCTTCCTTATTTCTCTCATCCGTTTTCAACCATAACAAACAAGGGGTAAGTGATTTCTTGATTCATATTCTTTCTTATTTGTTTATATAAATAAAATTTTAAAATATTAATCTCAAAAGATAAAATTATTTTACATTAAATGATTTTGAATTAATTATTACTTAAAATATACGAATACATGTTTTAGAATAATATTAAAATAAATTTGAAAAAGAAAAACACAATAACTATATATTAATTAAGGGAATTATATGGTGGCACTACTTTGAAAGTGGGTGCACCGGTGGTCTAGTGGGGTTAGGGTGAAAATAGAACTTTTAAAATTTACATTGTGGTCCTTCTATTTTATGTATAGTAGTA